>OZ018317.1:10487998-11040498 GCA_963969495.1 Ceratothoa steindachneri | reverse complement strand
GCTTAAGCCTTCCTCTGGTCCTCTGCTCAAACTTAGATTAATATTTGAGAACTTTACTTCGATACTCAAATTATAAGAAATATAGAGCCATTATTGTATGTATATATTTCACTAGTCCATCGAACCTATGTATCGTTCTCCATGGATTTTCAAGCGAGTTATTTCCTGCTCGCATTAAGCCTGGCTCGGAAATATTTCCGATAGTACTTACAAAGATTGCTTTGCCAAAATGGCAGAGAATTTCTTGATTCAAAACAACTTAAATTCCAATTTTCTTTTTCCAAACTTTCAAGGCTGAAGCTTACCTTTCGTAACGGTAAGATCCATCTAACTAACTTGATTGTTTACTAGTCAACTAGAAAGTTTCTAACTAACCCGCTCTGCTCTTAGGCTAGTAAAATTACAAGAATCACATAATAGTAAAAACAAACATTTGAGTTTAGTTGGATAACCAGTACTTTTAAACTAAGTGCTCGTATGTGATTTTGAACTTTAAATTGACTCCCATATTTCATTCAAGCAAACTTATAAATTTAATAAGACTTTTAATCATGTACTGCATATTTCATTATCTATTTAGATTTTCCCTCCACCTTAGTTAACCGTTTTGTTAAGGCCTTTGGTCTCAAGATTCTTTTCTACACTCCGTAAAATTCACAATTTAAGTAAAAGAGCGATGGTATAAAGAAGAGAAACTAAATAATTACCTTTATGATGAAGCCAAAAGGTTCATCGGTCAAATGAAGATCCAGTTTTAAAGCGAAATTTAATCAGGTAGTTTCGATTCGTAATTAGGTAAGGAAACCGCTTTTTTTCGTTGATTTTCTGGAAGATCCATCAGAGGCAATACTTTTGTTATTCTTCATCATCTAGAAAAAATTTTACAAAGATTTTCAGCATTAATGCAGGATTATATGTCAGTAATGCGAGAAATTGAGAATACATTTTTTTATATTTTAATCGCAGGGTTTTCGCATTATTTTTGGAATACCACATGATTTGCTGGAATATATTTTGACTTCTGTTAGAAACGTTTCTTTATTATACACATTTTCAAGAGGAGGTCACGAGAAATTTTAGTTTTCTAAGATCACGTGTAGTATTGCTTCTGTGTGTGAAGGTTTTTTGAGTAAGATTTTGGTTGTATCAATGAGTGCTTCACAAAACAGGCGCATCTGTCTATAGGTTTTTATTGAGGAAAAACTTTTGTTTCCATTGAAATAAAAGATATATCTTAAATAGGAATTATAATCATATAGCATAAAATAAAATTTGAGCTTGATGTGATTTCATAAAGAATGGGGAAAATGGTGAACTAGATCTTTTGAGTTAAGTATATTTCTCTATATTTACCAAACAATAAAGTTAAGTTAGTGATAAAATAGATAGCAGCAGCCGTAATAACGAAGATAGATAATGGGTTACCTTTTAAGGGAAAATATTCGTTGTCAGATAAGAAATTAAAAATGTTAAAAACTACTTATTTTCAAACTAAAAATTAGAAATCGTATCAACAAAATATAAAATAGGTTGTAAAAAGAACATCCGCCATAAAAAACTCCACACTGAAAATTACCCGGTAAATAAGAGTAGAGACTACAAAATTAACAAGCATAACAGTAACTGGACTCAATCAGAACATGAATAGTTAATGTAGGCCCTCAAAAACTGACATCTCTTAAAGGGTAAATAAATTGATTGAATCTGAAACATTGACGCTTTCTATAGCTGAACAATAACGTGTATTTTTGTGATCTTCCAAATATAACCCTTAAAAGCAAATAATAAAGCCCAGGTTGGTGATCTTTTATCTATATTCTTCTGATTCTTTCCTTAGTAAATTTAAAAGTAATGCTATAGTGATTTTAATTACGCGCATAATGATAATAATAGTAAAAGATATCTATTATTTTTTTTTCTGCTTGTTAGTACTAAATTCGGTGAGATGTTATATGCAATTGGGGGATTTATTTATATAAATTTAACATTTAATTAAAATAGATCATTAAAGTTAATACATATTTTTGAATATAAAAATTTTAATAAACAAGAATTTAATAAATAGTCGAAATTTTATGTTCACCGAAGCTATTTTCAACAGATATTTGGTCAGGGGCACTCAAGACTTTTCAATTATAAGCTCCCACTTCTCAATCTGAACTAGAAGGCAAATATACAGAAATCCATTCACTTTTTAACATCAAGTAAACAAGCAATCAGATATACCCGGCCAAACTTAAAATCAAGTCGAGGAGTAAAGTAAATAAAAAGTTATTTGACTTGTTCTTGCAGTATTTTAAGTTTATTTCTTTTATAAATCTTGACCATGAAATCTTAGAAAGGAAACTGAGAATAGTAGTTAGATAAATAGAAACCCAATAAAACATTTGAATATCTAAATAAAATTTAATGGGATAAAGTTCGATAGAATTGAAAATCCCATATGCACATTTTAATTTAACAGAAGAGCAAATATTTATTATGTATTAATTTGTATATTTTCGGGATATTTCACATAAAAGGTAAGGTCACCGTCCTTCACTATTTCTAAGGTTTGTTTATTTTGGGAAATTTTGAAAAGTCCTTACTTCCTATTTCTTTGAGGAAAGAAATTGTATCCTCGTTACAGTTGCAAATTTATTGTTTCCCCTTAAATGTTCTTATTTCGACAAAATGAGTTCCTCCAACTTACAGACCAAGGTGTTTTGATTCTCAGAGAAGAGGGGACTCTGCATTCTAGCGAGCAGCGAGTGGGATCTCACTAGCTCACCCTAGGTGCTATGGCAAAGTTGATTTTTACCATGTGCCATTCCATTTTTCTCTATTTGCTTATTATTTTGTATTAATTTTGTGCTTATATTATATTCTTTCTTTATCTAATTTAACTCACCTTTGTCTTCTATTTCCTAGTGGGGTCTTTAAACCGCTCACTTTTCTTCTTTCTCTTTAGTTTTCCTGCGCTTTTCTCTCCTTTCTTTCTGGTAAACCTGTGTTAACGACCCATTTTGGTCTTCGCTAAATGTCGGCGTTGGCTCCTCCATTATCCTTAGTATGCTATGCTGAAGTGAAGACCAACACTCGTTCAAATTAATTACTACACTATATTAAATTCTAAAAGACTTTCCTTCTCGATGGATACTGAGGGCAAAGGCGGCGTGCTGGGTTCGCATCTGTCCTCTGGGAGTACGGGTCCCAACCAAGTCGAGAAATGCAATGATGCAAGACACTTGAAGGTTTCGGGGGTGTGAAGTCACAAGGGGCACCACGAATTTATCTAACGTTCATTTGTGTCAACTCTGCTCTCATAAGCTTTTCGCAGGTTTATACTTCTCATTTAATTTCGTTCACAGATTTCATTATAAGCATTTCGTTCACAGATTTCGTTATAAGCATTCTAGACCAGATATTATAATGATCCCTGATCGTTAGATACAATGCCAAAGAGGTAAACCATGACTGTCACTATCCTACTATATTTGTGATTAATCTAATACTTTGCTTTCTAATTTTGGCCTTTTCAGGTTACTTGGACCTTTCTAATCTTACTGTGGTTACCAAGGTATGTGTGAGTGTAGAAATGTTGTCTGATGAGTAGCAAAATTCTTCTTCTATTTTTTCTCTAGGAAAATAAAATATAAAAACAAAATTTCTGATTTTAATATTATAGTCATAACCAATGACTCTAAATTAATATAGTTAATGCTTCCATGTTATTAAGGAAGAAAATTTGCACGATACCTATTTTAATGGTCTTTTATCACAGTATATGGGTTAGCGATGGGAGAAATTTATGGAGGCTATATATTGCCCAGTGAAAACTAGAATACGGTTGCTGGTGTACTCATTGTACTCACTTCCCTGAGAATTGCCCCTAAAATTGTTTAACATCAATCGTATTAGGGGCAATAGGTGATTAGTGGCATCTTTCCTGCCTCTCCTGTAACGATTTCGTAGGTGAAAGCAGCGTCCCCTACCATACTATTAGGGGAATACACGATTTTCTGATACCTTTATTCCATACTCATCAAAAACAATCTTCTGAAGTCAATATATACAGTGTTTTTAATGCTTTAACGATAACTCCCTTTAAAAGAATCTCATCTGTTTCTAGGATAATGGGATATAGAATGTATTAATGTGTTTTTTTAATCATAAATTTAGGTCATGCACCTAATACTCCTTAGTAAGTAATCGAAATTGGTAGCCCAGATTACTTCTATCCTTTAAGGAGGTTCACTAAGCTGCGCTTTCTCCTCTCTAAATGTTTGAACTATCAAGAAGTGGCACCTCGAAAAACTCAGAACGTGGTTGCTGGTTGTATTTTTTAAAAACTCTTTATCAAGCCAAATTATGCATAGATACAATGAAAACTCTAATCTAAATATTATAGTAGGTGCAGCAGCAGTAATTTACTTTTTTGAGTCATTAAGCATGTAATTTCCTCTGATTGCTTCTATTTTTATGGCGAAAATGTGTGGGAGTATCCTTGCCTTTGACCTAACTCCAACTGGTTTGATAGTTTTGCAGATTCAAGATGTGTTTTAGAATACCTTCGCCAAATTTATTCTTTTTATCCACCAGTACAAAAACATTCGCGAGATGATCATTGAAAATACAACTAGTTATAAGCTCTTATATCGAATTCAATTCAATTGAGAATTCCAAAAAGCGAGATGGCTGACAAACTTCTCGTTTCGGTGAGTTTTTATCCTAGAGCTTAGGAACTAAAATAGAGAAGGGACTTCTATACCGTTATCAGAGAGTATATATGGGATTTGTAGGGGAGTGATTATAATTACTTCACTCATATAAAACTGTGGATTGTTAAGGAATTAGTACGTTCTTTCAGCTGGTTGTCGAGCTTCATAGAAACTGTGCATTCCACAGTTTACCTACTGGAATGATAAGTGCACAGTCAGTAGCCAGATACCTTCAGACTATCTCCTGCTAATAAGGCTTCTTACAGCGGAGCATTTCTGGCGTCGTTTCTTTTCGTTTGCTTGTCTCAGTCTATAACGCTTTCCTTTCGTACGTTAGCCCGTGATTTTTATTAGAGTTAACTTTTTAATTTGTAATATTCACTAAATGCGCCATGACTTTTATATTTGAAATGCCAAAATTCCTAAAATCAATTTGAGTTTAATGCACATCTGATAGGTAAAATATTTCGATGTCAATCAGTTTTGGAATTGTTCTGATATTTTTCGTATAATAGAGATGTATCATCAAAGTTTGGGAAAAAATATTGATTAATTGAGGGAACTGAATGAAAATGTAAGATTTTCGACTTTCTTTATGTTCCTTGATTTAATTTCAAAAGAGACTCAAGCCATTCATCTTAGTTTTGTGTTTAAACCTTTTTTCGATACCCTAGACTTCCACCAGGAGAAAGGCAGAACCATTACGTAAATAAATATATTGCAAGAAAATCTATTAGCCTATATTAAATATAGTACAATTTTGGGATTAGGTAATAATAATCTTGCCCTTTTTTGTTCCAAGGAATTATCGTTACTTGTTCATTTTGGGGAGGGATCATCTTTACTCAGTAAAGGTTGACGTCATATGGTAAAGTGATTTCGTAAAAAAAAGCTAATTTAGAGGTTGTGATATTTTTTAAACCTTTCAAAATTGACTGTGATTGACATGTTTTGTTTGTTTCGTGAATTTAATCGAACCATCTTAACGATCCCTCAATCAAACTTGGCGCTCCAGGTAAAATTGATCAAATTGATAAAATTGATAAGAGATAACTCCATTTAAAAGACTCTAATCAGTGTCTAGGATAATGGGATATAGAATTTGTGTTTTTTTAATCATAAACTAAAGCAAAATCGAGGTCATGCGCTTAATATTTATTAATGGGTTTTTAAAATTGCTGATTTTCTATATCTCCATCTTTGGGTTGTATGGAGATGGATGAGGCATGCCAAGCAAAGACACTGCCATGTACAATTCAAAAGCTTATCGAAACATCGAAAGTGTCATTGGCTATAACCATTTTGCCACCGCTCATAAATTAATATTAAATAACTAAGTAAGCTAAACAACTAAACTATTTATATCATTAATATTAAATAATTTATTTATAATTTTAAAATAAATAATACGATTCTTTTTATCTCTAACCTTATTCAGACTGCTTTTTTGAACTTTCTTGTAGATTATTTTTCCTCGGTTAAATTTGTGAGATATTATATTTATTACCGTGAATAAGGATAGATTATTTTTATTTTAGGCAAAGTTTTCCCCCCGAGGAATATTTACCAAAATTAATCAAGCAAAAATTGACGTAAAATGTAAAAAGTGTAATTTAAGAGAGGTGATATGGATTGTCAGAGAGAGAGAAAGAGATTCACGGGGACAAATAGGCCTAAGTAGTTATTTCACGGACAACGGAGCTTCAACCGGCGTCTTTCGGTAAACTTCAGGGTCAATAACGAAACGAGATAAGTCAAACTGGATCGCAACCCAAATCAGCGAGAGGGCGCTAAGCCTTTGCCTGCCGCGCCTTGAATTGGAGTGGGACCCACTTCCGACGGCAAACAAAATTGCTTCCGGCGAGGTGGTATATATCTCCCAGTGCGGAAACGAGAAAATTAGTATTTAACCAAAGGGCAGGCACTGCTATGAGTAACACAATATTTATCCGAAAGAAAACTGCAGGAGATGATATGGTGAAGCTTCGTAGTCGGAAAGCGTCACGTCTCTTCGACGGCGATATAGAAAAGTGTAATAGGCTTACAATTTTCCAAGAGGGGGAGAGTCTCTTGTGAAGGGGCAACCAGCCCCTTTCACAAGAGACTCTCTGGTACTCTAAAGACTCGCAGGCGAGAAACTATTTGTTCAGAATTACGGCAGTCAAGGACGTAAGGACTCATTCTGGAATAACGCGCTTCGCTCCATGCCCTGCAAGGATGCTGCCTCGAAAAACCACTCGAAGCCCCCTTCCCCTCTTAGAAAATTGTAAGCCTATTACACTTTTCTCTATCGCCGTCGAAGAGACATGACGCTTTCCGACTACGAAGCTTCACCATATCATCTTCTACAGTTTTCTTTCGGGTAAATATTGTGCTACTCATAGCTCGTGCCGAAGCATTCATTGAAAATTAATTTCCTTTAGCTGAACGATTAGATTTCCCATAGTGTACAAATTATTATTAATCTCTATTATTTGTTTGTAGAATTGTGAAGATTATTTTTGTTTCTCTTGTTAAAATCCAAGAACCACATAAAAAGCCATTGATCTATTTTCTAAGTCGGCCAACGGAATAAACGGACTCGAATATCCCTCATACTTAAAAGGGACCTTCCCCGCGTCTAGGGAGGGCAAGCAAAGGTCAGTGAAGCCTACCTGACCTAGGACATAGATTCTTCATCATCTATAATGAATTCTTCATCTCTAGTACAAGGGCTAAATATATTATGACCATATTAACAGTATTTGTGCTGGCTTGAGTTCACCTCACCGTCTATTTTTCGTTTCGGAGAAGTCATCAACTACTGTTCACTGAAATATTTCTGTAATGTGAAGTTACACTAGAAACTAAAACAGTCTACTAAGAATTTCATTAAATTTTACGTAGTTTCAGGATGACATACAAAATAAAATAATAAACTATACGATACTCCAAAGGAAGATTAGTGTACAACCGTGGTTCAAGGTTTTTGATTCCTGAAAATTTCTGGAGTTAGATAAATTCACGGTCGTAAAATGGTATTTTCATATCAATATGAATATAACAGTGGAATGAGGAGTAATAAATAGCAATAAGTTATATATGACCTAAACAATGAAAGAAAAAAATTGAAAAAACTTGTAACATTAGCGACATATAACAGGTAAATAGAGGAAGCGCCATATAAACTTCAGCAACTCCAAAATGATACTGAAGGCTCAGTCGCGTTACGAAAGTTCCATGACAGCAACGAGAAGATTTATTCTTTGAGGCATACTCTCCAGGGAATGTGAGACTGAGGCACTGTTTGGTGATGACTGCCACCAACTCCATATTGGAGGCTTGTTGAGGACGTCAAACGGCGTCTATTAGGTCATATTAGTGGATTTTAGTAAAGTCATTTTCGGAGACTGAGTTGGACACTACATCACCGTAATATTTCCATTCTGGAACCACTGCATGCTGGAAAATTACAAACCGGTCATTTCTGGCAGGTCTCGTGCTGAGAGCCGTATGTAATCTCTCAGTTCAGCTTGGCACTTCTCTCAATTCTCTGTGCTATCCCAAAGGGTCAGGTGACCACCCCTGGACTTGACATGCAACCCTCAGGGCCCTCCAAAATTTATTGTTGATACTATGCACCACTTTCAAGTACACTGCTCAACTTGGCTTCTGGCGACTGTAACATTGTCTGGAGTCAGGACTAACTAGATCGTTGACACATCAGTCCATAAGACACGTTCTCAGTGAGGCATGGTCTAGTTGCCTTCTACACGTGACCATGTCACTGAAATCTGATTCTGCTGACGGTTGATTAGTGGTTTCTCGTGGGCTTTAAATGAATTTAAGCCTCGATAGAGCATTCAGCGACGGACTATTTGACTGATGATTTGACTTGACCGCCCAAACGTTGCGTACTGATACTGTGTCGTCTAGAACGAGGTCGCTCTTTTATGCTAAAATATTCTCGGATCCTCTTCGACACTTCTGTAACACCGAGCGCGGTCTTGTGTCGAACCTCCTCGCGATTTAGTGCCCCCCAGTCTCTCCTCGTACAGCATGACTATCAGACCTTTTTTCTCCACTGTATATGCAGCAAGGCTGCTCTTTACAAACATTTTACATTATATTGAAAGCGAATAAAATATAAATCATGAGAAGAAAGCTGGGTGAGAGGTAGTAGGAGGTAGAAGAAGACAAGAATTTTAATTAGACCACACAATCGAAGCCAATGGGGTTGGTAGACTAAAGTAACTTTTCTCCGCCCTAAGAGAGGATGAATCGTCAAAAAATGGTCGGCGATTAGCCTACGAAATTACATGCTAGTCAAGAATATAGGCGGGAAGAGGCTTGTAAATCAATTTGAGAAAAGGCAGCAAAATGGTACTGTGTAGAAAGAGTAAAGTCAAGGTAGTCTCAATCTAGTATAAGAGTCCCGTGGTCACTGATACTTGAAAGGCGTGGTGGCCCATCATGTAGCAGGTGTAACATTCTAGACGGAGCAACGGTACACTTCCTATTATTTACATTTTTTAATTGTTTAATATTTTTAATAACATACTTTTCCATAATTCACTTGGAATTTAGTGGCAAATAAAACAAGTGTTATACTTTCATCTCACTAAATAATGTTTTGTTCATGGAATGAGCCATGGTAATTTTAGGTTCGATAAGGCTCATCGTGGTTCACAAGCTTCTATTTGAGGTTAACAAGGAAAACTTACTTTATTCCCCCAAAAGGATACGAGGAAACTTTCGATATTTTTTCTTTGATAAAGGGCTAATTTATCGATAAAGTCCCGAAATGAAAACAACAGCGAGACATTTGTGCATTATTACAATTTGATACCCAGACCCTATTGAGGTTGGAATACAATTCCAAGAAACCCCTTGGACCTAAGAAAACGTTACAGGTTTTACTTTTTAGTCTGTTCTGTTTTACAGAGTGCTGTATATGAAATTTCAAGTTTAAAATTACTAGCTAAGTAAATCAAAGTGGACTACGTGCCTCCTAACATTTTCCCTTCGCTTAATATTAGTAATTATTTAGGATCTCTTTATCTGCTTCTTCAAATGATTTTAAGAGAATACTTATCTTACTTATTTTCGAGTGGAAAATGTATCTGCAATAATGCCCGAGGCAATAATTTGTAATTTCTTTGATTCTTCTGTCCCTTACTTTCTGGAACTATAATAATTAAAGTAGAAAGTGTTGGGAGTTAGGGAAGAGAGGGATTTTTGAAATATTGATCGAAGCTTTTGAAAGTCTATATGTAAGGATTGAGATAAAAGTAAATGTCTTTAAAGGAGAATGATGATAGTATTTTTGAATGAGAATGAGAATGAGATGCGGTGTAATATTACATTGTGATTTCATACCATTGAATAAGTGCAATGTTATAAATTTAAGACATATCGTGAATGTATTTTTTTTGTACACAAGAAATAGATCGTAATTTACAATTCTGAATGAGGAAAAGTCTGAGGAGTGATAAGACCATTGTGGAATAATAAAGGTTTGTGTGAGGAAGCTACGTGAGAATATTTTTTGGTTCCAAAGCTGGTATATAGAAGATTAAACATTGTATGGAGGGAGAAAGAAAAATGTCCAATTAGAGGAATCCAAATTAGCAATTGAATATGCTTGGTGAGTAAAGAGTAGGTATACAGAGGAATAAATGGTTAAGAGGTATTTATTGTGTGGTGAAAGGGTGAAAGGTGTTAATAATCTTGTAACTGAGTGTTATTAGGTAGTATAGTCATGGCAGAGGAATGGATGGAAATACTTTCATGAAGAGAATAAAACGAAAGTGAATATTTGAGAGAGAGAGATAAATTAGGATCAAGTGGATGATATTTTGTACAACAGCAGTACCTGTATAAAACAGTTATTAGGGGCTTTCTTGGGCTACCAAGCCTAGTAAACTATCGCGATTTAGGAAAAATGTCGTAAAAAGTTAGCTCTTTCTCTGTGGAAAAACCTTCTATACTGTCGGGAAATTTGACGAGGATAAATTCGAAATTATGGTAGCGTAGATTTGGAACATTGGAGCATTGGTGACAAGGCCCTAGGCCTCCTCAAGCATAAGAGACTTTTGTGTATGATTTGAAAATAGAGAGGGATGTTCACAGGCTCAGAATGTTGCTAAACGAAGGGACAGTATAATAAGCGATAGACTACCTCTCATTGTTTTTTTTTAGTGGTTTCTGCATGCAACTATCTCACTCGTATCACCGCTTGTAGTGAAGTTGATTGAAACTTCTGGTGTGGCTCCATGAATTACCTTGAAGATTTCTGAGTGGTTTTATATGAAATTAAGGCGCATCCGCGGGCAAGATAGACCTTTAAGGATCATCGAGTTTTTATTGAGTCTTCACGTAATTAGCTGTGCTATCATTATTCGTTGACGAGTTTTCTGCTGTGTTCGGTTGCATTTATGCTCGGAGTGTTTGCGAAAGAATTATGGTTCTAATGTCAAAATAACCGTTCGCCTTAATATTAATTAGATATTGAATGGACACAAGAGTAGCCAATTTCCAAGGAGCAGCAATGTCGCGGGATAGCAAATGAAACTATTGGGCATCGAATATATCGGCAATTAAATGATCTTAGAATTCTAATGATCGACTGCTAAGTGGATTTCAACTTGTGGTTTAGTAAAGGAAGAGAGTATGGCAAATCTCAAGAGAGAGAGAGAGAGAGAGAGACGGTGTGTTACAAACTCTTAGGTAGAGATCAAAATACCCTGCTAAACAAAAGAGAAAGAGAGAGAGTTACGAACACAGAGATAGATAGAAAAACACCTGCTAAACGAGAGAGTGAGAAAGAGATACTTAATGTCTTTGTGTTCTTAGTACGGAGCGAATGAGACCTTTCTGTCGTTGATTCTGTTGTTTTGGTGTAATATTGCAAAGATGAGATATCCCAAACATTTTTTACCCTGATATAAACTAACCTAGCTTGTCCTAGATTAGGTTGGTTATATTAAGTTTGGTTAGATTAGGTTAGGTTAGTTATATTAGGTTAAAAAAACTTTGGAATGCCTCATCTTTGCAAGATCCTTCTCTGGCACTGCAATAGAGTCCTAATCAACTTTGTAGTGAGTCAGGTTAAGTCTTATGAGGAGAAAAGTATGCAGGAGTTTAGAAAATTATAAACAAAATCATTCATTGTTCTTGCTTACTTCCAAAGAGATTAACCAATTAACTTATTCAACTCTCCTATTTTATTGATTTAATTCGAAAGCTTCTCCTGCCTTCCTTGATACTGTAATAATTTGTAAATTCAGATAGTTTATAGTTTATTTTTATTCCAGACCCTAACTACATAAGCCCCTAGGGACGTAATTTAATTTTTACTTCGGCTTCTGAGTTTTTGCTGATTCTCTTGGAGGTTCATGTTGAAAGAGATAGAGAGGAAAAAGGTTACATTTCTTCGTCTAAATCGAATTCTGAACTTTGTCGCTCCTAACCTGAAAGTTTATTATGATCGATAGCTGTCATATTTAGGTAATTTACATCTAGAACAATGTCAAAATATGCAAAATTCCACATCTAACCTTTAAAAGATCGAAATTCTGTTGCCAACCAAAGGAACATACAATTATTATGCACTTTAACACAGGGAGAATGTTAATTATATGATTAAACCCTCTTCCCAAATTGTGTTTTACTGTGGAGTTATCAACCTTGGGATAACGTTGGTATTTTTAGCAACCTTTAACCATTTTGGAGACATTTCAAAGCATGATATACTAACATAAATATAAGCTAATTATTGTAAAATTTAACTTAATTGACTATAAAATTTGTATTAAGAATAGGTGAAGGTAGCATTTGCAAATTTAGGGGAAAAGTAGCGACATATTATTTTGGGAACCCGTCCCCGGATGGTCTAAAGGGAGTAATGCAATGCAGGATGGATCTCATCGTGTACTTATTTACCTTTCAAGACGCACTCAGCATTCCATCTCAATGGCACATAGATTATTATTCGTAGCCAGTACGAGGGGCGGTCAATAGGTTTTGCAAATCGGATATAAGTAAACTAGATATCAGGAAAAGTGTTTTATTATTTTTCAATATAACTACCCTCGACTTCAATGCACTTGCGCCACTTGTCCCTGAGGCTTCGAATTCCCGACAACCAGAAATCTCCCAACTGCTGTTCAATTCACTCCTGGACGGCGAGTTGGACATCATCGTCCCCAAAACCGGCGTCCAAGCAGTGCAGCCTTAGCTGGCAGAATAAAAAGTAGTCGCTAGGGGCCAGATCTGGACTGTAGGGGGGATGGTTGAGCTCCTTGAAGCCGCACTTGCGCAAGGCAGCTTGTGCAACTGTGGCCTTGTGGACTCCGACGACGTTTATGTCGATCATGGTGTGTAAAGTTTCTAGGCACCCAACGTGCAGAGACCTTTGGTCATGGCCAAATTGTCGTGGATAATGTTGATAACACTTCCATGTGATATTCCAAGTTTTCGGTCGATTTCTTGGACCTTTACCGGTCGATTTTCGAGGATCATCCTTTCCACACGGGCCACATTGTCCACGTTGTTCACGTCTGACGGGCTTCCTGGACAGGGGTCATCTTAAAGGGCCTCACGACCATGGCGGAACTCCCTATTCCAGCGAGAAATGGTTGCATAGGAAGGGGCGTGTTGGTGTACACTGCAACCATGCGTTCATGGATCTCTTTTGCATTCTTGCCTTTCTTGGTCAAGAATTTAATCACTGCACGGTGCTCAACCTTCTCCATTATTACAAAGATTGTGACTGACGATATGCAATCAGCTACTGCTTCTTAAATAGACGAGGAAGGAGCATGCGGCTGCAGGTTCTGACTTGTCATAATTGTCCTAACACCCCTACAAACAGCCATCCCCCTTCCTCTGTTTTGCCCTACCAATTCGCAAAACTTATTGACCGCCCCTCGTAATATGGTGTTAAAAAATGTACTAAAATCACTACTACTCTTGATCATTCACTTAAGCACCGCAATTACGATAAAGCAAGCATCATAAATGATTTAGAAAGGAGGCGGCATCATAGATTTTATCCCCCACCCCATAGTAAATTCCGAAATTTTTTTAAGCATGATAGAGACGACCCATCAACTCTGAAAATTGGCGACCTTGTAGGTTTAAGTGTACCAGTGGACATCATGGCTGCATCAAAGTATTTACTTGCATTATTCGGATGTATTTACTTTGTGCCTACATTTTCGATTATACGTTCGGGGAAAGCCGCGCTTAGTGGTTTGCTTCCTCGCCCCTAACCATGAAAACTGACCAGCTATCAAGTAGTGGGTACGTATTTACCAAATTGCTGAGGCCTCGAACAACTCCCACTCTTTTACCACGTCGGGGAAGCGAGTTTACTTGAAGAGCTGCCCTTCGGAAGTGAGGTTAGCACCTCAAACACAGTAGGTTTATGGGTTACTATAAGGTTGATCGTATATATTTTATCGGTATCCGGCGTATGAGAAGATTATAGTTTTTTAATGTACAACCTAATTTTATTCTCAGTTCTATCAATATCTGATTGAGTAGTGCTTTTGTATTATTTGTATCTTAAAAGGTAACAAACATTCAGTAACTGTTCTTTTACTATCTTCTCCACGTGGTTCGCCTAATCACTAAGGACTAAGGATAGATAGCCTTAGCAACCTGAATGGGCCAGTTACATTCGATATTTCGTTTATGATTATTTAGATACCTATAATTACACTCTGGCTCGTGTATGATCAACATTGTTCTCTTCAAATTTGCCTATCCAAAGGAAACTATAATAGAAGTATCAAATTCTAATCTCAACGCAATTGCTAGTTTTCAAAAGTTTATAGAATCCGGTAAATTTAATAATGTACAATTTAATTTCAATATTTATCCACGACACCTTGTTTGATATATGTATTGGAATTTATAGGTTTATTTCGCATTTTTTTGATTTATAGTTAAAAACGAACGCTGGAAATCAGGTCACATTGCCTCAAAGTTTTAAATGATGAAAACTTTGCCCCAATTTAAAAGTTTTAAGCAGGAGCGAGAGAAATCAAATTACTAGATTTGAATTCAGTCTGGTATAAGAATCATGATGAACATTTTAGGAATATTTACTTTTGAATCGAAATTCCATAATGATCGCTATTACCTAGTGTACCGCCAACGTGTATACTCTTGACTAATTTCTCTTATTTGTCAAAATTATGTCTAAGATATTTTATTCGCGTGAAGGACCCTCTAGTTTTTGAAGCAGGAAGTTATCATTCATTCATTCTAATTAGATTTCATGCTTTTTCTACATCACATTTAAAAAGCTACATTCGAAAACTTTATTCATCGCATATAACCATTACTTTTAGTTATATCATGGCTGAATGCATTTCCAAAGTAATAATATCGTCTTCTTTTATTTGCCTTGGTGACTTATATATACAACTAAGAAATTTATTTTCGCACCAAGCTCCATTTAATGTATAAAATATCGTCATGCTATCTCCACCTATTTTTAATACAAAGTTTATAGTTGAATATGTTAAATTTTCCAATAATTACTTCATATCCTTGTTAGCATAACTGAGATAATATCAAAATCTTACCCTGCAAATTAGCTCCCTTTTTATTTATGCTTTTTCAAAAACTCTGCTCGTTTGTATAAATCCATGGCTGATGACATATTTTGGGGTATATTCTAGAAATTGGGTTGGAGGCATGAATATTACATCTTTGTCAAACAACAATCTGCTATGTGATTTCAAGTCTCTGAAGTAGTCCTATCCGAAAATCCCTAAAAAACTATTTTAAAGTTCCCAACTCTCCCTCAACATAGACTATTCAGGTAGGGTTAAACTGCTTCTTAAGGCCAGGGAACCATAAGAGATATGTTATTCTATGAAAATCTTCCATAGAAAATCTTCACTTCACCTATTTGCGAAAGAACACTTGGGACGGTACGTTCATACTATTGTCCTTCAGCTTTATCGTCAGTTAGTGGTACCTAGCGAATAATTCCTTGGGCCTTGTAGATAATACATTATTATTATTGCATATATGCATAGTATAAATTGCCTCGTATAGTACCTATCATAAAATCCTCAAATGGATCGAAAAAACCTCGACTCTACCTCCTGGATAGTCTTCATGGTGGGATTGTTTCCTTCCTCAAAATTATCCCTATCTTGATTAGAAACTAAAATATAAAAAAATAATAGTATTAATTTGCCAATCTTCTCTTTATTACGAGCAATTTCGTTCTCGAAATTAATCTCATCTCTTCTTCATGGAAAGCAAAAGATTGACATGAAAGTTGAATATCAAAATCCAGGTCAAATTATGCCTTTCTCTATATAAATTTTGCGCAAGGCTTATGAGATCATAGAATCAAAAACGCCACAGGTAGGCCTGTCTTCAATAAAGGTTTAGTGTCAGGAAGGAGCGTCTGTGGCACAGTAGACCTCCTTGGTCAAAACCGGGGTAGCGCAATTGCCAGCTAGTGGGTCTGTCTGTTCCGCAGAACTGCCAGGATTACCTATAGCCTTAAAAGCCCTCTCACACGACACCTTAAGATATTAAACGATATTTAAGAACTCTAATAAGGCATTGCTGGGGATACAAAAAAAAAGAAATTGTATATCTGCTTGCAGATCCCGGCGATGATATCAATTTTTCAGATTATATTTAACTCGCAGCTCTGCAGGGAATGTTGCCATGAGTGGTGACAAAATATCTGATAGTACAACCCCCAAAATGGCAAGTATTCATAAATTTATTCCCAGACAAACTTACTACAAGGACTATGTCATACTTGGCAAGAAAAGCACCTTCATAATGTATAAAGCAGTGTAGCTAACAAACGGCCATCCACTTTAGAGGAAGATAAAAGAAGACCATAACAAGTGGCCAAAAGCAGTACGAACAAACCGAAAAATGAAGGTAAGAGTAAACCATATAGAAGTAACCAATAGCTTATAGTTCACACATCCAACCCCGTGGGCGTCGCCTGTAATAGGATTATAACAATTAAACAGCTCAATTACATAGCTCAATTACTCTATAACAAGCCTCAAAGACAATAGATAGGAACAAATCTAATAAAAGAGACTCTACTTCTCTATAGAAATAAACCAATAATTTTATTTGAGTATCGAGAAGAAACAAACGCGTTTAAAAAAATATAACATTCATCTTTTGTGTATAAGTCCAAAACATAGTCTGAAGAAATCTATAGATTGGTGGAAGTATGCTTTAAATATAGAGAAACACTCAATGTGCAAGGCGTAGATAGGGGCGAAACACTATATATTAACAGCGAAATATCCATAAATATTCGTATATTAAATTTACAGGAGTTAATAAGAACGTATTAGATTTAAATATTACTATATTTTAAAATTTCGCAAATATCGTAAAAATACAAAAGTTGTATTCTCGTAAACTTATCTAACAAATTAAAAGATTAACGTTTAGGAGAAAGAAGAGAAAGAGTTCCCTGCTCTGGACCCACTCATGGAGGACTAGTATCCACGGATATATTTAAAAAAATTAAAAAACTTACAAAAGTCCGAAAGAAAGTGCTGAATATTCCACACCTTTGTATGGTCTCAAACACATCACAATCTAATTTTTCAACGATTATAATCTGCTATAACCTACTTACTTTTCAGCCACCTATAACTCTCTTTTGCTACTGTAGGCGGTCTCTAAGAATAATACCATGACACTTCCTGGTTGGGTTCACATGTGTCTACAAGAGGAGATTTTGTTTGTTATTCTTGCTTCTGTGACGATTGGTACAGTTTATGAGTATTTGTTTCATGTTGTCTCATTTCTGTTGCGTCTGGTGCAAGTTGGTGTGGGGGCAAAGTTAATTCTATGTTTGTATTTTTAGTGTATAGTAGATTGGGTGGACCTCAGCTGAGATAGGATTACTCTCTGTGTTCTTTCTAATGATATCTCTGACTGGTATTTGCTGCGGGAGACCCGTTTAGGATGTTTAGTGCTAGAAAGTTGAAGTGTCTTTTGGTTAAGGTAGTATGGATGCAATTAAGTTAGGGTTTAGTGGTGAGAGAGTAAGGTTCTTGTAAAATGAGTTGAAATTATTTGCCTTTGGATTGTACTTTTCGATAGGAAGAGGAAGCTTTCCTCTTAAGTGGTGTTTGGGTGTAAAGCCCTTTGTACTCTGCTGAACTGCTCGGTTCCAATCATGTCTAGGTGTAGTTTGATTCGCAGTATTTTTGTTTCAGCGTGTAAGTGTGGGATGAGTGTATTGCGTGTGAACTCTTTGATTTTTCTTATTGGCTGGCTATTTGTGGGTTGGAGTTTGTTTGCATGAGATATGACAGCAGTTGAGTGCTGTGGTAGTTCCACGTATCTGAGTGTTGCGGATTACATTTTTGTAAGGGATGGTGAAAGTCTCTTTCTTTTATTATAGGGGAAATGTTTTGATAGTCCTTGGAGGGCGTTGATTTTAATTGGGGCCTTGTTTGTAATGTTTGTTATGGAGGTTTTTAATGCTATATGGGTTAAATGAGACAGTTTGTTTATTAGTTGAGAGGTGTTTTCCTTTGAGCTTGATCTTGTGGTGTGTGTTCGATTCATGGTATTTGGCTGTAATAAGTGTTACTCTTAATGCGTTGACTGAGGCGGTCATGCTGTTTCGTATGAGGCAGTCTTCTTGTGTCTTTTTATAAGGTTGCAGTATCTTGCTTGCTGTTGTGATTGATTGTTGTTGTGCTGTGACTAAGATGTCGTCTGTGTAGGGGTTGATTAATGAGGTTTATGGTTGTTGGATGTCAAGTGTAAATAGACTGGATAGTAGGGTGAGTAGAATTTACTTCAGACTACGGTAAAATCAAATGAGATCCGGTGTCATAAGCATCCGGTTGGACCACCGATTGCAACCGATTTCATAGCGGCTGCCACAAGCCGCCGATATCAGTGGTTCGGATCCCAAGATAAACTGTAGAGCAAAAAGAAAAATAATATATCTCAAAAAAAAAGAGGATCGATGGTAAAATCCTTACCTAATTTTTTTGTTCTAACACGAGTTTTGTTATTTCGCAAAGCTAATATAGTAAAACCATAGCTAAATATTATTTGTTCCAAAAATTCATTTCGTAAACAATTTCTAAATTATGTGGCGCACAACGTGTGGTCTTTGTCGGATAGATCGTCATCATGTGTATGCTTGCACTCATCCCTCATATCAAAATTCTTTATCTAACAGATTTACGAGTAGTAACACTCATTATAAATTATAATTTATTTAATATATATAACATATTATTGTTCAAATCCTCATATGGTCATGATTGAAATTTAAGCGTTATCAGACAAATAACTTCGGCAACCTCTTACCTTGTAATAACCTTTAAACTAAGAACTCGTTGCAGGTAATCTATTATAGCTTAGGTTAATTAGCATACATTGGAAAAACACTTATTTAATTTTTAAAACACATTAAAGCACACAAAATACAAACCTTAGTATTTATGTCCTACAAAGAAACCCCCCTCCCCTGACTTATCTTCCGCACTTTTTCTACCACTAACTATAGAGCGTATCTAAGTTCTTCACGAGTCTTGATTCTTTATAAATTTTCTCACTCATTTTGGTATTAAATGTGTGCCCATACTTCTTAGGTATTATAATATACATATATATATATATATATATATATATATATCGTGTATTGAAAGAAAATAAATATCTAAAGCCGAATTAAAATGCAAATACCAATTCATATATAGAAGTATTTGCGCGTCCAATATCTAAATTTAAGTATGAAATGTAGTGTATATATAACCCAATAAACCCTAAGCACTATAAGCACATTTCATAGAGCTTCTTAAAGAACTTAGTGGATATATTCTGCAATTTATTCTATCTTTACCAAGACCCAAATTAAGAACGCTAAATTGCGCTTATTATCATTCTAAAGAGGTAAGAAGTGACCGTATTAAGGGAAGAATTGTCGGCGCCGAATTAATTATGGTTTAATGAATTGAAGCTAATGTGTCCAAACTCGTTCCATCCAATTTTGTCAAAGAAAGTCGTTTGTATATGTATGATAAAGACGTGAGTCCCTTAGAATCACATTATACATTTCATATACGCTGTATGAGTTTATGTGAATGAAAATTACTAAAGAGTGTTCATAAGATCATTCCTGTGTGTGTATACCTATTAATACATATACACTATTACTTATTAATAACCTCAACAACGAATGCTCATTAGGGTAGAGTGAATAACATTTTTCTGGAATTTTTTTCACCACGATTTTTTTTATAGAGCTATCTGTCAAATTAAATCTCCTAAAAGGATTTTTTTGATATAATAATTTTTAAAGATTCCTCAATTCCATTGAAAATTGAAAATAATGAGATTTTAAACAAAATTTTGACTTTCATCGATTATATCTGAAAATTAAATTCTAATTTTGAATTGATATATCCAAACTAAAAATTATTGTATTTTAAAAACAAGTAAACCAAATTTTAAAGTAATCGATTGATATTTAGAGGTACCACAAGGACATATTATAGCGGTGTATGTAAAAATTATGTTTCAGTAGCGTGGATTATCTCGTTGAGAGTAGATGTGTGTGTTTGTCTGGCTTTGTCTAGTATCTGTTGTTTTGACTCACATTCTTCTATTTGTATTTGAGGACAGTTATTTATAGTGTCAATAAATAGTTATACACGTTTTATTATATTTTAGAGCTAAATAATATGTAAGAAAAACATTAAAACAATATTTAGTTATGGCATTTAAACCTAGAACGCGTCATGAAATTGAAAGCACTTTGTTTGGCGCACCCTGTGCCATTAGGGAACGAGTATTGCTAACTTATAAAGATGTTATTGAATATGTTTTGTCTGAGCGAGAAAAGGAAAAGAACCGCAATAGAAGAGACCCACTATTTTCAAAAATTTGTACATTAATAGCGGAGAAGTTAATTTATATTTGGAAAACGCATCAATCCATTATGCGTCAATAAAGGCAGTTAGTAAAGTATTTTTGAATTATTATTAAAAATATTAGGCTTAAAGGAGAAATATTAGCAGAAAAAATGTGACATCATTCAAACATAAATGTAACGATTTTACAAAGAATGCAGAACAATTTTTGATATTTCGTATTTTAAATGCGATAGCCCTGAAAACTCTTCTTGTAGCAAAGAAAAAGATGCATCGGTCTATTGGAGTAAACGCTTCTGGAGGACCAACAAACAACTAGGAAAATGGCAATAGGTAATATTGATCATATCCAATCAAAGAAGAATATTCCGACTGCAGTCAGGAAGAATCGTGAGTATTGTCTCTTAAATCAACCATCTACTTCGACAGATAATATCGAACTGATTCTTCCTTCATCCAGCACAGAAATAGAATCTGCTGACGAAGGTAGCGACTATGAGCTTCCTTTATCCACAAAACGCAAAGGAGTAAGAAGAACATTTGCATCAAAGACTGCATCTAAACAAGTAATATGGTCAGAATTTACGTTGGCGTGTGACCGCACTGGTGTGGATTATCGAGCTGCAGCTTTAATAACAAGTTCAATCCTTAAGGCTTCATCGTCAATTAAAGGCAAAGAAAATTCTGGGGTAGTTGAAAGGTCAAAGGTGAGAAGAGAACCTGTCAAAGAACGTACTACACTACAGCAAAAAATTATATCGGATAAGCAATTATAGTCTATTTATTTTGATGGTAGAAAGGATAGTACATTTGTTGTTGAGACGATGAAGAGAACTCATCACAAGAACAAGATATTGGAAGAACACATCTCTATGATAGAAGAACCTGGTTTAGAATACTTTAGACACCTGACAATGAAGAGAAATTCTTCAAAAGCTATAAGTGACGCAATATTCTCGTATCTCAAAAAAAATAACATCGCAACTGATGAAAAGAAGGAGGTGTGTTCAGAATGTTAGAATAAAAAATTAATAGAACACTGCATTGGTTTATATGCCAGGTCCATGCAAATGATCTCCCATTCGCTGTGGTGGAAAAATGTGAGTGTGTGTGTGAAGGGTCATTCTCTTACCCCTTTCCCAATACCCTCTCCCTCCCTCTGTAAGAATGTGTGCGAGTCGGTGATGCTTTATATTTATATAATATATATATGTATTTGTTTTCCTGTTGTATTATAATTTTTTTTTCTCTCTTTCCAGGAGATATATTCTGAAGAGAGTGTATGTAGTTTTGACATACACTCAATATATTTAAAACAAAAGGCCACTCTATGATAGATAAAGATTTGTAAAAGTTAATCTTTCCTTTTAGGAAAGAGTGGCAGTAAGTTATTGTGAGTCCCGGCTGGACAGGAGATTTTTCTTTCATAGCCTCAAGACGCGATCAGATCGCAATACTGTCCGATCTCGGAGGCGCCAGTTTTTTTGGTAAAATGCTTGAGACGCCAATAGCCACCTAGGTAACACAGGAGACCTTTCTTCTTTTTAAGTCCGCTTATTTGCTTTAGGCCTCTTGTTATTGACTTCTTTGTTTGCTCTGTTATCGGTTAGTTGATATTGCTCTGACAGATATTTTTTTTGTTGCTTGACTTTGCGTATCTTCCTTTTGTATATATAGTCTAATTAAATGTCGTCTTTTTTGTATCAATTTTGATGGTTATTCATCAGATAATATTAATTGTTTTATATATATATATATATATATATATATATATATATTATTAGCGTGTTGTAAAGAGATTTCTTATAAATATTTACCCATATTTTGGGGGGTAAGTAAAGGAATGTACATACAATCTGTTTCATTTCTCTCTTGATTTATCACGTCCGAATTAGTATAGAGTCCGGGTTGGATCGATTGGGGTCAGAGTCTAGATTTTTGAATGCATGGTATGTTAATGAATGAGTGTAAATTCTCTGTGATTGATAAGGTAAGTAGTGAGTATGGTGTGATTTCATGGTATGATTTTATGAAAGTGAACGGTATAGTTGTGCATCTTGCGAATGATCAGATTGAGAGAAAGATTGGTAAAAATGGAGTTTATAAGTTTTGCCGTGGTATTGTAAGGGCTGAGTTGTGAATTAAGTAGGTATGTTTGTTACGTACTTGAATAACTCTTTGATTACGTGTTTTTTAAGAGTGCTATATTATTTTACGTTATTTAATCATCGAAGATTTTTAGTACCATGTGCAGCGTTTCGAGGATTGAATTAAATATTTCTAAATAATATATCTTTAATTCCAACATAAAAAAGTGAAATCTAAAAAAAAAATATACAGCTATGAATAAACGAGTTTATGTTAGAATTACTAATTTAATCCAAATGAATATAAAGTAATGGTTAACCCCAAGCTCACTTTAATATTGGACGTTAATTGACACTTAAAAATAATAGAATTTCTCTACCTTTCAAAAACCACACGTGAATCCAGCTGAAGAATGACCTTGGCCTTGGATTTTATGTAGATGAAAAAATGTCCTTGCGGTTAGACGCGTGTGCGTATTCACAAACACCCAGCTGTTTGACTGGCAAGGAGACGGGCTTGAAGCAACAGGTGATTTCGATGAGGGCGATGGATGGCGTTAAGCATGTTATCTGTGTCAGATGATTTAGACAACGGGACCGTGAAGATATGCTTTTTCCAGTCTTCGAGTTAATCTTGGAATGGTTTGCACTGACGAGCGATGAGAAAATTAGTAAATCCTTTGACGAATAGGGAGAAGGGGGGGGGAGTTCACTCTTGGGTATCCCTCAATGGCGAGGAGTATCTCTGATTTTTGTAGCAAACGAGATAGGGGTGTCCCTGAGGAGATATGTATGAGATTGATTTTCAATACAAAAGCGTATTTCTGTGTGACCACCAGGAACTGGCTCAGCGTGAGCTTCTTCTCTGTTTCTTTCTTTGATTGCCGGGCACTGCCGTCGGAATTCGTCGTTTCGATCCCTAACTCGATCTTCCCCGTTCTTCTCCAGTTATCCGCCTATATACCTTACTGACCCACTGTGGGTAGGGGAAGGGGGGGGGGCTGAGGGCTTATTAATTAAGCCTCGCTCCTCTAAACACTTTTCTCAGAATGTCTTTTACTTAGCCTTAAAGACATATTCTGTCTTTTGGTCGCCACTCCTCTAATTTTGTCTATGACGCGAAATTAGATCCCAACTCTTAGGGAAAATAGTGCCTGTTTAGACAATGTTTTCGCACCTGGTCTACTCCCCTTAGTCTTGCAATGCTCACTGGCACAGAAATCTGATGATTTGAACTTCTCGTCAGTTGAGGAGGCGTCTAGCGTACAGGGGGTCGAGGGGAGAGATGGGGGAGGTAAGTAATCGGGTTACACTGCCTAACGCCAGGACGTTGTGGTGGCCGAACAGGGCCTCTGGGTTAGGGTGGGATATTAATTTCCCTACAAGTTGTATGTAGGAAAAGATGGTCGGGTTTTTAGAGTGAGTTGGTTTGAGATAGGAGTCTGAAAGTGGGTGAGAACACTGTGATATTGGAGGGAAAGGATGGGTGTTATAAGGCAAGGCGTGTTGCTTGTGTGTTTGATGGCTTGATGAGAATGAATGATCCTTTTGTATTTGTGCAGGCGGATCTCAGAGTGAAAGGGCAGGTGAGGGGGATTCGAGTAGGAGATGTACTGGGTCGCCTCTCCACTGTCAGTGAGGTAGGTATGGATGATGGCACGGATGTCAGGGTAAATGTTGCGAATGAAAAGACGTGGGAATGGACGCATAATCAAGGGAAAAAGATGGTAGAATTATATGAAGGTTTGACTGAGTATGAAAGCGAGGATGTGAATTGAATGCTGTTTGAACGAAAGGGGGTCCTCAGGTAAGGGTGATCTGAATTTTGTGGTTGCGAAGATTCCAGGATTCTAGATTATCCTAAAGAAGGGCACCCCAATCTATCAGCGGCCAAGACATTTCGCGCTGCTGGCTGCTGATGAGATTGAGGAGCAGTGCGTGGAATTTAAGCGATTGGGTGTGATTGAAAAAAGTGAGAGTGCCTGTAATAGTCCAATTGTGCCTGTACGTAAGCCGGATGGAAGATTGCGTCTGTGTGTGGATTATCGAATGGTGAAGGAAAGGACTGTGAAAAAGAGGTTTCCGATGTTTGTGGTATCTGATTGTGTGATTAGTATGCATGGGTTAAATTGGTTTACCATGCTGGTTCTGGTACGGGGTATTAGCAGATGCCCATTGATGAGGAGAGCAGGCCGGTGACTGCCTTATCCTCTACAAAAGGGTATTATCAGTTCCGGAACCTCAGCTTTGGGTTGGCTAATGCTCCCGGAGCCTTCCAGCGGGCAATGAATGTTGTGGTAAGTAAGTTTGCAAGTCAGAATGTGATTATGTTTATATATGATACTTTGATTATGACCGAGAGTTTTGAGGAGCATATGAAATTGGTAAATCATGTGTTGAGAAGGTTGGAGAGTGTTGGTGTGAAGGTGAAAGTAGCGAAGTGTGAATGGTTTGCGAAATAAGTGGAATTCCTTGGGCATATAGTGAGTGAAAATGGGTTATGGAAGTCGGCGAAGTATATTGAGAAGGTGCGAATGTTTCCAAAACCGATGACTGTGAGGCAACTGAAGTCGTTTCTGGGTTTGATTGAGTTTCAGCGAAAGTTTATACGTGGTTTTTTGGTTGTGAGTAAGCCTCTAACCGAGTGGATGGGCAAAAAAGATAGTACGATTGTTAGTTAGAATGATAAGATGAATGAAGCGTATGAGAGACTGAAAGAGGCAGCGGCTAAAGATGTTGAATTGGCATACCCGAACTATAGTGTGAATGCTAAGATGCTTGAATTGCATACGGATGCGAATGGGTAATGTATGGGAGGTTTTCTGATGCAAGAATAGCGTTTGAATAGAAAGAATTTCAGGCGAATAATTGGGTATGTATCCAAGGCTATGAATGCGACGGAGCGAAAGTATTCGACTGTGAAGCGAAAGTTGGCTGCGATAAGGTATTGTTTGAAAGTGCTGCCTCCGTTTTTTTATAGTGTAAGGTTTGTGATCAAAGCAGATCACCAACCTCTTGTGTATTTTCAACGTATGAAATGGGCTGATAGTAGCAATGCGAGGACTTTAGGAGATTTGAGTGATTTTGTCTCTGTGACAAACAGAATGGAGTGGTTGATTTGATCTCAAGGTATCCTGGTACGAATGATGAAAATGTGTGTGGAGTGAGAGATCCTGAGTATTTGCCGAAAAGGATTATGAATGGAAAGGAGAGTAAGAGTGGTGGTGATTCGTTGTCTGAGAGGGTATGGAATGGTTTGCAAGATTTTAAGAGTGATGGAGTAAATTTGAGAGTGCCCGGCAGTGTGGATAACTTAAGGAAGTAGGTACTGAGTGAAATATGTAGGAAGCCTGAAACTATTGGTGTGGCGAGTGTGCGGAACTTCATGAAAGAATTGAGATTGATGTGTATGTCAGGAGTCCCGCCGTTTCAGGAAGTGTTGATTGTAGTGAGTCGTCTGTATGGAGTGATTGTTTATGTGCACGTTGGTGGTGAGAAGCCGATTGTGTATAAAGATGAGAAGATAAAGGGTTTGAATGCTAATGTGGTGCATCTGCAGTGTTTGAGCGGTGTGCATTACAATTGGATGATTGTAAAGTGTTCGTATATGAGGGAAAAGAATGATTGTCTGGATGAAGATTAGTGTGTGGTGAGTGATGATATGTGAGTTGATGACGGTGCGGATGTAAGTGCTGATGTTGGTATGGTTGTTTCTTCTATGTATTTCAAACATGCAGGACCTGATATGATGAAAGGGAGAGTAAAAGTTGGTGAAAGGTTCATCTGTGGTTTGATTGATACTGGTGCGCAATTGTCATTATTAAACGAGAAGATTCTGAGTAAGTACGATGAGTTTAGATGTTGTGAACGGAAGACTCTGAAGTTTAGGATAAGTGGATTGGGGAATGGAATGATAGTGGCATGGGAACCGTTTAGTCTGAGAGTGAGTTTGGGCAGTGGTGTGAATGAGAAGCATGACGTTGTGATTCTGAACGATGAGCAAATGCCGTGTTGTTTCTTGCTTGTTGTGGACTTTAGAAGATCGAATGATTTGTCTTTGGATGCTGATAAGGATTGTGTTATGAAAGGTGAATGTGAGGTTATGAGGTTGAATGAGTGTGCGAAGAATATTGTCAAGTTTTGTAGTATGATCGAATTGGTCATGGATGATAAAAATGAGATTTTAAATGATGATGATATTCTAGACATGCAAGAGGTGTGTCTTTTTGTCAGTAAGTTGAAGATGTGTGTGGTGATTTGTTTTGATTTGAATGAATGGCTAGAGTGTTTGAGTGATTTTAAAATGTATGCTTAGGATTCTGTTGTTTGTATGGATGTTGTATATTTTGTGAGCCATATGAAGGATGGAGATGATATGCATGTACATGTGATGTCCTTGGTTGGTATGATTGGGCTGGTGAAAGTTGTGCATGATAATTATTTGCATATGGGTAAGTAAAATTTGGGGAGTGTATGAAGGAGCGTGTGCTCCATACGTTTCTGAGAACTGTTATGAGTGATATTGCGACTACGTGTGAAAGGTGTCAGAAGCGAAAGGTGCAAGGTGTGCAAGTGAAGCCACTGCTGATGAAAGTTGATGCAAAAGAACCGTTTGAATTAATAGGAATTGATTGTGCTGGGAATGTTGGTATTTTGTTATGGGTGATGAGATCATAAAAGTAAGTTTGTTTGTGCGGCGCCTGTGAGAGATAAGAGCAGAGTGACTGTTGCGCGTGTGGTTGAGCAGTTGTTTTTTTCCTATGTGTGTATGGGAACCTAGGAGATGTCAGAGTGATAATAGGCTTGAGTTTGCGAGTGAAGTGTTTGAGCGAATGTCGAGAGAGAATGGTGTGGAGCATGTGAGGACGACTCCGTATTCACCGTTTTCAAATGGATTGGCTAAACGTACAATTGGGACCTTGTGTGAGATTTTGAGAATGATGTGTACCACTTTGAATGACTAGGATAAATGGTTAAGTAGAGTGTTATGGGCCTATAATTCGACGGTCAATAGTGCAAATGGGGTGTCGCCATGTCAGTTTGTTATGAATTTTGAAAGGCGAGTGAAATATAGGGTTCGTTTGAGTGAAAGTGAGCAGAGTGTATGGCGTGAAGTACATGAAAGGTTTCGTTCGTTTGAAATTAGGGCCAAAGTATTGAAGGTAAAATGGCCATTCTTCTACTCCTTTTCCAATACCCTCTCCCTCCCTCTGTAAGAATGTACGAGAATGGGAGATGTTTTTTATATAATATATATGTATTTGCTTCCATGGTGTATCATAAAATGTTTTCTTTCTCTTTCCAGGAGATATATTATAAAAAGAGTGTATGTAGTTCTGACATAACGCAAAACATTTAAAACAAATTGCCACTCTATGATAGATAAAGATTTGTATAAGTTAATCTTTCCTTTTAGGAAAGAGTGGCAGTAAGTTATTGTGAGTCCCGGCTGGACAGGAGATTTTTCTTTCATAGCCTCAAGACGCGATCAGATCGCAATACTGTCCGATCTCGGAGGCGCCAGTTTTTTTGGTAAAACGCTTGAGACGCCAATAGCCACCTAGGTAACACAGGAGACCTTTCTTCTTTTTAAGTCCGCTTATTTGCTTTAGGCCTCTTGTTATTGACTTCACTGTTTGATGTGTTATCGGTTGGTTGATATTGCCCTGGCAGATATTTTTGGTTTTGTTTGACTTTTCGTATCTTCCTTTTGTATATATAGTCTAATTAAATGTTGTTTTTTGTATAAATTTTGATTGGTATTCATCAGATAATCTTAATTGTTTCATGTATATATATATATATATATATATGAAACAATTAAGATTATCTGATGAATACCAATCAAAATTTATACAAAAAACAACATTTAATTAGACTATATATACAAAAGGAAGATATATTTATATATATATTTATATTATTAGCGGGCTGTAACGAGATATCTTATAAATATTTACCCCATATTTTTTTTTAACTGAAGGACTGTACATACAATCCGTTTCATTTCTCCTTCGATTTCTCACGTCCGAATTAGTGTATGAAGGTAACCGGTTGGATCGATTGGGGTTAGAGTCTAGATTTTCGGCCCGCTACAGCGCCATCTCATCAACAATTTGGATGGGAAAACAACGGAGCCTCGTGGATTTTTTTTTATCAATAGGGAAACACCTGGATAAATGTAAGACTCTACGTTTTTTTTTAATTCGAGCTAATTTCGACTAACTTGCCATCTGCTGACAGAGAAAATCTGGCAGCGATCAAAAGTATCTGTTTGATATCCTTCTTTTTATCGCATAAGGTAAATATTCTTCTGAAATGGCTCGTAAGAGTCCTGAAAAAATATCTTATGCACAATGGCTTAGAACGGCAAATCCGATGCTTCGATTATGTTTCTATTTCCCACCCTTTTGACACTCTGAAATCCATTATCTTGTTCATCCTGAAGGGGTACGCACCATGATGGTTTGAAATAAAAGCTGATTCTTCTCCGCAAGATGGTGCACTCAATCTCTTTAAGACAATGCAATTACTGATAGGGATTTACAAACATATTAAAGATATAGTTGCCCCTGTGATTCAAAGGAATGCTTATTTTTATCATGCGGAAAACATTCTTCTCTGTATGCTGCAAGATGAAAGAAATTATATCCGGGAACTCGTATGAATAAAATTATGAAAGCATGAAAAGATTATAAAGGGAAATCAATGCGCACTTTCAACATCCTAGACATAAACTTTGAAGCTGACGACTACATCCACCTAATTAATTGGCAGCAGAGCGTTGTGACCGAACCTCCGCTGACGGGAAGGCTCTCTGATGAACAACTTCAAGAATTTATCCGTCAACAACCTAAATTAGACATTCCGAAGTTTCCTTGTCACACAAGCGGTTGAGAGATGCATCAAACTGGTCACGAAAGTGTCATAAGCAGTTTGTGGAGAAGATAATCGGAACGGATATATACGAGTAAGTAGTAGACTTGAGTCCAGGAGAAAAATACCATCATTTAATACCAAGAAAGACTTCGTAATGGAAGATAATAACACTACAAAAATCTAACTGCATTGAATAAATGGATATTGAATAATAGTGAAAATATAAATATATGACTGTTAATTGTTAAATTTTTCTATTTCAGAGTGATGATGATAAAAATCTACAGGTTACATGGGAAAAAACAGAAGAAAAGGAATAAAAACTTATCAAGTAGTTAATAGATTATTTTTATTCAATAAAATCAAAATAGAAGTATTGAGTGAAAAGTTTTATGAAAATATATTTTTTAAAAGCTTTATGCAAATAATATACCCCGTATAGGACATAAATGTTGATATAACATCTTGAAGTTTGAAAAGAAATAGATAGATTTTCCAAAAATTTGCTTTTCTTTTTCAAATTTCAATTGCGTTGAGGAACCTGAAAATATTAATTTAGAAGTCTAAAATTTCCATCAAAGAATCAGGATGGGAAAATTAATTTCAAATATTTTTGCAAAATCCCCCTTTTTCGATCCACTCTAATGCTCATGTCAGTAGTTGCGTGAAATAGTGAGCTCTAAGACATGTAGATGTATCTTTTAAGTGGTGTGCAGCTATTGGTTATAATTTCCTTTCGAAGCCATTTAATCATTAACGCATAGACACCAAGAGAAAAAACCATCAGATGAATAAGCAATTTAAAAAAATACGCAGACTTAAACAAAATAAGGAAATTATTTGAAGGGCGATGAATAAACCCTTAACATCATATATATATATATATATATATATATATATATATATATATATATATATATATATATATTTATATATATATATAATATATATATATATATATATATATATATATATATATATATATATATATATATATATATATTTATATATATATTTATATATATATTTATATATATATATATATATATATATATATATATATATATATATATATATATATATATATATATATATTTATATATAAATATATATAAATATATATTTATATATAAATATAAATATATACTACTCTGCAATAGACTTCTTAATTTACCCAAGGTAATTAAGTTTATTTTAATATTTACAATAATGAATCAACTTTATACGCAAAATTGATTAAATTAAGAAAGGTCCGATATATTAAGTTCCCAAAACGAATTATTAGAATGAATCCAATTAAACAAACGCCCGAAAGTAGCAAAATAGAATCGCTAACGCGTAGGTAACCGCGTAAAACCGAATTAAACAGTAGAATGAAAGGCATTTCAATAATATCCCGACGTACGGCAGCATAGGAGAGAGTTGGGTTCTTCAGCATTCGATCCCTCTCATGAGGAGGAGAAAAATTAAATCGTCAATTGGCTGAAGAATAGTTTACTACTCAAAAAAGTACGCATAAAAATTCCCTTTGATGTGTTGAATAGAGGAGAATGCCCGCAGTGCTATGCAGTCAAAGGGAGGTAGAGATGCGATCTTTCCTCTATTTAAGAATAAAAGAAAAAGAAATTACAGCCCAACAATTAATATGACAGCAGAATCAATTTTATTTTCCCTATTTATTTTTGCCTATACGTGTATACCCCATACGGTACCATTGACTTTCCATCGAATTGGCGTTGCACCCTGATGACCCCGACTGTAATTGAAGAAATGCATCCTTTACGTTGTTATTTTTACTGTATTTTTCTTAATTTAATAATAGTTCTGCTTTTTGGTGCTTTGGAATGAATAGTTTAAAAGCTGTTTTGCTCTTTTTAGCAATAATATACAGTCATTAGAGTTTTATAATTTGTATCCAGATATTTCCACGCAAGGTTAGAATTACGAAAAACTATACAAATATATACGAATGTATACGAAAAGGGAAGTAAATTTAGCTTTACACTCATCAGCTTGCATCTGGCAACCCTACGGGTTGACAGAATCTAAGAAAAAGCAAGAAAATATCTAAGACATATGGACGTAACTATTATTATGCTCTGAAGCTTAAACAAAATTTAGGTTATATTTAAATACTGTTTCTGAGAAAAAAATCAGCTAAATGCCAAAAACTCTAGTATAGTTAAACTCTTATATCTTTTTAATTTTATATCTTATATCTTAAACATTTCATGGATTCTGGCGGGCCTCCATAGTCACCCTTCATATCTTTCAAATCAGTAGCCCTGAGGCAATGCTTAGATAAGTGTGGCGTATTGTTTATTCATTTTTTTAAGTGCACAGCTCCCTTTTAAACAAAATGGAAGCAACTGAAGTTGGGAGAAAATGCGATTGCATTATTTAAAAATTATTAAAAGGAAGTTCAGTGTGATCAAGTTCAAATAGGCCTACGCCAACACTAGATCTGTCATCAAAAACAGTGTTGCACTCGAAAATACAATGTAGGCCAATATGATAGAACATCTTGTTTAGCTGGTTGTGCATACTTAGAGAATCTATTTTAAAATTTAAATAAAGTTTAAAAAAAATAACATTTAAATAAAGTGAGTAACTTACAATTTGTTGGTTATTTTTAATGAACATATTTAACTCAATTAACATATTTATTTTTGTAAACCTTGAATTGCTTCCTTATCTTCAAAAGAGACCGAACACCACTTAATGGCAGTATATATATTCACCAGTTGGCCATTCGGTGTACTTGTAAAGATTTAAATACAGTTATGAGATAATTTTATATTGAATGGAAGTATTTATATGATTTAGGTTTGATGTAAAATTATAGGTGGATGATCTTCATCAAGTGAATTAATAATAAATTCATTCAATATATTGAGCAAAATTATGCATTTCCTCCAACCATGTTAGATTGTTTTGTCTATGTCTTAACCATTAATAATAGTTTTAGTTAATTTTAACTCTTCAAAGGCTAAATAACGTGAAAAGAGGTAAAAAACAGACGGCTGGTGCGAAAAAATGGCCTGGGGTCAAATTCTAGGTGAATCGGAAGAATAGCTTGTGGTAGATATTTTCCGCAGGTGCACTTGAGAATGAGTCTGCGGTAAACTTATGCATTGGTAGAAGTGAGCACGAGTCTGCTGAAAAATGTGGCCACTGGTGGACGTGCAAACGAGCCTGCAGTTGAGATATTCGCAGGTAGATGGATAACTCCGAAAGAGAAGGTCTTGTTTTAGTGGCATCGACCTGGATTCCGCATTGATGTAGCTCTAACATAATTTGCATCTTAATAAATAGAGTAGGAGAAGCTTCTTTGACTAAGAACACGCTGATTATGTGAGACGACCTGCGATGAGTGGACAAGTCATTGTAATTCTTCCTCAACGCAACTAAGTATTCGTTTTGCAAGCAAATCCAGGCCTGATCATGAAGCCGTTAAACCTGCTCTTGTCTCCTAATCAAGGCAAACGGACAGCCAAATTCAGGATTTTCGTCCTCGAAAACCCCGTAAGGGGCGCGGCGATTTGCCATCCTGGCCGCCGTGCTGACGGGATCCAGCGCTCCGTCCGGCCCCAGCTTAGCCTCTCTTCCTTCCTTCAGATAGCCCGATTTCTCCCCTACCTCGTCGCTTTTCATACAACCTCTCCCACAATTTTCTCTGGTCAGCCTCTAATTTCACAGGGTAGAATGCTGACCTTCTTCTCAAGCCAACCACCCCGGATCGGGGCTGAGGGGGGGAGGGGACATTGTTCCCTAACCCCTCAGCTCCGGTTCGGGATGGGTTTTTTTTTTAACAACCTGCTTCATCCCCACCCACATCTTCCTCACATCCCTTTTCCTCTCCTCTTCACAACCTATATTTTTTACGCCGTGTCCAAGGTGGAGCCGCCATGCCGAAGGACTGCCAGGCCACCAGGCGGGAGGGGTGGTCCCGAATGGCGGCGCCTGGCTCTGCCGGGCTTGTAAGCACCTCTCGCAGTGCGGGCAACTGCGAGAGGTGATGAGCTATTGCGTCCCGTAATCAAAAGAGGGTCACCATGCCCATGTATAAAAAAAAACAAAAACCCCAACCCCCAACTTCCCCAAAAACATCTACGGAGCCGCCCTCGGGCAGCTCCACCGAGAAAATGGAGGTCCCCCCCCTTGTGCTTGCGCAAGGGACCCTCCATAATTCTTTAACCGGAGAGGAGGCTTACTCCTCTCCTACGCCTACGGGTGTAGGGGACTCCCCCTCACCCCCTTCTCTGGAGGTGCTTTCGGGCACCTCCCTATCTCCAGCGGCAGTCCCTCCTTTGCTTTCTAAGGGGACTGCCAAGAAAGCCAGCAGGCAGCCCATTGCCGACCGCCCCTCGTGCAAGCGGCTCGGTAGGGCAAACCCCCTTAGGGGGGAGAGGGAAGCCAGGCCCCTTCGGTCGCTTCCCTCAAAAGACCTGCTGGCAAGAATTTTGAACCTTGCTGGGGTCAAGGCCTGTGCCTCCCCACACCACCTGACTAGTGACAATACTGCCAAGGGGACCTGCGATGTCCTGGGAGGGGATGGCCAACTGGAGGCCCCTCCTGTGATAGACATGGTCCTTGAGGAGACCCAGCCCCAGACGGTAGGGCCCTCCATGGGGGGGAATTCGGGCTCGGCGCCAAGCACCGAACCCGAATCCGCCCCTATGCAAGGTCCTCCTCAAATGGCTGAGGGCTCCGAGGCAGTAGAAGGAGGGGAGGGATCTCCTCCGACAGGTGCCCCTACGACAACCAGGACCTTCTCCATTTCGGAGAGGGACCTGGCTGAGGCTGGTCCATCTGGCCTGGGGACTTCTGCCGGCGGAGGTGAAAAGCGGGTTCATTCCCCGCCCTCCTCTCCTAAAAAGAAAAAGACTAAAAAGACTCAAAAGACGAAGAAGACTCGGGGCTCCTCTCCATCCGCGGGGGCTGCGGGGACGGATGGGTCTGCTGCCACTTTGGTAGGCGACCAAGCCAAGATCGGCACATCCGGCGCCTCTACCCCCTCGTGTGCGGAGCCCATGACTACGACTAAGACCAAGAATGCACAGGGCGGAGCCTCGATGACATCGGGGCCCCTGATTCAGAGGTTACCTGGCGTTTTCGAGCCCGCTGGCTTCAAACGCTTCCTCGTTATTCGCTCCACTGATGGCACCATGTTGTCCAAGGGCAACATGATCCATCAGAGGAGAGGATTAGCTAGTGCAATTGGTAGAGAGCCGAAGGTAACCCGTTTCTCGGACGGGAGCCTTCTGGCGAATGCGGCGAATCCCGCCGAGGCGGCCAAGATAAGTGCTCTTCGGACACTTCATGGCACCCCGGTGAGTGTGACGCCGCACTCTACCATGAACTTTGTGAAAGGAGTAGTTTATGCGAGGGATTTCGTTGACTACTCCATTGAGGACATCACCCTAGAGCTGGCCGACCATGGGGCGGTCAAGGTCGAACGTGTGATGAGAAAACAGGGAGGGGCCTCGAGACCCACCCCTACACTCTTCGTCACGTTCGACTGTGACAAGCTCCCTGAGTCGGTGCGTGCCGGTTGGTACCGCTACCGCGTGAAGGCATTCGTGCCACTGCCGCGGCGGTGCTATTACTGCCACCGCTTCGGCCATACGAATCGATCATGTAGACGTGCAAAATCGGGGTCACCCGAAGTCTGTGTAAATTGCTCCAAGGTCGCACACGATAAGTCCAAATCGTGTGTGGCCAAGTGTGTCAATTGCGGAGAGCCGCACCCTGCTTCTTCGAAGCAATGTGGTGCATATCTCCTTGAGAAAGAAATCCTGGCCGTTCAGGCCCAGGATCGACTCTCATTCCGCGAGGCAAAGGACTTGGTCCTGGCGCGCCCGGCTCTGCCTGGGACGTCATATGCCTCAATAGTTAGAAAGGCACCCTCTGCTCCTGGCCCATCCAGGCCAACGAGCACGGTTGTTTCCGCGCCCATTCGGAGCCCTTCTGTGGGCTCTACCCAACCTGGGCGCTCCCCTGGTAAAGCTGGCGGCAAAAAGGGTTCATACCCTGCCCCGGCTAAAACCAGGGCTCCCCCCTCTTCCCCCAGCGTGACCGTTTCGCGTAAAGCGAAACGGCCACGCGCCTCCACCGAGTCGTTAGACTCACAGGAGGCAACACCCCTGAAGATGGTCGCTAGGCCATCTTCCGGGGTTCCTGAAGCTGTTCCCCGAAAGGAGGACAGCAACAAAGGAGCTTCGGCCCCTTTGCCCACGCCCCGAGGTGGAGCGAGTGGCTCGGAGACGGTGGTTCCTCGAAAAGAGGGCCCCCCGCCTCCGAAGCCGCAACGCCCGCCTAAGGTTTCGAGGCGGAGGGAGGAAAAGACTCGCATGGTGAGCCCAACCTCCCCCAATAAGTCCTCGAAGGCGACAGCGCCTTCAGCGCTTTGTCCGGCCAACAGCGCCCGGGGTTCTGCCCCCGGGAAGCGTACGGCCATTCCCGTGAGGGTCTTCAATTCGAGGAGGGCCCCCGCGTCTCCTCCGAGCTAGGCCTGGAGGGCATATTCCTTCAATGGAATTGCCGTGGACTCCGGGCCAGCTGGGAGGAGCTGCGGAGGCTCGCCTCATCCCGTTCCCCGTTAGCTATTTTTTTGCAGGAGACCATGCTAGGCGCGTGCCCCCTGCCTGCCCTCCCGGGGTATAAGGGTGTTGCGACCCAACCACCGCGGGACGGCCGGGCTGGGGGATGCGCGGTTTACACCCGGCATGATGTCTCCGTTCTTCCTTTCTCTTTAGATACCTCCTTTCAGGCAGTGGCTGTGCAGCTGCACCTGGATAGGAGGTATACTATCATTTCTGCGTACATTCCACCGTCAGCTGACTTCGACGCGGGGGACTTTCGCCGCGTCGTGGCACGGTTGCCGAGGCCCTATCTCTTGCTTGGAGATCTGAACGGCAGGCATCCTCTCTGGGGAGATTACACCATAAATCCCAGGGGACAAGTCCTTGCCGATCTGATCGAAGAGCTTGAGATGGGTGTCCTAAACGTGGATGAGTTTACGCATCACTGTCCGAGAACCGCTTCATTTTCTTGCCTTGACCTATCTTTGTGCTCTTCGGATGCACAGCCTGATTTTGATTGGGGGGTGGTCGATGACCTCCATGGTAGTGATCACTTTCCCATTCAAATATCATTTTCAGGGCAACTGCCGCCTGAGAGACCACCTCGGTGGTGCTTGGCGCGGGCGCGGTGGCCTGCATTTCAGGAAATGACTGAATTCTCTATCTCAGTCAAGGAGTTTAGGTCGGTAGATGAGGCCGTCGAGTTCTTCTCCGGCAACCTCATCGCCGTGGGCCTGACTACTATTCCTAGGACGTCTGGCCGTTTTGCACGCCGACCACTCCCATGGTGGTCGGCCGAGTGTGAGACGGCCCTCAAACAGAAGCGTTATGCCTACATGCGCTATAAGCGCCGCCCGAACGATTTCACCGTCGCTGAATTTCGTCGGGCTAGGGCTAGGTTCCGGTATATTTCGAAGCACGCCCGCCACTCTTCTTGGCGGGCATACGTGTCTTCACTTAACGGGAAGACCCCTTTAGCTGAGGTGTGGAAGCGAGTCAAAAGGATTCGGGGCAAGTTCTCGCAGGACCCCCCTCCCGTTCTCCAGGAGAATGGGACCGCAATCTCGGACCCCGCGTCCGTGGCGGAATCCTTAGCGACCGCTTTTTCCGCATTCTCTAGCCGTGATGCTGCTCCGCCAGCATTCAATGCACGTCGTGATGTCGCGGAAGGCCGCCGGCTGGACTTTACCTCCAGAGGCGGAGAACCCTTCAACGACAAGTTTACTGTGAGTGAGTTGCGTTCCGCTCTCGCTTCGTGCGCGGACACCGCCCATGGTCCGGACGATGTCCCGTACGCCATGCTTCGACACCTGGGTGAGCGAGGCATGGCCTTTCTATTAGATTTGTTCAACAGGATCTGGGTGGAAGGTCTCCTCCCAGACTCCTGGCGAATCGCTACTGTGCTCGCCTTTCGCAAGCCGGGGAGAGATCACTCTACTCCGACCGGTTTCCGCCCAATCTCTCTAACCTCTTGCGTGTGCAAGTTGATGGAGAAATTGGTAAATGTTAGATTAGCCTATTTCCTGGACAGCGGAGGCCATCTGTCTTCTGCACAGTGCGGCTTCCGTAAGTTCCACTCCACGTCGGATGCTCTGCTCCGACTGGAAAATGCCGTCTGCGAGGCTTTCCTTCGTAGACAGCACTACGCCACGGTGTTTTTTGATCTGGAGAAAGCCTATGATACCGCATAGCGATACGGTATCATGGAGACTCTCCACACGATGGGGGCGAGGGGACGCCTCCCAATGTTTATATCTAAATTTTTGCGAGATCGTCGATTCCGCGTACGGGTGGGGGGAGCCCTCTCTGTCTCAGAGGAGCAGGAAGAGGGTGTCCCGCAGGGAAGTGTCCTCAGTGTCACACTCTTTGCCCTGAGCATCAACGGCATCACCTCGGTGCTGCCGGAAGATGTTCTCGCTACGCTCTACGTGGACGACCTTTCGATCTCTTTTGGCGCGACCCAGATGCCAACTCTGGAGCGCCGACTCCAACAGGCATTGAACCGCGTCTCTCGCTATGCCGAAGCGCACAGGTTTCGGTTTTCTTTGGCCAAGACTAAGGTGGTGCACTTCTGCCGCCATCCACGGCTTCACCCCGACCCAGATTTGTTTCTTAATGGGGTGCGCCTGGATGTGGTTGAGTCGCACCGTTTCCTTGGTCTTGTATTCGACCGACGCCTCACCTGGGAGGCTCACATTCGCAGCCTTAGGGTCTCTTGTACCCGCGCCATGGACATTCTCCGTTCCGTGACGTTCAGCGCTTGGGGCGCTGATAGGGCTACCGCCTTACTTTTTTATCGATCCTTTGTTCGCTCGAAGCTCGACTACGGATGCGAGTTTTATGCATCCGCAGCCGAGCGTTTATTGCGGAAGGTGGATTCGATCCACCACACCGGCCTTCGCCTTGCGACCGGTGCCTTCCGCACTTCCCCCATTGAGAGCCTGTTGGTCGATGCTGGGGAGATGCCACTCGCTCTGCGCCGCGTGCAGTGCATCACTCGCCTGTACGCGCGAGCCCGGCGCCTCCCCCAGTCGCCAACAGCTCTCACTGCATCCGCAGCTGATCTCGATGGTGCCTATGCCGCCGAGAGACGCCAGTCATACCCTAAGCCCTTTGGGTTTAGGGCCAGGAAACTCCTTCGAGAGGTAGATATAGCTCTCGGGCCGGTGGCGCCCCTGGTTCTGCCCAGGACGCCACCCTGGAGGGTACCACATTTGGCTATTTGTCGCCACGCCTCTGCTCCCAAAGCTTGTACTGCGCCGGGAGTATTGCGTTCGATCTTTTTGGAGCACACATCGTGTCACGCTGGTACCGTGCCAGTGTATACGGATGGCTCCAAGTCCCAAAGGGGGTCGGCTTCCACGCCGTATCCCCTCTGTTTGAAGTCAGCGGGGCTCTACCAGGCGCTGCGTCTGTCTTCACGGCCGAGCTGGTGGCAATACACCACTCGGTACGGGAGATTACGCGACGTGCCCGGTTCGGAGACCGGATTGTGATTTATAGCGACTCACAAAGCGCCCTGAGTGCTCTCGGGGCATTGGAATCTCCGCATCCCCTGGTTCGCGAAATCCGTGACGCCACGGTTTAGGCGAGCCGGGCAGATGTCGAGATTATCTTCTGCTGGGTTCCTGGACATGTAGGAATTGCGGGGAATGAGCGCGCCGATGAGGGCGCCAAAGAGTCCGCGAGGACTCTGCGACCGGACCAGCGTTTCGCTCTTCCTCACACCGACTACATGGCAGGAATACGGGCAGCTCTTCGGACTGCTTGGCAAAGAAGATGGGAGACGGTCGAGGGGAACTTAAAGTTGCGTGCCATTGCGCCGCGACTGTTCCCATGGACCTATCCCCCAATGCCGCGGCGGCTTCAGGTTGCTTTCTGTCGTCTTCGAATCGGACACACTCGTGTGACGCATCGTTACTTGGTGGAGCGCTCGCATGTGCCCTATTGCAACGACTGCGTCGTCCCCCAGACTGTTCGGCATATTCTTGTCGAATGTCCCAGTCTGGGTGATCTTCGCGCACGATACCTGTCTCGGTACCGGGATGGGCGGGGTCGCTACCGCCTGTCCCTTGTACTCGGGACGAGTGCGTGCACCATGACTGGTGGACTTATTGACTTTTTGGGGGAGGCCGGCCTTCTCCCCTTTATTTAAGGTTCCTTTTTTTGTTATTGTTTTGTTTTAGATTGCACTCTCCTGCACCGGGGTGAGGGGGACCTCCCCCCGCTGCCGGAGATTGCTTCGATTGTTAAGTTTTTCAAATTTATATTGATTGTTAAGTTTTCATATTTTAACTTTAAAGTAGCCTAATTCTAGGCTGTCGTGTTTTTCGGCGACTTATGCCCAAGTGGGTAGTTGCCAGATGGGCTCTATAAAAAAAAAAAAAAAAAAATTTCGTCCTCGAAAGTCTTGAGTAGATGTGAGGAAAGATTTCTCATATCCTAGAATTAAATCATACAAAGCTTATATTTCTGAATCGTAGAAATAGATGAACCTCTGGTAAGGAGGTTCAAGAGTTCATTAGATTAAACTATTTTATTACCTAATGCATCGTTTAATGTCTTTGTTTTAAGGCCAATTCTTCGTTCCGCTATGATTGTCTATCAAGAAACTCTAAATGGATTAAATATATATTTGATTTATGTACAATCGCAGGTCGTATTTAATGTATTTAAATATATTAACGATGCTGAAAATAAAACCACAATATCAGAATATACGTATGGCGTGGGTAACAAACACGGTCTGCTGACCAAAGTCTGGTGCTCTCACTTTTCTGATTTATGACCTTACGACCTTCAAAACTTTCGATAACTCCCGACCAGCCTTAGGAGGACCTTGAAAATTATATCATTTAAAAGAGAATGTAAAACAACATAAGGGTTTCAGATTTCGTTAGAATCAGCCTAATAGTTTTGATATTATTGCCAAATCATTTCCCGGCTATACTTGGGAGGACTTTGGTAATTATATCATTTCAAAGCGAATGTAAAACAACATGATGGTTTCAAATTTCGTTAGAATCAGCCGAATAGTTACAATGTAATTATCCCCCCAAAATAGAAATAGGGACCAACGGACCGGCCGACATAGTGAGATATAGAGTCGCACGCAACTAGGTCCACGCGACTGAAAATCGTGTCGTGAATCTCCAGAATTAGCGTACGTACAATTACTTGAAGCCACTATTAATATGCAGTTCCAAATGAATAGCACACGTAGTGAAATATGTAAATGGGAGGGAGAAGACCTTTTCATACTTTCTACCGTTCTGGATCGTGATGGCACCGGTATAGCTGTTATCGGTTGCATAGCATGGTGGGCCAACCGATACCCTTCCATTTTGTAGATGAGGTGGTCCTGAAACAGCCTACCTCGAAATTTACGGCTTATGCGAGGAAAGCACTTACTTCTGATTATATTCATAACTTTTCAGGTCCTGGAATCCAGTACATCAATCTTGCAATTACGAAAAATGGATGGAGAACCGGGTCGTGATGCGTATAGAACTGAGGCAACAACAAAAGCTCCGTAAGGTGATGATCAGTAATGTATGGGATATCTCAATAGGAAATGCCTCTATCGCATTATATCAAACCCTTCCGGCATGAATATGGATAGCTGTTTAATGTTGTTATAGCCAGATTTCTGATGACCATTGTCCAATTATTCCCATTGTAACAATAATATTTCCCGTGCTGTTTTAATAAAATATCGAGAGCAGCTCTTTGGTCACTCGATTCATATTATGGTTGACAGGTTCTGTTTGGAAAAATCTATTATAGGTTTCACCATAAGTTTACTCTCAAATGAAAACCTTAAATACAAAATGGTTATTTTTAGCAGTTTAGCAGTTTTACTCATCTAAAATGAATTGGTAAATCTTTTGATTGATTGACCTCGCTGTAATGTGTCACATTTATGTAGTATAGATTAAATATCTCTTCGTGCGGATCCTGCTTTTTCTACTTTCATATACCTTCACTTGAGTTAACGGCCTATATGCGCTATCAGACACTAACCATTGAAGAACAATCAGGCTATCAGTCCATGTGTTAATATTTATTTTAATTCATTTATCAGGAGCGTATAATAATTCGCAATTTAATTTAATTACCAATCAAACCGAGGTCATTTCTAATTTGGAAATGGTTATAGTTTTTCCTACTCTATTGGACTTAGCCTTGACAAGAAACCCATTTTTGCCATATATTGAATAGAAAACTCCCAACCACCCCAAATGCTACTATCACATAAGAAGTGAACTTCAATTTTGTCAGATGGTGAGGTTTGCCGGGAGAAGATAAACTCCAAATATTTTTTCAAATGTGTCACCAATTATTTCCATATTTTTTCCTAATTTAATTTTATTAATATTAATTGGAGATTGGCCTATCAGTAAAATATAATTTATTATTTTCAGTAAACCAACCTGAACCTAGTACATTCATCAGTTCCTACTTCAAATATCCCTCTTGCCTATTGATAGAAAGAAACGAATTCTTACTACAGAGTAAAGGTAAAGTAAAGTTGATTTATGTAAAGCCCTTTAGAAAAAATAGCCATGCATTTCTGCTTTCTGTGCTCATTATTCAATCCCTATTGAATTAAGCAACAATTGCGTAATCCAAGAGGCAAATTAAATAAGTCAATATCTACATGGTAGAAGAGACAATTCCGTTTTTACGGATCTTTAGCCATAGAAACCGGTTCATGATTTTCTCATCCTCTTTGACAATTTTAAGGTATGCCTTCTCAATATAGAGAATGCACACAGAAGGGACTCCTTAAATCTAAATCCTGGCTCAAAGATGAGCCAGGATTAAAACTGTCGTTTAGACTTACGAGTATGAAGTGTACGATTTATTAGGAAGATTTGCCTGAAAATTTTTCATATTAATCTTACCACGAATCTAACAGCCCTGATCTTTGTAGAAATTCGCAATCTTGAATAACCCTGTCCTCAGCAGTAGACAAAACTCTAGGAATAAGTTAGAGGGACCCATATCCCATTTGGCCTGGCCGTCCTCTTTGGGGATATTGCCTTTAGTGCTGGTGATGCCTTAACGCCATTTGCAGTAACATTTAAACGACCACTCGGCCTTTAAGGCAATTAAAGGTTCTAAAGACGAGAAGCGCAGACCCAATATTGGAAGTTAAGTAAACTCGTATTGCCTATCGTTTACGAAAAATTCATTGATAAATTTTCGGTCTAAATCTCGGGAACTTGGGACATTTTGATCTAATTTTAACTCTCTAATTTTAACCTATGCTGTTTACCCTAGGCATATACACTGCTAAGCAAAATAAGAGAACGATTTGCCTCTATTAAAATATTCTCAAAAATATATGTAGCTAAATGAAATTTGAAAATATAAGTAGCTAAGTAAAATTTGCATTTCATATATTTTTTAATATATTTTTTAATATATTTTATGATACAGTTTTATATTCAAGAAATTATTCTCAATAAACTAAGAAAATAAAATATTGGCCCATGCAAAATAACAACGGTTTTTTCAAGGAACGTTATAGAAATTTCTTGAATTCATGTGGCAATACTTTTGCTCAGTAGATAACAACTGTACAACCGTCATTGTTGTACGCAATCTGCAGAGATGCCAGCACACGTTAAAATGACTCCTGAGCTCTGTCAAAGAATTATTTTCTTGGAGATTTCTGGGAGTGCATTTTCTGCGATTTCAAGAGAGGTAGGAGTGTCCAAGAGTGTGATTTCGCGAGTTTTAATGTTATATAATATAATGAAAACAAAACCTATTCATCTTGTGAAAAAGTCATTCTATTCCACAAAACCACCATTTGAGAAGACAAAGCTAATAGTGGCCTTTGTATGAAAGATCCCTTGAGACTGAAGCAGGAATGTCTAGAAAAAATAAGATCGATAATAGTAAATAAATGAGGCGTTTTAAAGTGCCTCGATGTCTTAAAGCATCTAGTTTTATATCTCGTGATCCAGCAATCGAACCAATAGTCAGTAAGAAGCACCAGAAGAAGAGACTTGAATATGCTGAATATCATGTTAATTGAAAGGATGTAGATTGGGACAGAAACTATTTTAGCAACGAATTTAAATAATTAAATTTAGTTGGACCTGATACCAGACGAGCTGCTGGTGACAGACAACTTTAAATGTGTTAAAAGTCAGCCAAACATGGGGAATACAGAATCTTGGCATGAAGGATGTTTTGGTCCTAAAGAGTTGGTCAGCTTAGAAGAATATTTGGAATTGTAAATGGACATGATGCCTAAGCATTGTACAAAAACATCTTATACCTTCACTCCGAGCATTTCTGAACCAACTAGGAGTATCTATGAGGAAAACGCGCCATGCCATATTAAACTTCTAGTAAAAAACTATTTTGAACAAGAAGATATCGAAGTAATGAAGTGGCATACTCAGAGCCTTGGAACTGAACCCAATTGTAAACCTCTGCAAGTTCATTGGCGACAAAGTTCGAGACCAGCAGACTTCCACGGTAACGGATTTATGAAGGATAATTGAAAAAACTTAAGCAATATGACACAAGAATTTTACCCCCCAAAATTGGATAGGTCCTCTGGTCGTCCTTGGGCCGAAGTAATAGAAAACAATGGCTTCAACACCTCATATCAATTGTTTTAAGTTTTATCGTTGTCAAATCTTATTTAGTTTTAGTTTATTTACTTGCTAAGCAAGTGAATGATCGTTATTTTGCACTTTTTAATAATTTATTTTGTTAGATCATTGAGTATAATTTCTTGAATATACAATTTTATCATATTAAATCATCCTAAAATATATTAGATGCATTGTTTTTAGAGCAATGAATAGGTTAAAAACAATCGCTTTCCTTTGCTCCAACTATTCGTCCATGAATTCACTTCGCAAAACTTTAGCTCTACTAACTTTTCATAAATTGAACTTCAGTAGAAATTTCCCCAGTCCAAGGGGACAAATCAAGTATCTAAAATTCTACTTATTTCGATTTATATGAATTCAACTTTATGGATTATTATTCCCTTGTTCATCTACTCACTTTTTCCCATTTCTTTATCGAGGTGCTAGGAGGAAATCTCTATCGTATTTAGACTCCTAGACGATAATTTGACCTACTAATCCCTCAATAATCCTGTATTTCATCTCAAAACATTCTTTGAGCCAATTAACTTATATAACAGGAAATTTTACCATGAAAAAAGTAAGTTCGTGCTCACCGATCTTAATTATCTAGGCTATCTCCTTAGCACCTAGATACATAAATGTATATTACTTCAAATCATCCATTCTCAAGGAAGGCTTGAATTTTGATTTAATTTAAACATTCATACAGCTTCTTGAATTCCTGGTACTTGTTAAGCTTTGAAGAAGTCATGTGACAAAAGCTGCCATCTTCACACTGCTCTTAACTCACCTCATTGAAGTTGCAAGCAGGTCAAAACCTCTACTCTAACCAGTTCTCCGTTTCAGGTACTCTGCATTGCCAAGCCAAGGACCCGGACATCCTCCAAACTCTCAGGTTCTTTGGTAACAACTCCGTAACGTGCAAGATGTTCCACCACCTCCTCTGCTGTTACTATCTCATCATTCACAATCACATCATCTATATAACTTTCAGTCCACCTCCGCACTTGCTCATCCTGTTCTAATACCAGGTAAAGAATCTTTATCATTATCTTTGGATTACAGTTATGACCAAAGCTAAGCCAGGTCAGATGGAACAAAACCCCATTGTACCTTACCTGCTGATAAAGCCACAAACTACGGTCCAATCTGATTTGCAAATATGCAGATTTAAGTTCAACTAACCGTACACAGTATGAGAACTACTTCCACCTGCCCAAGGTCTCGCTGCAAGACAGAACATCGGCTCCTTAGTGACTATACAGGCCTAATCAGTCCCACGAAATCGAGCACAGGCTCAATCTTATTTTTATTGGCCTATCTCACTGCCATGAGTGGCAACAGCCCTTTATCTGACTCTCAGTCCTCACATTACCTCAACCGTCCCTTCTCAATCCAGGTTTCCACCTTTCCTTCAAATTTCTCCCTGGACTGCTACAATTTGGTACTCTCGTAAAAATCCTCTTCATTCATCAGCTCCGGTGGTTGACCTCTCTTCCAGCACCACAGCACTATCTATGACTCACTATCAAATCTAGTCGTAAAGTCCCTATCCTCCAACAGTAGCACGGGTTAAGCCTTGTTACAAACAACAGCCTGACTCTCAGTACTTGGATCATGGGCCAAGGACCTTACTCTACCCTGCTTTCACTCCACACCACCTGCAAGGTTTCTCAATTTTATCGCAATAATCTCATCAATAGCCATAATTAAGTCAGTCATAACCACGCACTCACTGGTTTAGGAGAGCTCGCCATATATTAATTTACACAACAGCGCTGCCAGCACTGGACACCTCCCGCCCGTAACTCTGACCAGGGCCCCTCTTTAACCGCACAAGTCCCTTGATCATCCACGACCCAACCATAGAACTAGTAAACCCTGTGTCTACTGTAAGGGAATCCCCACGTGGAAGATCTTTAGCAGAAAGGAACTCCCATGTGCAGCAGAAGGACTGGCTAGTCCTAAAGTGGTAAGCCTACCCCCCCCCCCTCCCCTTCCACAAGCGGTAGCCTCGAGTCAAGTCACCCACGATTCACCTTTATGCGGGCTAAAATAGCTCTGCAAGAAGATTCGAGGCCCTTCGAGAGTAGAGCTGTTCCCCGCTAACCCCCAACTCCGGGAAGAGCCTCGGATATAAATAACGCTCGACTCTCCGGAAGACACACAGAGTTGAGAAGTCTCGCGCAGAACCCAGAAAATTTCCCCCAGGTTCCAAGTCAAGTGCTAGCAACAAAGCAAAGTGACAGCTGGACTATTTTGTGTATTTGAAATTAGCCCCAGCCATGAGGTAATTCCACTGAACGATCGTCCCGAGTGATTTTCCCGACTTCTTTTACCAACTACTGTTGAAGCACTCCTCATTTCTGGTAGCTGAAACACTCTCGCCTGGACTGGAAGTTTTAACCCCCCCCCTTTTTTGGAGAATCCTTATCACTCCAAACGGCCTCACTTCAGGTGCAGAAGACATCCGTAAGCCAACCCCTCTTCCTCTTTGAGTAATCTAATTGAGTTAATCCCCCCCCCGCATTGAATAGTCTCTTCCGAGAATACCTTAAGTTTTAACTTCATAGCCTGATTTATAACTACAATTCCTCCTTTCAATTACTGATGTGATTTTGCCCGTTAATTCTCTGAGGTAATTTTTCCCATCAATTCTCTCATTAATTTTGTGTAAATAAAATTATATTTTTTTATACATGCCTCTTTAAATAACCTTCAGCATTGCCACTGTCCATAATTTACCTGACCTCGTTGCACTCTCTCGCTACTCAGCCCGTCTGAACTCGTGGTTTTCGGTCCCATTTGTCGGTTCGCTTCCAAGTTATTGGTCCCTCCCTGATAAATTTAATATGGTTTTGATATATTGTAATGTCATATTACGACATATATCAACACCTTTGCAGATCTTGCATCCACAACACCGTTAACCACAGGAAGCGCCGTTATTCCTTGTCTGAAAGAGCTTCCAGCGCAGAAGCTCATTTGTTCAAGTTTTTCTGGTTGCTGGAACAAAACCTCGACAGGTGTCCAACACACCCTTTTTCCAACATTTCACTTCTCTCCCTGCCGAGTCTTTCTTTGGGCAATTACGAACCAAGTGGGGCACACCGCACCCAAAGCACAAACGCTTCTCTCAGGCACCATTCGGTCTGTCAACTGCAACAAGCCTGGCACTGCTAGAAACAATTTTTGTTGACACAGGGCACAGGTTTGCTCCATTAACTACGACATTAAATCGCTGGCCCTCTTACACACATCAGCCAACTTCATATCTTTTATTCTCGTCGTCGCTCAAAGCTCGCTTGACAGGACTGATAGCAACCTAGTCATATACGCCCACTAAAGAAGCTGTTCTGAGCTAATACCGGCCAGCCGTGCTAATTTCCGTGATTCCGTCATGGGCATCTTCTCTAGCTCTCCCCTCCAACCTGCTTGGCAAACTGCTCATATGCACAAAATTAGTTCACGGAAAATGAATTTAGAACTGTATCCTTGTTACTCCTTGGAATCTTCTTATGACTTTCATCCAATTCAGTGTGAACAGAAAACGCTGTGCCATCTAGAAACATGGGTAAAATAGTCTTTGTATACTTCAACTCTCTCAACCTTACAAGCTTGTCTAACTTTTCCAACCATTTTACAACACTTCCTGTCCCGTTAAACGGCCTCATAATATCGGTCAATTTCACGATCGCCATAACAGCCGAGTGAAGCAAAGGCCTCGATAGCTTGTTGAATATTAATAACTAATTGAGGTGGCTCAAACTCACCGGTAGTTCTATGTTGATCGAACAGGTCCGTCTGACACAACACGCAATCAACAAAAACGACACACTCTAATAATGCTGATGAGTAGTAAGTAACCGTGCATCACCAGTGCTACTGACAAACTCGCCTCTCCCCTTTGACCACCCGTCATCCAAGCTTATACACACATACACATATATATATATATATATATATTCTGTATTTGTCCTCACAATCGCTGTTAGATTAGCTTCCTTTCCTAGAATGCCTGCCCATTACAGTGCGGCATTTGCATGTTCTATTCCAGGCCAGATAGTCTTTTCCACATAGAAAATACTTTTTCGAGACCATTTTCCCTAAATGCCGCGTTTTGGAAATGATCTGTAGCACTTATTTTTGTATCTTTGGATATGTTTATGTGTGTGATAGATGAAGGTCTGTCGAACAACCTATATTTCTTTACACCTGTCATTTAAACGTCCTTTCTACTGTGTGCAGGTGTGTCCAGATTTAAGTCAAACTAATCGAGGCCTCTGCTGTCCTGCGTGCAGGGCCGCCCCAAAACACTGACATCGCTAAGCGGCTCAACATCAGCCGCATAACCGTCCAAAGAGAAGTGGAAAGACTCAAAAACAAAGAAGACATCGAAGATCTACCTTGTTTAGGCAGAACTCTTTTTGTAAACCGTGTAGGTGAAGCACTCTCGTCGATTTCTCAATGAATTGAAATGTCATGGCAATTGAATTCTCATTATTCCTAATGAAACTAACTTCATGGTCGATTCAATAATCATCGAGCAGAATGAAAACGTAGTAAGCATCAGCCAGACGTCTCTAGGGTCCGCTACATGTCTACGAATAGGAACTTGGTCGTAAAAATGATTCTGATGCGTTTCGTGGTAGTTTACAGGCTCACCGCGTTCAAGTACTAGGATATCTTGCCAATGAAAGTCCTGCCCTAGCTGAGAAGAATCACGAATAAGTCGGACTCCGTGTTTCACCAAGGACGATACACCGTCCCCCACCAAGAAGGTGCAAGAATAGTAGGGGCTGAACATGAAGTTCTGATCGAATGGCTTTTGGCCGCCACAGTCGCCCGACATCACTCTCCTCAACTATAGCCTGTGTGCTCATGTCAGGGTAAGGCCTGCAATGTCCGACACATCAACTTCGACGATCTGAAGTTATCCGTCATCCGCTTGTAGAGCAGGGTGTAGAATAACTTTGCACGCAACGTAGGCGCAGCATTTATGTATCGCCGGGAGCACATTCGCTGCCGAGGGTGGCAGCATTTATAAATATTAAACTTTAAATACATATTTATATTGCGGAGGTATCGTGTTATACTTGTGTAGACTAACTCGGCGCACAGAGTCGTACACGAGTATGGGCAGAGAGTTAATCACAGGCCGCTAATATATGTTCTGGGGCGATTATTAAAGAGTGCGATTTACGGTTGGTCGGGCAAATTATATATATACAAAAGGGTGAACAAATTACTTAATAAGGGTAGTTAAATCAATTAAGTTAAGATCGACGAGGTAATTTGGAGATGACCATACGGGATCGCTTTAAAATAATGTGCGTGCGAATTGGAGGGGAGGGGGACAAGACAACGGCGCAGGTCTTTAGGAAGATAGTTCAGGGAGTCCTGACGAGGATAACTGGAAGATGGGGTTGGATTAATTTGTAATGAAGAATGAGACGTAATCTCAACTCGAGATAATTCTGCAGATAGGCAGGGAGTCTGGATCTCGAAAGAACAAGAATCTTGAAGGCGTGGTGACGATGAGAGGACCGCAGAACTCTCCGGGAAAAAGGAGGCTCGATAGCTTTCCTCTGAACAGGGGCTAAAGTTTAACGAAAGTAGGTCTTCTAGCGAGATCTTCGATGAAGTACGACGACGGGTTACAGGGATTCACGGGAAACAGACGGCAGTCTGAATGGAGTGGATGGCGCGTTTTTAATTTTCTTGCGAGATGGCGAGCTTCAAGTTAAATACCCGGGTGGCTAGTCCGATAAACGTCTCAAGGCTTTGCGGTCTCTAAGAGATTCTGGGCGCCAGTTTAGGCAAACACATTTCATGATAACGCTTCGTTCCAGACGATGAAACTCGCCTAGCAATTTAAGAATAGGGTTAATGTGGCTGCGCACGGTGTTATCGCAGGGGAAAGGGGGGGAGAGGAGTTGCGTCCGAAAGCAAATACGGCTATGACGGGTGATTAATCAAGGGACGGATTCTTTCTCGAACTTTGTAAAATTCTCACGCTTGACGCACGTAGTCTTGAAAGCAGAGAGGGGTATTACCGAGTGGGCTTCTTCTCACGGGGGTCCTTCGAGAGCATCCCCTCACATATATGTTAAACCAATAAAATTTATCAAATTGCATTTCAGCTACCATTGTGTCTTTTGTTGAGAGAGTGGTAACGAGTGTAACAGGAATTTTGCAAAACATGGGAGCATGGGAAGAAGGAGCAAACATTTCCCCTGTTGACAAAACTTTTGGTTATGAATGCAACTTATAGAATTAACCACCAAAAATAAATATGTTAACCCATCTCCTTTTTCAATTTCCTATTCCACTCATCTGTAGCAGCCAAAGGTTATCTGAGATTTTTCTCGTACTTTTTGGCAACTAAAACCTATATATAATGAAAATAAGCTTTCAGAGAAAACTTAATTTCGAACAAAATTCTAAAAGAATTTTGAACAACGCAGGCTAAAAAGAAATTTTATTCTTGGTGAAAAGTTTCCATATTTTATTGGCGTCTGACATTTAAATTGCTAATGTAATTTCTAATTTCTAGAAAATTTATTCCCAAGTCGAAAAATATATAACACTAAAGCTCTCTTATCGATTGTTGGGCTTTAGTCCGCTAAGTTATTTAATTGGACCAGCCACTTTTTTTTCTCGGGTCTCCCGACCGCAGAATAAATTCCATTTCTTGCATCCTCCATTGGACCATGGCCCGATATTTGTTGGAGATGGGGTAAAATAAAACGAGAGGTACTGTATTTTGCATCAACTAACGAGCATGGAACTATTCGTGTGCTAAAAGAGGCCTATACGTTTCGCACCAGGTTGGATAAAAAAACTCCTGCATATTCAATGACTGAAAGATGAGGTGCTGTGTGTGCAAGTAAGGGCGAATGGAAGAGACTGCGGTGTACGGATTGCTTATGTATTTAATGACATAATGTTTTGAAGCTGTCTGCATCAATGTATAGGAATGGCCGCACCGCTTAATTATTGGCAGATCCATTCAATCACCGAAGTTTTGAGCCCCACTCTCGCCGTAATCAAAACTGGTGCTGAGGCGTGAAAAACCAACACTTTATGCAATAGGCTAGTGAGATCTTAAGTAGGAGAGAGAGAGAATAAACACAAATTAATAATAGGTTAGAATGGAAAAACAGAGAGAGAAATTAAGACGAATGTAGGTTAGGATAGACAGGATGGAAAACACTTCGGGTTGATTTTAAACTGAAAATCAAGATAATAAACATTGTTGTAACAAACCTCATCTACCCTAACATATCAAATCGGTCATTATATGGCACATGGATAGTTACATATACATTACTCTTCATTTTCCCGTCAGATGTAGTCCTTCGTTGCCTTACATAAAGGAAAACGATCGTAGCGGTTAGTAAACCCATAGTTTACTCTATATTTTTTACTCTTATTTTTCATTAAATATAGGTACAGTGGTATTCTTTGTGATCAATGATACTTGCAGTAATCTATGCCAAGAAGGATTAAGTGATTCGTTAATTAATAAAACTGGCTTCTTAGACTACTTGTATTAATAAGGAAAATGAGCCTAGGTAAAAAACGGAAAGCATTTTCATTCGAAAAAAAATAGGGAGAGAGTAATTCTAAAAATGATAAATAAGGAGAAAGAAGAATGAAGAAAATTAATGATGACACGAGCTGCAAATTGTATCCCCTATAGACACTCAAAAGTAAAATTTTACGGTCATTGCAATAATTGTGTAGATGGCAAAAATTCTAGGAAATTTCTAATTCACAAATTTGGATACTTTAAACAACGATTGGAATCTTTGAAGCAATAAAAATTGAACGTGAATTGCAAGTAAAGAAAAAAGATGTTTGGGTGTTAGAAATACATTCATTTGAATCCCCAATTAGTTGACAGATACTCTCACATGTTATGAGTTAAACTTATGTCAAGACAATTATCAATTTTCCGTAATCTATAGTAAGTGGATGTCCCTTTTATCAGCGAGTCATCTCTAGTATGAGATTGAGACCCTCAAATAATGGAATTGCTCAGTTTCCTGTTTTACTCCAATAACGTGCAAAACGTCTAAAGCCATTATGAATAGCTCTTTTCCTTCTCAATGTAATAATGTTCAGTTTATCTTTCACCAAATTCTTTAGTTAAAAACAAAGGACAGCATTCGAACTAACTGCTTGAGCCACGTCACACCTTTAAATAGATCCGAATAGAAACGCAGTTTGTTACAGAAGACCAAGCGTAAACTGAACTTCACTGATAAGGGGCTACACCTTAACTTATTACACGCATAATAGATACAAACCAATAAAAAATTAAAAACGATTCCAGTGAAAACTATAATTTGATCTAGCCTCGTGAGATTATCAGCATTCATGGCAAAGTCCGACAATTATTTTTCATCTTCCGTCGTATAATTTGGAAAATTCATTGTACCTGCTAATCGAGGTTTTAGTACCTCTCCCTTACTAAGAGATGACCTTCTGGACGGCACAGTCAATAACTGATTCGTTTCTTGGTCTTGCTTTTTCATACATCAGCCCTAACTCCGACAAGAATGTACGACGCCACGCCACTTCTACTATTCTATGTGTAAGTGACAGTAGATTTAAGTCCAGATCACCTTAGTCTGGGCCGTAAGGCCCGTGTGATGTGTGTATCTATGTAACTCTTCAAAGATGTTACTCTCTTTTACTTTTCGTAATATTCTTTGGAAGCAAACCTACAATTACACTCTCTCCATCTGTTAATCATCGTACTTTGTGCTAAGAGAAAAATCCACTCTGTCTTTTGAAGCGTTCCTCACTGCAACGTTTTATTGCGTACGTTTATTTCACTTTACAGTGGATCACACACGTATGCTGCTCTTCTGGCTCATCATATCATTTAAATTTTTGGTAGTCTATGTTAACTATTCACCACCTACAAATTTCCCCCTTGTACTATTGTTATTTCAATCACCGTGATATATTACATGAATAAATAGTTTTGAGGTATTTTCATTAATTTTGGTTCATCCGATCCAGGTTAATAAAATTTTAGGCACCATATATGCGAAAATTTAGGGGTGAAAATCCCCCTTTTTTATGGATATATGTTATTCCGAACGATTTATGACAGTTCTATCATACTGTACTTCATCCCGAGAGAGGATTCTCTGGGATTCATACCTGTATTAAGTAATCTTTCATTGTCTTATGGATATTTTGCCGAAGAAAGAGCGCATGTTGGTTACCGAACTTGTCATTTCTTTTGAGAGGTTTCAGATCCAACTAGTTCTTTCAGTAAATCCTTTTGACCAGCGGAGGACTAATCTTGTAAATAGGTTTCCCCTTAATGCCCCAACAATTAATATGAATAGCAGGCTTTCGTCATCTTGATAGATTATTCATTGTTCCGGTCAGTGTATTTCTTTTTCTCCTATTAGCAATTTACTTACTCACGTCATTCCATCTGCCCATCTTTGCTTCAGTGCCACTGGAATACCTTAACACTTTTTTAAGGACGTTTATGATTCGTCATTTGCCGTTTTAGTAATCAACAGCGAAGAGGCTTGCTATCACATGAATTGACAACATCAATCTTTCTACTATATTGATTCATAATTTCTTCTAAATTTTTCTTTTAATTTGTTGCTCTTTCTAATCAGCATTCCTCCATTGAGGCCAATTTTATTTACTAGAATACACCATTACACCATGTCTGCTTTTATTTCTCAATAGTTGCTTGGTGGATGCCTGTATGAAATGATTCTAAAATTATTACTTAAACTTTTTCTTTCGCCCTTCAGCAAATTCACCTAAGAAAAAATGTAAATTGCAAGCAAATATTTAAGAATGCGTGTGAATAGGTGTACATAAATGCGTAACTATAGATTACTTTGGATGCAAAAATATATGGAAAAGGGATTTATATCTTTATATGTACATCGAAATACTGGAATGATAATCTAATAAGTAATTTTTCTATTATATTAACTTGTCAAGGAACTAATTTCGTTTTGTAAAGGAACTTCAACTCCATAAAATACAAAAGTGCATTTTATCTGCAAAGTATTTTTCAACATTATAAACATTCTCATTTATCTTTTAACAAGGCAACTTTTTCTTGAATTATTCATTCGGCTTTGATGAGATATATGATTTGTTATCCTTTTCCATCAGAGAAAACTTCGCGATTTAGGAGATGCGGTAATTACTTAAATAAATTTTATTCAGATGGTTCAAAGTCCGGTAACTTTTGAGGATGAGGAAGAATTTGCCAAACCAAAGCTATAATTTGGATGGGGGAGGTCAAACATGCTACGTTTGTGCGTATATTCTCATTATGGAGGGCAACAACCCCATCGGTACACCAGTGAAGGGAGTTTTTATTCTAGTGCTTCATTTGAGCTTCTCAATCGTGGAACACTTCGGTCGTCTGTAACTGTTTATTCATAAACGATCAGTTCATAATGCATAACTACCTTCATATCCCACCAAATGTGAAGCATATGCCTGCATATTTGGAGACCACGTGAAGGAGTAGGGATGTTTTTTGTGCAGTCATGCCATATTATTGTCGCTTAATATTTCAGTCAAACCCATACAGATCTTACCTAACAGTTCTGCCCATAAATGACTTACGGGCACTAAGATTCATTAGTGATGAAGTAATATTCACACTTTATGAACCCTGTCCTTCCTACAGTCCACGTGGTACGTAAACATCATTTTTATAACTTAATAAAGGTCTAGGTATTGTTAGCATAAAAAAGTCCTGGGCATTACTAGTTTGAAAATGCGTAGAGCATTTTACATTTAGGTTTAAGCAAATTTGGAACATTTTAAACAAGTGTAAGACCAATGTTTATATCTTCCCAAAATAGCAGTAATTTCATTAAAAACCTCATAATACAAATAGCATCGAACGGCATCTTTAATTTCTACCATAGATATATAAAACAATGTATATACTTATTTGTATGTATACGCATGAAGCTACAGAATAATAGAACATATACTTACATCTTTCTTCAAACTTGGATTTGATGTAATGAAGTATTTGTTGACTAAGAATATCTTTCTTTCTCTCTCTCACTCACTCTTTCTCTCTGTAAGATCCCTCAAAAGAAATCTTCCATCGTTTCTTTCTCAAGATAATAAGAAGTTTCAAGCTATATTTCACCACCAAAATTCCAACAGGTAACAAACTATATTATCGGAGGTCGCATTTGTGTTCCTCATTATCTTGTTTGCCAAGCCATATCATAGAAAACAAATAATTCCGCTAACTTTTACCCATTTCCTAACTTGAGTGAGCCCCAAACTTTCCAAGTCTTCGCGTTAAACTCGTGAAGGAATCAAATTTAGTATTAGGTAGCCCTCTTTCGAAATTGTAACGAGTTTGAGTAGTAGCCATTTCAGTCCTCTTGTGAGCTTTGTAGGTATATTATTTACATTCGTATGTTTATGTATTTTAATACCCGTAAGTAATTTAAGAAAAAATCCGTATTTTTAACAATCTGCTTTAATTTTGAAATGTAAAATTCTCAGAAGAAGCCCACATTTAAACATGTAAAATTAAGGAACTGGTTTAAAGAAATGAATGTCCGATTTTACGTTATATATTTAAAATGGAATAAGTTATGACTTTAAAAATATTTAATCACAAACATAACCTTTATTCCTTTCTAGAACCTCATTCCTTCTGTCAACAAGTTTATAAAGCCTACGCTTGTAAAATCCTTTAGGTTTGAATAAAAAAATATGAATCCAATTCGTTTTCAACTTTTTCTCCTCATATCAACCTTAGACCATATAAATGGCACTATAATCTCCTTGACAAGTGATAATCAAACAGAAGAAGGTTAAAAGAATTGGAAAATAGAACAATATTTCCCAACGGAGCTCTTACAGGGCATCTTTGGTCATTTCAACTGTGTGAGGATGGGCATTATCATGATGCAAGATTCATCCTATCTGTCGAGTAATAAGGGTATCTTTAGGCCCAAAGGGGCTTTCAAACGATGAAGTCAATTACAGTATAGATTAACATTAATTGTTTGATTGTTTTCCTACGGTTCGTAAAGAACAATTATTTCATTTTCCCACCATTTACCTAACATGATTAATTTTAGTTGAAGTCCTCTTCTGGGTTTGTGAGAAACTGGGCTTCCAACCACTATACTACGAACGGTGGCTTTTAACGGTATGATAATTGATCCACTTGTCATCACCACTAACAAACCTTCCTCAAAATGGTGATTAAAGGTGTAAAAAGAGTGATCTATTCACCAACACGATTTTGCAGATTTACCTGCGATAGTTCGTTCCGGCCCCATTTTCCAATAACAGAAATATTTTAATCATTTCCAGTATACATAGGACAGGTTAAATTAGGTTAAATTGTTCAGTGAGATAAATATAAGTTGTAGCAAGATTTGGCATGACAATAACTTCCAACTCTTCGGAATCAAGTTTATTTGAACGACCTAATTTTGGTTCGTCTTTTAGACTGAAATTCCTACTTCTAAAAAGGGGGAAATCATCTCATGTAACTTATTTTCTCTATTGAATGGATTTTGCCGCTGTACTTGCATCGCCATCTTTATGAATCTCATAGGGAAAAATATGTCTAATATGATCTTTAGATTGGCAGAAATAGGGGTGGATACCGAAGAAGATTATGAACAATATTTTTCATAATTTGAAATAAAAGGTATAAATTACTCATTATATCATTTCTAAACGATACTACGAGGTACTACTTAAATAAATACTCTCTAAAACTTTATTCTTTAAAATCGGACATGACTTTCGTTCTAACCTGTTAAATTACCGATTTTTAAGAAACGCATGGGCAAATAATCGGTTGTAGCAAAGGAATGGAAAGAATTTTAGTCTTGTGTTTTGGTGTTAACAATACCAGCTGACGTCTCCTATTACGCCCCTAATCCGGCCCTAGGTCAACTAGAGTCATACAGAGACGTATTGGTTAGCAGTTTGAGTAGTGTCTTCATCGAAGACTCTGCCTTAACAATATTCATATCCCGACGACGTAACATAGAAGAGATTGAACTTCTGCTCCTACTCCCTAAGCTAAAGAGTGTCCTAAGTAATCCTGAAGTATAAAAAGTTAATACTAGACTAAAACTCTATGTTTTGCTAGCCAGATAGAGGTGGTAGGTATCACTCGATGATATTCACTTCCGAGCTTTAAGGAACGCCAGTAATGAGCTCGATTCGATAATTTGAAATCGAATTACCATCGCCAAGAATCACCCAGCAGGCTTCGCCCCCCCCCCCCACGGGCTCAGCAAAATGAGCGAGGTGAGTGAGTGATACTTGGGAACGAGAGGTAAGAGCAATGCGAGGCATGCAGGTTAACACCACCACTCCTCCCTTCCCCTTAAGAGGTTGACGAGGTAAAGGTATTAGTGTGAGATTTGATTTCTCATATCCATACAGTTCCAGCATCCTGTCTGCCATCGGAAATCTAGTCTTTTTCGAATGGGAAAAGAGAATAGTAGTCATCTACCAAGATGTCTTTATCGCAGATTAGCGTGGTTACCAGCTTGACATCAAGGTCCTCGATTGTAACCCCCCCCCCATCTTTAAAACCATCCTGGTCACCGCTGCCATAAGTCCTATCTGGGAAGGGGAAAGGGTCGTGACCTGGATGCTCGCGACGAAGGAGAGGAAGCAGAGTGTGAGAGGGGAACTATTTTTCACTCCGAAGGCCAAGAGAGAGAGAGAGAGAGGCCTCAACCTGTATTGACTGTCCGGTTTCGACGCCGGGTTTCGTAAACTCTTTCTACCTCCATCATCCTTCTAATATATAAAGGGCCGCTGCAGATTGTCGCCAATAGGAATACCAGTTTGTTGAATGCTTGAACTGCGACGTCTAACCATGTCGTTTAATATTTTTTACCTTAATATATTTAACTTGAAACACTGTAATCGCTAACACAGAAATTAGTAAAATTAGTAAACTCAAATTTTCCTTTCCAATCTAGATAACCTTATTTTACACATGAAATATGACTTGAAATAAGAAATGCCCAATTTTCTAGAGCACTTCTAAAAAGCATATGATTTTTTGGGAGGCCTGTTCATCTTCCCCTTCGAGAATCTTTTGGTGTCTGGGGAACTGAACTTAGCTGGTTTGCTCGCATCTATTATCTCGTACTCATGTTTTCAGAGCTGGGGCGAGATATCTAATTTGGCAGACGTGTTTTAGTGATTTGGCAGGATCACTTCTTGGTCTGCTCCTGTTTCGTATCTAATATTTTTTCCATTGTATTCTCTTAGAGAATATCCAAATATATCTTTCTTCTCTCCAAATTCTTTTGTAAAGCTTTTCAACAAATCGTTTTTCCCTTATGCCATTGTTACTGAATGGCTCCCGAAAAGTTTTCTGAAAATATATTCCAAAAACAAAGGTTTTACGTGCTAGTGACTCTACGAATATGGAGTGTTTCAAATTTATTCCTCATTTTATAACACCAGTGGCTATTTGGGTGAATTTTCTGATAATTTTAAATATGGGGAATCCTCATGTTTGATGTAAAGTTATCTCCTCTACACAATGTTGCAAAACGTCTATTTGCTCTTTCCATTATCTTGCCTTCCTCCGTCCTCCCATTTATCACAACTTTTTCGAGATTGACATTCATGTTTTTCTTACTCCCCCCCCCCCGCATATCTCGACTACTATGACATATTTCTCGCTGGATCCCATGCTATCACCATTCTACCCGTAAACGAATCCTCCCTATTAAATTTAAACACCTTAAATGCTGATGTATCCTCCTAGTTGTCTTTCACATTGAGCCTATCCTGGCTCGTGCGAACCTTTAGTTCTGGATCTAGCGCTATACTTTTTCTCCATTTTAAATGTAGGAGCATTAAAATCAATACGCCGTTATCACACAAAGTTTCTATGGTCGAGACAGACCAGCACAGCTGTGTTTAATATAGGGTGCTTTATCACCTTCTTCCCCCCAGTTTGATAACGTTATCCCGCTCCCAGGTGGCAGCCGTGTCCATCTTACCCCTCGTGGGGTAGAAGGAAATTTCTTCTATTTCCCGTTCGCCTCGGCGATGCCAAAGATTTTCAAGTTTCATGTTTGCTTAAGGCGCGTCCGATATCCCTTGGGAATCTCGCTTAATTTCATTTTGCCTCGTCGATGCCCGCAATTATCAAGGTAGATGTTTGCTCGAGCAGCGTCCGATATCCCCTCGGGAAGCACTTGCGCGCGCAGCCCTTTGTCGACCATGGCTGTGGCTCCTATTTAAGATGATGTCTGCAAATCCTCAGCATATAGAAAGGAACCCGAGCTTCTTGCCGTCCAGACCCTACTATATATCTTTCGTGAAGTTGTCCCCTCACCCTTGTGATCTCCTCAGCAGATCGTATTCGCGTAATCCGCCCTGATCAAAGGAAGATTACGGAAACCCATTTACGCCCGGGAAGATTGTCCTAGGTTTCTCTCGTATCACTACATCGGTTAGGACTTCCTGCCCTCCCGCAGAAGAATCTAGATTTGTGATTACTTCTCCCTGGAGCCGAGGTAATCTCAACCCCCATCGGAGTCTCATAGTACGCCTCCGCATCAAGACCCCATCGACAAAGACCTAACCACTGGTCTCCTACCTCTTCAGTTCATCCTCTAGAGGTAGCCAGGAGTCCTTTACTCGTAATTCCCAGCTCTTCGTTCCCAGTCTTAAGAAGTATTTCCCATTTAATGAAACACCAAAAGACTTGCTAAATCTTTTATTTAATCCAACTTATTGGATCACTTATATATTTTTCCAGACCTAGTTTCCTTAATTTTTGCCTGTCATAATATTCTTTTGTAGTACTGATTATTATTATTTAGATTTCCATATTTAGCTGTGCCCTTATTCTTATTATTTGTATCAAAGTTTATTTTTGTAGCGGTGTTTATCTTTCGAATAACCCTTGAGACGAACCCGGCAAACGTATTCCCTTTCTAGAGCCAACCTAATAATATCGTACTCTAAGTAGAAGCTCCTTTCCTTTTCTCAATTCAATTGCTCCCGAGCGCAGCGCCGATAGTGGCTGCCTATTGTACAGTAGTGTGCACCTTTAGAGACTTTTTGGCCACACGCCTTCGTCCATCGACAGTAATCTTGTGTACTGCAAAGGTGATCGTGCAACATTCGCATGGAATTGTTCTTGATCGACCTATATCCTTACAAAAGCAATTTTACACACCTTTAGCAAATGTACTGTATTTCATTCAGACTCCTTACTCTGTTACAATATTGTTTTACTCGGTACTTTTGATTTTGCCTACTAATATCTAAGAGCAGCAGTCCATCGGTCATTTGAAATCTTACAATCTTCGAAATGTCATTGCATTTTTAGGAATTCATTTTAAAATTTCAGATTACTACTAATCCTGGAATACGATACGAAATCATACTTAATGTTGCAAGCACCATGAATTGAAGCAACCAAGAAGAACTTCAACTAGATAATTTCAATAAATGTTAATTGTGAGTGTGTTTACATAACCAACAGCTGCATTGCCCTCACTCACTCACTTCTTTGAAATTTGGTTCTAAATTGTAATTTTGATTCAATCTTGATTTATACATACCTCATCAGGCAAGTTTTAGGCTTTGCTCGTCCACCTTTAGAACTATTAAGAAGTCTTTTTGGTATTTTTTTTCCAAATATTAAACAAATTAGGTAAATATATAGGACTTAGTAACTCTTACATAAAAAACAAATACATTTATTTTGTAAAGTAATTTGTTTTAATATCAGATATTGAAGTAACGTATTCATAAAAAAGGTGTTACTAACTCCTCCCAATTATAGATATATTTTGTCTCCTTTCTCTTGAGTTAATAAATTATATTTGAAGAAAAATATATTTCTAGCAGGTTAAAATCGTCCGAAATATAAGAGGAATAGGATGTGCAATTTTACGTACGAACAACTTTTAAACTGACTCAAAAATGAAACGCAACTCCTAATTTTTATGAATTTATAAAAAAGTAATAAAATGTGTTAACCATTTTTCCTCCGTCCTAAATGAACACCATCGTATCACGTGGTCAACCATAAAATCTTGAGCGAAAGATTAAGTTACCATATGCCGGAGGAAGAAGAACCCTTCATAATTATATATATTTTTACGCTTCAATTCCATTATACATTATTGCTCGCCACGCAATAGAAGAATATGATCAGCTTCAACCAGGATTTGAACAAGCGACCTCTTGCAGGAGAAGCCTGAGCGTTACAATTGAGCTACGACGGACAAAATATAGAAAAGCTAAACTCTATTAAAAAGATCCAATGTAAGACAGGCAGAATAGTGGGTGGTGGTGTTATAATATTTTCCTCGTTCATAATATGTAGAACTTTGTTTCATTTGCACATAATGAGCATCATTTTGGTTAAAAAGCTATATTTTCCCCTCATCTGACAATATAACATCAATCCAAATTTCCCTTTTCTTTCTCAACTTCTCACTAGCAAAGTTTAAATGGTTCGTTACATGCTTTTTACTAGGAAATGAATTTTTGCGGGGAGTCAAAAATTATCTACTGATAGTTTTTGACTCACTATTGTCCTATTTCAAAGTCAATGTTTATTATGGCTTAATAAAGTGTTGTTATCAAAAAAGTGAAAATTATCGTTGTTACTTTTTTACCGAATGAAATGGGGCAACTTCTATTAGGTGATAAGATAAGAAACCGTTAGTATCTTTGCTAGGCTTTAATGCATCCTGTCTCCAAAGGTCAGGGTAGTAGTGTTCTTCTATTTTTATTCAATATGGTAACAATTAACTTAATGTATATCTTTTGTTTCATGAGTAAACAATCAAAATAAACACGCTGTTAAATACCCAATGTGCCATCTGCCATGAACAAATTTCCCATGGACCAAATATTCCGGTTTCAGAATTATTTGAATTACTTAGATAAAGTCAGAGGTGATGAGATAAACACTGAGGGCAACTTTGAAACATTAAGTCTACCAACTTCTAGTTTCAATTAACAAAGAACATTAACTCAAGCACGAGTTTAAATTTTCGGAAAAGATTTAGGACTGTCATATCACATCCTTGGTTCTCGTTTTAAAGAGAGCAATATCCCTGTACCAGAAACAAAATATTAATGGTACAGATGTAGAGATGCAAAATTCAGGAAGTTCTTTCTCTCCATGAAAAGTCATCTTATGTGTATTGCTCATAAATTAATGGTTTGATCGAAGATTAGGAGCTTTGTATCAACCATTTGAGTGGAGATTATTTATATACTCATCAATTAGAAGTTAAAAAGCTTTGTTCTTAAATAATGGTAACAATCTTTTATATGTTCCAATTAGTCATTCGATCCAATTGATTGAAAGTATATTAAAACATGAAAATTCTACTTAATATCATCTAAATCCACGAAAATACATACAGAATAGGGGTATCAATCAATATTTTTTCTAGCTCTTTCTCTATACAAGGTGTCCCAGAAAAAGAGTTAACCGTAATTTTAATTAGTGTAACTCAAATAACATTGGAGATTTGGGGGCTATGCAAAAGTTTTTTTATTAACCAACTGTTTATCTGTCGATTTCAGAAATTTGATTAAATTCCCTCTTGTGATGTTGATACAATAATGGGTTTAGTGGAGTCAATCAAAAATATGTTTGCGCAAGGAAGTAAAATAATGAAACGAAGCCTTGGGAGGCTAGGCCACCGTGCATGCACTTTCAAGAGAAGCATAGGGAGCCTAGGTAGCCTAGGTCACAGGGCGATTCTTCAAGCAAAGCCTGGGCCTTTTTACAATGGTTTTTCAGCCACGCTGTTGTATGGTCTCGTCATTATTGCTTACCAAGCAAATCAAAACGTTTCAGTGTAAAAGTTTACTTCCATAGAACCTTTGTAATCATGCGGTTAACAAAAGATCAACGACTATTTGTAGTCACAAACTTTATTTTGACACAGCAGTATTAAACAAGTACAAGATTCATTTGAACAACGTTTTCCAGGTAGGCACCCACCAAGCAAGCCCACAATTTGGAAAAATGTTCGCAAATACCAACATGAAGGAACATGCTTAAATCTAAATAAAGGTCGTTCGGGTCGATTGAGAACCATAAGAACAAGAGAAAATATCGAAAATGTTCAGATGACACTTCTTCAAAATCCGTATGTATCAATCAGAAAGAATGGGTTACAATTGTCAAAGTCATGCTTTAAGCGCATTATTAAACATGACTTAAAATGGCATCCCTAGAAGATGCATGCAAGACACCAGCTTCTTGAAACTGATTTTCTCGTCGTAGACTATTTGTCGAATGGCTTCTCCATAAACCTGCTCGTTTCTTGGAAACATCGTGATTGGTGACGAGGCAGCCTTCCTCATGAATGGAAAGGTAAGTAGACATAACATTCGCCAATATGCACCGCTGAACCACCACCCAGCATTTAACTTTGACACACATATTAACAGCAGAAAGTGTCTCTGTGGATCAGAATATGCGGGAATGGCTATCATGTAGGCCCATTGTTTTACGAGAATAACTTGAATGGTGTTGCATACATTAGCATGATTAACGAAACGATCTTCCTGGAACTCAGCCAGATTTACGGCACTCAATTCATCTAAAAATCTAAGAGAAACGTTTGACAACCGCATTGAATGGCCCCCCAAGTTCACCTGACTTAACACCGTGCGATTATTTCTTATGAGGATATCTAAAGAATAAAGTGTATTCTACTCCCCCACAAAGCATCAGCCAGTTCAAAGAGAGAATCACACGTGAAGTCATTAGACTTAAGAAAGATCACAAGTTAATCAAATAAGTTGTTCAATCAATGCGATCAAAGGCGCAACTGTACTTGGAAAGAAATGAAGGACATGTGGAAGGAGACTGTGCTTAGAAAATTATATTATGAATTTGTCTTAGCCATATGCAGAGGTGTTTTTGTTGAAAATGTATTTAAATATATTTGTTGATTTTAAACTTCGAAGTTTCATTATTTTATTTCCTGGCGAAAACATAATTTTGATAGCCTCTACTAAGGCCATTAGTGTATCAATATCGTAAAAGGGAATTTAATGAAATTTCCAGAATTGACAGAAAAATATTTGTTAAATTTGTTTTGTTTTGCAGGACTCAAAACTATCTAATAGATTTTGAGTTATACTAATTCAAATTACGGTTAACTTTTTTCTGGGACACTTTGTAGTATCAAGGGCCATTACCGCTTTAATATCTCAATTCTGTTAATTTCCTATAGGTCAGACTAACTCCCTCCACATGAATGAAATGAAGTTGAGGCAAGAAAGTGGTGTAGGCGGATTGTTAAAAATTTCCCTATTTCTGTCTAGTGTTTGCCTATAGCACTGTTTTCTCTCGTACCACGGTAATTACCCATTTTCTATCCTTCGCTGTGTTTTAAGGAGATTTACCCTTCTTATCTAAGGCTGATTTTTAGTCATTTTAGTGTATCGAGTGAACTCAAAAATTGTTATTGTAGAATTATTTTGGTGATTAGTTGTTTTTTATACTGAGGGTTATTCCGAGTTATTTACTTTCTCAGAGAAAGGTTGTATATTATCCAGGAATCCTGTGTTGATATTTAATGAACTTGGACTTAGAGATTAGGCAATCAATCTTCTTGACTATATGAGGCTCTATTATGCTAATCGGTTTATATTCCATTGCACAAGTTTCTGAACTCTTATTCGTTAATTTACTCCCGTGTAATGGCCTTTCTGGCATGATAGGTAGTGGTGTGAGTCTTATTGAACATTTGTGCAGTTTAAATATATTTGTTTCTAGGCGTAAAAGGTAGTGGCTAGATTAAATGAAATTGAGATATGAAACGCTTTTAACTCTTGATTTTTTCCAAGAAAATATGAGATTCTTTGATTCTAACAAGTCAATCTTTTATAAAAAATATAACTAGGAAAATTACAAAGCAGTTAGGTTAAAACAGCACACTTACATGGCTAGGCTTTCTGATACGTGCTTAGGCTCGGAATTTAGGTTTGAAGTTAGGAAATTTCTGCCAGTTTACTCCTCGTTAGAGAGATCAGTCTCTATGATAGATTAAGTGATTATTACGGATTTAGAATACCGTTATTGGTGATTTCGAACACAAAAGGTTCATGAGATGGTGTACGAGTTGGAATACCGCAAAGTAATGAGGGTACAAGCGAATGAATGGCTGAGGACTGGACGACCTTTTCTCTTTCCTCAGTATATGTATGGATTTTAATTGGGGGAATACCATCGCTCTGTTCTCTCCAAAGCAGGACAGGAAGAACTTTTCTCCCTGGTCATGGCTCGTGGGGATGATGCGTCGTCGGCTTAGCGTTTACCCCAAGGCTGAATAACTGCCTAATAAGAGTACATCTTGATCTGCTGCGATGGGACTCTTTGCGTTCTGAAAACATATATGTTTCCGGCAATAGAAATGTACTGTAGAAATGGTGGTAAGCACCAAAACTACCATAGTCTGAATAATTCATTCAAAGTAGGTAATCCAAATACAGTTGCAGTCAATGAAATATTATCTTCATTCAACAGTAAAGTACCAATGTGAATCAGCAACAACGAGAGATGTATTTTGCTCGGTTGACCTCATTTTAAAATCTATTAGAGCAGATGAGTCAATCAATCCAGAAGTTTTTCCAGTAAGAAAAAAAAAACCCTGCAGATGCTTTCGAATGAATCCGGTGGTTACTTCTCCTGGATTGATTTGAATACGGATAATATTGGATAAGAAATCTGTTTCTCTTTCAAATGGATGATAGTCCAGTGGAAAATCATTTGAAAGAGAAAATCATCAATATTAAATATAATTAGGTAGTAAAAATGGACTTCGATGAGAAGTTAGAATATTTGGTCGCAAAGTTGAATGCATTTCCAAATCTTACAATAAAACCACTTAAAATCCTTCTCCCGTTTGAAACCATGTACTGTAGACCTGTTCAAATTGTCACATGTTGCAAACACTTTTGGGCCACATGTTGTTTTTGTTCCGCTAAAAGAGAAAAAGATTCGTGGCAAATTTTATTTTAATCGGTCATTGCTTAGAGAGTCCCTCACGAAGCAACAATTTTTCCAAAACTAACAAAAAAGAAAACAAAAAGTTAGCAAATATGAAAAAAGAAGTTATAATATATTTCCTTTCGCACGCAAAGAAATACAAATAGAATGACATCACTGAGAACTGAAACAAGACAAAATACAGTTCCGAAAGTACCTTCTTGCTTTATTTGGAGTCCGATTGCTCGAACTTCAGTAGGTGTGCCTCAGAGATTGTAAGGCACTCCCTTCTGTCCTTGGCCAGCCACCTTCTTCAGAAGAAACGTTTTCTTTCTGAGCTTCTTCTCGGGTGATGGCTGCGTTGAAGGTGGTCAACAGGCCCAGTCCCCTTTCTGGAACGTCGTTGGCCACCTTCACTTCGTCAATCGCCCTCTTGATCTTCCAGAAGAGAAGAACCCTCTCCCTACTGGCGGAGCTCTTACCCAAGGGTGTGGCAAGTTTTCCTCCACCTCCTGGCAGCAGAAGATCCAGCGCTTTTCTCTATCGGAAACTGAAGAAGCCTGAAAGAGGCTTGTTGGGATTGAAGGCCTTTCCGTCTAAAAATTTTAGTCCATTCCCCTCCCTCTTCAAGTTCTGAACCATTAAGAGCTTTTCTTCCTTTATAACCCTTTCGTCAAAGAGAGAGAAAGGCAACAGGTCTTCTGACACGTACCAAATATAGCGCTTGAATGCCTTTAGGGCCACTTCAGTTAAGGATGTATGTTTTACTTTAATTTAAAGTCATACTTGACTTTTAATTAATAGCGTCTGTGAATTTTTTCACACAATTATACGTGTATTTCAAAAGAATATGTTTTTGCCAAAGTGCATTTCTGGAAACATATGAGTTCTCAGTACGTATGGAGTCCAATCAAGCGAGCTCATGAAGTCGTCTTATCAAGTAGCTTGAACTGTACGACGTGTCTTGAGGAGACTGATGCGTTCATCCTTCCTCTCTGACCTTCCTTTCTACATTAATTAAAACTTCAACACATTTATTTAGATTCAAAAAAGGTAAGAAGTACCTCTGTCTATTAAGATACAAATGCACCTGGATGGATTTAACGTCCTTCCGATATAATTCAGTGCCGTGATAAGATGATAATAGAAGACAAGCCAGCCTAATCTTGGGTGATCTCTCTGTCTCTTCTTCTCTTTATTACATATTCTTTTCTAATTTTTTATCTAACTATGCGACGAGGTTCTGGCTGTTCTGTGCAATTTAGTCCTCTTGCAATAAAAAGGCCTAGTGTAAGGAAATACCACGAGTTTTCTACCTACATCAAGGACCAAAATCCCGCTATCTAGTGAGGATATTAGTTACGTGCTGGCTTGAATCGTCGAAAACTTTCCCTGTTTCCAGTGCACATGTAAGTTGGCTACTCAAACACCATCTCTTATGGTTCAAAGCCACAAGACAAAATAGTCCTTACAGCTGATAGGGATGAAAATGATCATCTTAGCTCAAATTTGCAAGTAGGTATGTATAAATGATCACATTCTGAAATTTTATTATCCATTGGGAACAGTTTTCTTAAGCTGACGAGGTATTGGGGGAGGATCATTTTATATTTAACTTCCCTCAAAGTTTTTCATATATGGACTCTCAGAACAAAGAGCTGGGCTCAGAATCAAAATGAAAATCGTCTTCTAGAGCACTCTCATTTTCATTAAAGCCGGGGAAAATCGAGACACTTCTTTGAGCAGTGGAAGAACTCCCCTTCATCTATATTATTTCTAAGCCCTATTCGGCTAATGCAATCCATATAATAGGAATAATCTATTTATCATTCTCAAGGACCACTTAAAGACTACTAGCAGACAGGGGGTTTTATCCTCTCCTATATCTACAGTTAAGGGTAGTTCTCTTTCACCCACTTAATTAGCGTCGTCTCCGGAAGACTCCTCTTCTTTGCCAACGGCGAATCTGCTCCTTTTTCCCAGAGTTCCAAGAAGATAAACAAAAGCAACCAGGATCAGTGCCGTTTGAGTTATTCTACCGATCGGCAGGAACCAGTCAGGTCCACTGGCTCCTGGCTCAAATTAATTAAACACAGGTTAAGTAATATTGCCAGGATCCTATAAGCAAGACCCACGCCTTTTCTGATAGAGCTCTGCATTCCGCCTCTAATGATAAAGATCACATCGGTAGCCATGACCCTTTGGGTCGCCCGTACCGCTTCTCGACACCTAGTTGTATGTGTGTGTGAATGGGTGAAATGCAAAAGTAGGTTACTCCAGATGAAGATATGGAGCTAGTGTCTTCTCTGGGGTTGAACTCTGATTCGGTGAGATAATCCACTATCTAGGTTCACTCCTGTCCAAGATCCTCCTAATTCGTCACAGGCCACCAAGTACGAGAGTAAAGAGAAGAGACCGTCACCCGGGTGAGAACCCGAGAGAGCCGAATCTTTCCCCATTTCAGAGGAGGATAAGGCTGAGGCAAACCCGTCCGACATCAAGGCCACTTCCGAGTAGAGTGAATGGCGTATTCGCCTCGCTTGTATCCAAAGCAAAAGAAAAATCCTAGAAGAAGAAACCTTAGGGTTTCTCTCTTTCTATGGCTTTTTTTAGGTTGGATGTGTCCCTTGCTTATTTGGTTGGAGACTAGGCCAAGGATGGCACTTCACACCTTGGGTCACCCTCGGGTGAGTAGCCTAAGTGCAAAATTACAAAACGAAAAAATAGGTGAGTGGATCGTTGGAGACGCTGGAGCCCCGCAGAGATGTGTTACCTGGTGTTTACGAGTGTACCAGCTTCTTTAACTTCGTTCAACTGATGGTAAGATGCTATGATATGGACCAATTTTCCAGGATATGGTAGTTGACAGGTAACTAAAAGCACCCCTCTGGTTAATGCCGCTTACCGTAGATAGGCAGTTATGATAAGTGGCCTTGCACCTTACTGCGACGATTGCGTGCGTCCCAATTCTATCTTACAAATTCTTGGTTATTGTCCTATTCAGCACCAAGCCGTTTCGCACAAAGCATCTCTTCGGGTACAAATTAGGTAAGGTTTTTACCGCTTGTCCCTTTAACTAGGCACGAATTCGTTCAGACCTGATTGTGGTATAGTAGAATTTTTAGAAAAAATTATATCAACTGGTAGAAATATTAAAGTGCCATCCCAGTCAGTGTATTTTGATACATTTTTAATATAATATTTACAATGAACTTATATAAAAAAATAGTGTAATACTCTCATTTGTACAGAAAGATGTTTTCTAGAATTAACATTATCATGCATGAGGAAATAAAAAGACAGTATAATAAAATATATTTTCGGGGAAAATTACGAACTAAAGAAAAAACAGAGTCGACAAACATGTAGAAAAAAGGCACAGAGTCAAGTAAAATAGCGAAAAACAGTATCAAACATCTATGCTACCGAATTTTCTAAAATCAGACAGACATAAAAACTGACCAAAACAAGCCGATCAATTTTAACGAAATTTAAAATTATCTTTCAACCAAATATAGGAAATGTGACTGAAAGTTAAAAGTCTATTTTATGAAATCGGACTGACAACTAAAGAAAATTCGGAAAATATTTCCAGCAATATCTGCTTAAAATATGCTAATATTTTGTTTATTTTTAAAGCAAATTTGAAATAGATGATTCATATATGTGCGCAGACTGTATATTTGTATTTGCTATTTTTTCTATACCTTTGTGTGTGGTAGAGTCCGAGATATGTTTATTTCGGTATTGAATTTACATTCCTTTTTGCTGGTCCATTTTTCTCTTTGTCAACCTCGAATTTAAGCGTGGGATCTGACAAAGCTCGATTTATAATAACATATAGCAACTGCAATCAATTCATTTATAACAGGAACTACATATTGCGACTAATTACACATGACTAATCACGAATGGTCAACGTGGTTTGCATTTAGTTAAATCATACGTCGGCAGAGGATGCTGCTGAATCTTCGGTAACTTCTTCCCGGAATAAATTATGCACGATGCATCTGTGTTCATAATGACAAGTCAGATAGATATAGCAAGTTAATTAGATGAACGCATAGAATAAATTCAATATTAGTAACATTCTGATTGTACATTAATAAATCAAATAATATTAAAAATGCTCGTAGAATAAGACATAAAGACCAGTGACTTGTAAGTAAACCCCTTTTTGACAAATATGTTTATTTATTCGCTCGCCTTTTAAAAAGGTCCCTTAAAAATTACTAAATAAATTTACCATTTCAGCAAGTCCAAATATTGAAGTGAAATGTTTAAACTGCATTCCGTTATGAAGGTACCAAGAGATATGGTTAAATTAATAACGTTAGCATTGTCTATAATAGTAAACAATGATTTATTTTATATTCTATCTAAGCAAAAGTATAGAAATATTTGGAGTTACCGATATATTCTATAATCTAACAACACAATATTGCCAGTGTAGAGTTAAGCGTTGCTGAAAAACAGAGTCAAAAAGTTTAAAGCGAATTCTACCTTTGATCTGAGGAGATGTTTGGCAAAATGCATATCTTGCAAAAACTGTAACGTCTATTATCAGAGTTATTTGTTTCTTAAATAAATACGAAAAAGATTGTGCTGCAGTAGAATGCTTTAGAAACTTTCCGTCTAATTAAATTACCTATTTTAGCAAGAAAATGTCTTAATGTATTGATTTTCGGCAAACATTATTTGTACGAGCAACCTGAGAGAACTGCTTTGATTGTTTTAAATACTAGCCTTCGCGATATGTAAAAAGAAACACAAACGTTCTTTATCAGACTGCTTTTCGTAGCTTATTTTTCCTAGTTTCATCCAATCAAGTGTACTTTACATATTAATATTGTCTTTATGTATCTTTTGCTGGTATTATTGTATTTGTAATATTTTGTACTGTTTAGATATGTACATACCTAGCTTATCTAGCAGTTTTCCTGAGAGGAAAGTTTTTGTTTTAACATAACATAACATAATTTCACGGATGAGAAAATCCACAAAGGCCTATCAAAGGCAATCCGCATCTGTCAAAGCCCTTCCACAAAATGCATCCATAGGATTGCGTCAGATCATGCATCTACAGTATACAACATAAACAATCCAGAGGACTGTGTCAGATCACGCATCTATAATATACAATTCGAACCATCCACAGGAATATCTCAAAAGCAAAAAGCATCATCAGCAAGACTCGTCAAGATCCAAATCAATCTCAACATAAAACAATAAAAAAATGCATCCACAGGAATAAGTCCAGAACAACCCCCAAAGTCAACTCTCACCTCCCATACAACCATCCAATCTGTGGTAGAATACATTCAGGCTTGGACCGTCCACCGCCTTAGATGGCAAACCACTCCAGCAATTCAACACTCCATTGGTGAAAAATCACTTTCCAAAATCTAACCTGCACCTCTGCTTTCCAATTTCCAGGTAGTGACCCTCAGTTCCATTACCACACTCTAACTCAAGCAACTTGCTAAAATCCAAACCATTCATCCCAAAAGAGATCCTGAAAAGCTCAATCGCATCTTCTCCCACACATCCTTTCTCAAATGGAAGAAATTCAGTACCCTGAGTCCATCTTCACATTCAAGGTGCTTCAGGGAAGGTATCATTTCCGTTGCCCTTCCCTGCAACGTCTCTAGCAAGTTGATGTCATGTCCAAAATGCGGTGATTACGCCTGCATACAGCACTCCAAATGTGGCCCAACATACGAATTGCACAGTTTAAGAACAACTTCCCTACTCTTGCAGCCAACATTCCCATTAATGTATCCCAGCACCCCACTTACTCCACCTTTTGCCCCAACACACCGCTTTGAAAACTTCAGTGGCCCATCCACCACTACGCCAAAGTCCCCCTCATCCTCAAATGAATTCAGCCAATGCCCATCCACTTCATAAACAATCCCCCCATTATCCCCTTCCATGTCAAGAACCTTGCACTTTTGAAGGTTAAAAGTCATCTGCCACTTCTAAGACTAAGCTAGCAACTCATTCAAGTCACTCTTCACTCTAAAGCTACCTTCAACTTCTCTGACTACAGCTGCCAATTCAGTGTAATCAGCAAACATTGACACTCCGCTATCTACAGCCTTCCCAAAATCATTTATACAAACTATGAACAATAAAGGGCCCAGAACATATCCCTGGGGTACGCCACTGATAACGTCCCTCCATTGTGACCTCACCCCTCTCAGCAAAACCCTCCGTCTCCCGTCCCTCAGTCATTTAGCTATACAATTCAAAGCTCCACCACACATCCCATGCATTTTCAATTTATGGACCAATCTCCCATGGGGAAACTTATCAAAAGCTTTGCTAAAATCCAACTAAATCACTGCAACATTCTCTTCCTTATCCAATTGTTCAGCAACACAATCCACAAAAGCCAGTAAATTTGGCAAACACGATCCACCTCTTTCAAACCCATGCTGAGCATCATTTACCAACCCACCACACTCCAGATGGTCAGAAATCCCCCTCTCAACCATCTTCCCAACAATTTTACAAACGATAGAAGCCAAGCTCAGCGGCCAAAGCTATTTGGGTCCTCTTTACTTCCCCTTTCAAAAGTTGGCACCACATTCGCTAACTTCCAATCATTAGGGATTTCTCTAAACTCCAGTGATCCAGTATACATCTTCTCAAGATCTATTGCAATACCCCGCTGAGCGACCTAGAATAAATGTTGTCTGGGCCAGATTACTTACTAGTATTTACCTCCAATATAAGCCCCTCAATTATTTCCCAGTTTACATTAACGGTATTCAACACTACTTCCCTTGAACTAGAATTATCATCAATTAATCTATCTTGATTCTCTTGTGTAAATACAGAAGAAAAATTATCATTAAGAACATCTACTATTTCCTCATCCGATTCTTTCAAAACCCCTTTATTTTTTTATTCGACGGCGTTCGCACAAATATGGCTTTTGGCATTAAATTTTTGCTGCTATTGAATCGCATGGTCTGGCACCGTGTACTTAAACATAAATAGTTTTTTTCAAAATGGTCTGGAAATTTAATGAATGTGTGTATACGTCCTTAGTGATGAAGACCTATTTTAGAGTCATACATCTAATTTAGTATGGGATTTAGGGACACCGTTTGGCGGACACATATTCTCTGAGGGCTTATCTAACTTTTCTCGCTTCCCTAACCAACTGTTAAGGAAGGATGGCAATCAAATGTACTGATATTTTTTTATGTGAGCAGCATTTCAACATTCTTTTCAGCTCTTAAGTGACGAACCCATAGCAACATTTAGGAAACATTAATTTGGTCTAAGTTTACCAGAGAATTTACAGTCTTTTTGTTGCATGAGATAAATAAAACGTAACATATTCTTTTTCGTCTTCATCTCATTAGCCTGACATTATACGGGGTCGCTGTTTTTGATGAGCCTCTTTCACCTGTTTAACATCTTTCATCTGATGATCAATATTCTAACACAATTTGTAAACAACAAGTAAATGAATGTTTCGGTCAAAATGAATGAACCTAGGTAAGTTATTGTCTATACAGTGTTGCTTATGAAACTTCTTATAGTGGGTGATGGTAAAAATGCCATATAAAGACTTGTTTTAATGTATGCGATTATTGATTTGAGGGGAAACCACATATTGTCACTTTTACTCAGTCAGGGCACTAAAGCCTAAGGGAAATAGTTGAATTAAAATACTTGTTTACTCTCAATGATTATGTTACTTTATTTTGATTATATCTGATATATTCTTATCCACAAGGGTCAGTATGTATATGTATATATATTTAGGATGCTAAAAAAATGTTTGTTAATAATGTATATAATACCTGGGTGTTTTTTCACTATTCAAATTTATTGTCGGGTAAAACACCCGATCCCTTTTCTTGCTTTCTATCTTATGGTCTTGCGTTTTCTATTTTAGATGTCGAAGTCAAGTTGAAGAGGCAGTCAACTTCCTGTTTTCATTATCAAACGAAGAAAATGGCACAGGCATCAAAGTTGCTTGGAAGGCTAAAAAGATGATGAAGAATCTGATGTAGACGACACTAGTAAGGATATTGCTGTCGTGGAGCAAGAAAATGTCCGATTGCTGGGAGCAAGACTTTTGGCACAACCTCCCCCATAGAAATCTGACAAATTGAATCATTCGCACTGAGTCTTCTTCTACATGAGGAACATTAATTCTTGAAGAGCAGGAAGTGTTTGGGTATGATGACCATGTAGCAGACCTTGGCCTACCAACGAGAAAGAAACAAAAACCTCGAATCATTTTTCTGAGTGGAAGAAATGTGAATTTCAGATTTGTGATAAAGGTAAAGCTGTAAGATTGCATTAGGTATAATTGATTGAGGTGATCAAGACAGAGAGAAACCGTTACCATTAAGTTAAATTTGGGAAAGTTTTATGTGTTAACCAAGAAGAACTGCATCAGGTACTTGAAATCTTTCTTCGTTCAGGCTATAACTGAGTTCCGAACCGATGGCTGTATTGGAAGAAGGAGGCGAACACCCGAAATATGGCTGTAACTCTATGTGGAATTATAATAAACCGATTTGATGAAATCTAGTGAACCATGCACTTTATGGATAACTCAAAGAAGCATTCGGATGATAAGATTTTTAAGATTTATACTTTTATTATCATTTCAACAAGCTCTTTATGGATTTTGCTCAACCACTTTGTATAACAATTGCTACTGTTGAAGCTATGGAACCATATTATGGGCGACATGGATTGAAACAATTCATTAGAGGTAAGCCAGTCAAATTTGGCTATAAATATTAGTGCATATGCTCTCATGAAGAACTGTTAATGAATTTCGGCTTGTATGAAAGAAAAGACTCTGGGTTTAAGGAAGGAATGCCTGTGGAGGGCTCTATTGTCCATGAATTGGCGAAAGAAACAGTACCTAAGGGTAGTAGTGGATTCCTTTTACAACACTGCCTCTTCTCCAGTCTTTCACTGAAGCTAATATTAGTCCGGCAGGTACAATTCTTAAGGGCAGAGTCAAGGATGTCCCAGTTTCAGACTTTAATAAAAAAGAGAGAGGGAAGGCACAGCTATTTCAAGAATAAATAAAGAAGGTTGTTATTTATGCATGGAATAAAAACAGCGATATAAAGGTGGCAGCAAAGAGAAGTGACGGTGCATCTCTTTCAAAAGTCAAATGCAAAACATCGTGAAGCGTTTTCATCAAAGTTTGATCAGTTTAGTGGAAAGTATAGATTTTCATTTATGAAGCGAGTGTGATACTTTCCTCTTTTCCACTTTCTCCTGAATCGTTGATTTTCTAAATAGGTGGATTGTCTACAAAAAAAATCACAATGACGCAAGCGGTCACAAAATAGATGCAATAATAGAGTTCATGCCTGAAAATAATATCGAACTTTTGAGACATTGGTCAGCTTATTCGCTAGATGTCAACTCAAAAGAGAATTTGTGTGCGAGGATCAAACTGGCGGTTGTTAAACAGAAACTATCTCCTTGTGAGCATTTGTGAGTGCTTATTGAAAAAGGAAGCAATATCAATTACAATATCATCACAAATTTGGTTTCCAGCAATGACCAGCATGTCAAACTATTAGAGGCAGGCATGAAAAACAAGGGATAGCACGATGAATATTGACTGTATCCATCAATTGACTGTATTTATGGATCAAATGGTTTATGGCACAAAAGTTTTAATACATAACCTTCAAATTACGATAGAAGCATAATCAAACAACATTTAACGTTTAATTAGTTCTATTGATTTTACTTTATGACTGTAAAATTGGCTATGACTACAATAATTTATAAATTTGACAATCCGAATAATAAAACAAACAGGTATTATAAGTCTTTTTTTGTATAAAAGCAGAGCACAATTTTTCATTGTCCAAATCCTTGTTGACATTGAAAAATAAATATTTATTAAATAATTCAATTAATATGCAACCAAATACATTACACATTTTTACCTCTCCTCTAATTAGCAATTATAATGAAAATAATTTCTAAAAAGGACCTTAAATTTCCCGTAGAACCTTTTACGGCTAATTAGCGAAATTCTGGTGCTAAAAAAATAGTCATTCAATTTACATAGAATTTTATTTAAATGCATATTAGTAGTTGAAAATTTAGACATATAGCTAAAATGTTCTTTTCTTCCTACGTTTATATGTATTGTCACCGAGCTCTTAATTCTATTTGTATAACTTAAGATTATACTCCCGCCATTTCTTTTAGTGCTTTTCTCGTATATTCTCAAAAATCGTTCTAAAAACATAGAGGGAATTTATATTAGGCCATATAAAAGGGGCAAGATTTATATATATATATATATATATATATATATATATGTGATGGAGTCGTTCCTTGGGAACCTTATTCGTAGCAGAAATATGAAGACATATGCGATGGTTACAAGCATTTGATTTTCCGGACGTTTCGGTCATTAACGATGACCATCATCAGCGAATTCTAAAGCTGAATACAAGAAATTCACTATAAACCACAAAAAGAAAGAATTATAAGGGCAGAGCGAATAATCCAAAATAAGTTAGATCAGAGGATATGTAATCAAACCGGATATTAATAAATGGAGTGAAGCAAGTAATTCAATAGAGGTAAAAAATTGAAATTGAAATTGATGTAAGAAGTAGGAAATGTGTGGGAAGTATATAAAGAATAAAAGAAGTTAACTGTTGCCCTGGTGTAGAGGGCTTTTCTCAGGTTTTTTCTTATTTGTTTTTTTATTTTTCCTCCCATTTTTTTATTATTATTATTTTAGTTTTTAGTTTTTTATATTTTTTATATTTTTTATTTTTTAACTTACATAAATAGATAAATAGATTTGATTTTACCTCCATCGTGGCATTCAAGCCTTTCAAGTTTTTTATTTGCTATATGTATATTCTTTTTTTTTATTTTCTTAACAGCTTAATACTCATTTTGCCGTGGTTTAGGATTTTATTTCTGTTCTGTATATTTTGTTTTCACATTGGGCACTTCGCCTCTTTTTCTTTTGCCCCGTAAGGGGCGCGGCGATTTGCCACTCTGGCCGCCGTGCTGACGGGATCCAGCGCTCCGTCCGGCCCCAGCTTAGCCTCTCTTCCTTCCTTCAAAACACTTGTTTCCTCTCTTTTCACACAACCTCTCCCACAACTTTCTCTGGTCAGCCTCTAATTTCACAGGGTAGATGCTGACCTTCCTTTCAGCCAACCGTCCCGCATCGGGGCTGAGGGGGTGGGGGACAATGTTCCCTAACCCCTGAGCTCCGGTCTGGGGTGGCTGGTTTTTAACTACCTGCTTTATCCCCACCCATACCTTCCTCACATCCCTTTTCCTCTCCTCTTCACAATCTATTAATTTTTACGCCGTGTCCAAGGTGGAGCCGCCATGCCGATGGACTGCCAGGCCACCAGGCGGGAGGGGTGGTCCAAAATGGCGGCGCCTGGCTCTGCCGGGCTTGTAAGCACCTCTCGCAGTGTGGGCTACTGCGAGAGGTGTGCGCGATTGCATCCCGTGTTTAAAAAAGGGTCACCATGCCCAATGATGATAAAAAAAAACAAACCCAACCCTCAACTTCCCCTGTTCCATCGACGGAGCCGCCCTCGGGCAGCTCCAGCAAAAAAATGGAGGTTCCCCCCCTGTGCTTGCACAGGGGACCCTCCATATTTCTCTAACCGGAGAGGAGGCTTACTCCTCTCCTTCGCCTACGGGTGCAGGGGACTCCCCCTCACCCCCTTCTCTGGAGGTGCTTTCGGGCACCTCCCTTTTCCCAGCGACAGTCCCCTCTTTTCTTTCCAAGGGGACTGCCAAGAAAGCCAGCAGGCAGCCCTTAGCCAGCCGCTCCCCATCAAAGCGGCTCGGTAGGGCAAACCCCCTTAGGGGGGAGAGGGAAGCCAGGCCCCTTCGGTCGCTTCCCTCAAAAGACCTGCTGGCAAGAATTTTATACCTTGCTAGGGTCAAGGCCTGTGCCACCCCACACAAGACTGGCGACACTGCCAAGGGGACCAGCGATGTCCTGGGAGGGGATGGCCAACTGGAGGCCCCTCCTGTGATAAACATGGTCCTTGAGGAGACCCAGCCTCAGACGGTAGGGCTCGGCGCCAAGCACCGAACCCGAATCCGCGCCTATGCTAGGTCCTCCTCAAATGGCTGAGGGCTCCGAGGCAGTAAGAGGAGGGGAGGGATATCCTCCGACAGGTGCCCCCACGACAACCAGGACCTTCTCCATTTCGGAGAAGGACCTGGCTGAGGCCGGTCCATCTGGCCTGGGGGCTTCTGCCGGCGGAGGTGAAAAGCGGGTTCATTCCCCGCCCTCCTCTCCAAAAAAGAAAAAGACAAAAAAGACGAAAAAGACTCGGGGCTCCTCTCCATCCGCGGGGGCTGCGGGGACGGATCGGTCTGCTACCACTTTGGTAGGCGACCAAGCCAAGATCGGCACATCCGGCCCCTCTACCCCCTCGTGTGCAGAGCCCCTGACCAAGACTAACACCAAAAGTGCACAGGGCGGAGCCTCGATGACATCGGGGCCCCTCATTCAGAGGTTACCTGGCGTTTTCGAGCCCGCTGGCTTCAAACGCTTCCTCGTTATTCGCTCCACTGATGGCAGCATGTTGTCCAAGGGCAACATGATCCATCAGAGGAGAGGATTAGCTAGTGCAATTGGTAGAGAGCCGAAGGTAACCCGTTTCTCGGACGGGAGCCTTCTGGCGAATGCGGCAAATCCCGCCGAGGCGGCCAATATAAGTGCTCTTCGGACACTTCATGGCACCCCGGTGAGTGTGACGCCGCACTCTACCATGAACTTTGTAAAAGGAGTAGTTTATGCGAGGGAACTCGTTGACTACTCCTTAGAAGACATCACCCTAGAGCTGGCCGACCATGGGGCGGTCAAGGTCGAACGTGTGATGAGAAAACAGGGAGGGGCTACGAGACCCACCCCTACACTCTTCGTCACGTTCGACTGTGACAAGCTCCCTGAGTCGGTGCGTGCCGGTTGGTACCGCTACCGCGTGAAGGCATTCGTGCCACTGCCGCGGCGGTGCTATTACTGTCACCGCTTCGGCCATACGAATCGCTCATGTAGACGTGCAAATTTGGGGTCACCCGAAGTCTGTGTAAATTGCTCCAAGGTCGCACACGATAAGTCCAAATCGTGTGTGGCCAAGTGTGTCAATTGCGGAGAGCCGCACCCTGCTTCTTCGAAGCAATGTGGTGCATATCTCCTGGAGAAAGAAATCCTGGCCGTTCAGGCCCAGGATAGACTCTCATTCCGCGAAGCTAAGGACTTGGTCCTGGCGCGCCCAGCTCTGCCTGGGACGTCATATGCCTCAGTAGTTCGAAAGGCACCCTCTGCTCCTGGCCCATCCAGGCCAACGAGCACGGTTGTTTCCGCGCCCATTCGGAGCCCTTCTGCGGGCTCTACCCAACCCGGGCGCTCCCCTGGTAAAGCTGGCGGCAAAAAGGGTTGATACCCAGCCCCGGCTAAAACCAGGGCTCCCCCCTCTTCCCATAGCGTGACCGTTTCCCGCAAGGCGAAACGGCCACGCGCCTCCACCGAGTCGTTAGACTCGCAGGAGGCAACACCCCTGAAGATGGTCGCTAGGCCATCTTCAGGGGTTCCTAAAGCTGTCCCCCGAAAGGAGGACAGCAACAAAGGAGCTTCGGCTCCTTCGCCCACGCCTCGAGGTGGAGCGAGTGGCTCGGAGACGGTGGTTCCTTGAAAAGAGGCCCCCCCGCCTCCGAAGCCGCAGCGCCCGCCTAAGGTTTCGAGGCGGAGGGAGGAAAAGACTCGCATGGCGAGCCCAACCTCCCCCAATTAGTCCTCGAAGGCGACAGCGCCTCCAGCGCTATGTCCGGCCAACAGCGCCCGGGGTTCTGCCCCCGGGAAGCGTACGGACATTCCCGTGAGGGTCTTCAATCCGAGGATGGCCCCCGCGTCTCCTCCGAGCTAGGCCTGGAGGGTATATTTCTTCAATAGAATTGCCGTGGACTCCGGGCCAACTGGGAGGAGCTGCGGAGGCTCGCCTCGTCCCGTTCCCCGTTAGCTATTTTTTTGCAGGAGACCATGCTAGGCGCGTGCCCCCTGCCTGCCCTCCCGGGGTATAAGGGTCTTGCGACCCCACCACCGCGGGATGGCCGGGCTGGGGGATGCGCGGTTTACACCCGGCATGATGTCTCCGTTCTTCCTTTCTCTTTGGATACCTCCTTTCAGGCAGTGGCTGTGCAGCTACACCTGGATAGGAGGTATACTATCATTTCTGCGTACATTCCACCGTCAGCTGACTTCGACGCGGGGGACTTCCGCCGCGTCGTGGCACGGTTGCCGAGGCCCTATCTCTTGCTTGGAGATCTGAACGGCAGGTATCCTCTCTGGGGAGATTACTCCATAAATCCCAGGGGACAAGTCCTTGCCGATCTGATCGAAGAGCTTGAGATGGGTGTCCTAAACGTGGATGAGTTTACGCATCACTGTCCGAGAACCGCTTCATTTTCTTGCCTTGACCTATCTTTGTGCTCTTCGGATGCACAGCCTGATTTTGAATGGGGGGGTGGTCGATGACCTCCATGGTAGTGATCACTTTCCCATTTAAATATCATTTTCAGGGCAACTGCCGCCTGAGAGACCACCTCGGTGGTGCTTGGCGCGGGCGCGGTGGCCTGCATTTCAGGAAATGACTGAATTCTCTATCTCAGTCGAGGAGTTTAGGTCGGTAGATGAGGCCGTTGAGTTCTTCTCCGGCAACCTCATCGCCGTGGGCCTGACTACTATTCCTAGGACGTCTGGCCGTTTTGCACGCCGACCACTCCCATGGTGGTCGGCCGAGTGTGAGACGGCCCTCAAACAGAAGCGTTATGCCTACATGCGCTATAAGCGCCGCCCGAACGATTTCACTGTCGCTGAATTTCGTCGGGCTAGGGCTAGGTTCCGGTATATTTCGAAGCATCCCCGCCGCTCTTCTTGGCGGGCATACGTGTCTTCACTTAACGGGAAGACCCCTTTAGCTGAGGTGTGGAAGCGAGTCAAAAGGATTCGGGGCAAGTTCTCGCAGGACCCCCCTCCCGTTCTCCAGGAGAATGGGACCGCAATCTCGGACCCCGCGTCCGTGACGGAATCCTTAGCGACCGCTTTCTCCGCATTCTCTAGCCGTGATGCTGCTCCGCCAGCATTCAATGCAAGTCGTCATGTCGCGGAAGGCCGCCGGCTGGACTTTACCTCCAGAGGCGGAGAACCCTTCAACGACAAGTTTACTGTGAGTGAGTTGCGTTCCGCTCTCGCTTCGTGCGCGTACACCGCCCATGGTCCGGACGATGTCCCGTACGCCATGCTTTGACACCTGGGTGAGCGAGACATGGCCTTTCTGTTAGATATGTTCAACAGGATCTGGGTGGAAGGTCTTCTCCCAGACTCCTGGCGAATCGCTACTGTGCTCGCCTTTCGCAAGCCGGGGAGAGATCACTCTACTCCGACCGGTTTTCGCCCAATCTCTCTAACCTCTTGCGTTTGCAAGTTGATGGAGAAATTAGTAAATGTTAGATTAGCCTATTTCCTGGACAGTGGAGGCCATCTGTCTTCTGCACAGTGCGGCTTCCGTAAGTTTCACTCCACGTCGGATGCTCTGCTCCGACTGGAAAATGCCGTCTGTGAGGCTTTCCTTCGTAGACAGCACTACGCCACGGTGTTTTTTGATCTGGAGAAGGCCTATGATACCGCATGGCGATACGGTATCATGGAGACTCTCCACACGATGGGGGCGAATGGACGCCTCCCAATGTTTATATCTGCGAGATCGTCGATTCCGCGTACGGGTGGGGGGAGCCCTCTCTGTCTCAAAGGAGCAGGAAGAGGGTGTCCCGCAGGGAAGTGTCCTCAGTGTCACACTCTTTGCCCTGAGCATCAACGACATCACCTCGGTGCTGCCAGAAGATGTTCTCGCTACGCTCTACGTGGACGACCTTTCGATCTCTTTTCGCGCGGCCCAGATGCCAACTCTGGAGCGTCGACTCCAACAGGCATTGAACCGCGTCTCTCGCTATGCCGAAGCGCACAGGTTTCGGCTTTCTTTGGCCAAGACTAAGGTGGTGCACTTCTGCCGCCATCCACGGCTTCACCCCGACCCAGATTTGTTTCTTAATGGGGTGCGCCTGGATGTGGTTGAGTCGCACCGTTTCCTTGGTCTTGTATTCGACCGACGCCTCACCTGGGAGGCTCATATTCGCAGCCTTAGGGTCTCTTGTACCCGCGCCATGGACATTCTCCGTTCCGTGACGTTCAGCGCTTGGGGCGCTGATAGGGCTACCGCCTTACTTTTTTATCGATCCTTTGTTCGCTCGAAGCTCGACTACGGATGCGAGTTTTATGCATCCGCAGCCGAGCGTTTATTGCGGAAGGTGGATTCAATCCACCACACCGGCCTTCGCCTTGCGACCGGTGCCTTCCGCACTTCCCCCATTGAGAGCCTGTTGGTCGATGCTGGGGAGATGCCACTCGCTCTGCGCCGCGTGCAGTGCATCACTCGCCTGTACGCGCGAGCCCGGCGCCTCCCTCAGTCGCCAACATCTCTCACTGCATCCGCAGCTGATCTCGATGGTGCCTATGCCGCCGAGAGACGCCAGTCATACCCTAAGCCATTTGGGTTTAGGGCCAGGAAACTCCTTCGAGAGGTAGATATAGCTCTCGGACGGTGGCCCCCCTGGTTCTGCCCAGGACGCCACCCTGGAGGGTACCACATTTGGCTATTTGTCGCCACGCCTCTGCTCTCAAAGCTTGTACTGCGCCGGGAGTATTGCGTTCGACCTTTTTGGAGCACACATCGTGTCACGCTGGTACCGTGCCAGTGTATACGGATGGCTCCAAGTCCCAAGAGGGGGTCGGCTTCCATGCCGTATCCCCTCTGTTTGAAGTCAGCGGTGCTCTACCAGGCGCTGGGTCTGTCTTCACGGCCGAGCTGGTGGCAATACACCACTCGGTACGGCAGATTACGCGACGTGCCCGGTTCGGAGACCGGATTGTGATCTATAGCGACTCACAAAGCGCCCTGAGTGCTCTCGGGGTATTGGAATCTCCGCATCCCCTAGTTCGCGATATCCGTGACGCCACGGTTTTGGCGAGCCGGGCAGATGTCGAGATTATCTTCTGCTGGGTTCCTGGACATGTAGGAATTGCGGGGAATGAGCGCGCCGATGAGGGCGCCAAAGAGTCCAAGAGGACTCTGCGACCGGACCAGCGTTTCGCTCTCCCTCAAACCGACTACATGGCAGGAATACGGGCAGCTCTTCAGACTGCTTGGCAAAGAAGATGGGAGACGGTCGAAGGGAACTTAAAGTTGCGTGCCATTGCGCCGCGACTGTTCCCATGGACCTATCCCCCAATGCCGCGGTGGCTTCAGGTTGCTTTCTGTCGTCTCCGAATCGGACACACTCGTGTGACGCATCGCTATCTGATGGAGCGCTCGCCTGCGCCCTATTGCAACGACTGCGTCGTCCCCCAGACTGTTCGGCACATTCTTGTCGAATGTCCCAGTCTGGGTGATCTTCGCGCACGATACCTGTCCCAGTACCGGGATGGGCGGGGTCGCTACCGCCTGTCCCTTGTGCTCGGGACAGATTCGTGCACACTGACTTGTGGACTTGTTGACTTCTTGGGAGAGGCCGGCCTTCTCCCTATTATTTAAGCAAGGTTTGTTTGTTTTGTTTTTGTTGTTTTTTTGCATTTTTTGTTTTTTGTTTGTTTTTTTTTCTTTAGTTGCACGCTCCTGCGCCGGGGGGACCTCTCCCCGACGCACCAGCTTGCTTCCTTTCCCCCTTTTGGGATGTTGTTTTTTTTTTTCTCTTTAATTTCATTTTAAAGTAGCCTAGAACTAGGCCAGTTTTAATACGGCGACTAATGCCCAAGTAGGCAGTCGCCAGATGAGCTCTTAAAAAAAAAAAAAAAAAAATCTTTTTCTTTTGTTTTTTTGTTTCTTCTTCTTCTTTTTACTTAGGTGTACGTGCTTGACTTGTTTACGTATATATTCCGATTACGTATATATACCGATTTGGTTATCTCGAGAGCATTCCTTCCACTCGGAAATAGGGCTTTCCTGGTGGCGCATCCTCTAACTGCTCTCGGAATATCTAGGTTGAGGTTCATATTCGGGAGTATTTCGTCTGCTATCTTGTCCCAGATCTTTCTCTCTACCCTTTAGAGTTTTATATTCAGTGGAGTCAGAACTGCTCTTGCGTGCAGTTCTGTTTGCTGAATAAAGTCCGTTCTTCGTGCTCCAGCTATAAGCAGGGCTGCTTTGTTCTGCACTCTCTGCATTTGTCTGAGAGAGGTGGAACTCGCAGCCTGCATGACCACTGCCGGGTACACTAAGGTTGAGCGTACCAAAGCAGTGTACAGCTTTTTAAGATTTTTGGAACTGAGGTTTTTAAACCTATACAGTTTTCCGAGCTGTATTTTGGCTAGGGAGATTCTGTCGCTAATGTGCATTTTGTATCGTTTGGATGTAAATTGCAGACCTAGGACTTTTCCTTTATTTCCGTATGGGTATATTTGGCCATTCATCAAGACATCCACACATCTTCGACGGTTAATTGAAAGGATCTGGAACTTTAGGCAGTTGGTCTTGATCTTCCACTTTCGTTCGTATCGATTGATGTTTTCGATTTCGATAGCTGTCTGCCTTGCTTGATATCCAGCATGTTTGTTATAACTGGGAACGATTTGTGTGATGTCGTCTGCAAACTGCTGATACATCACTTCTCCCCTACCGGATCAGCTAAGTCCAGTGTGTACAAAAGGTACAGCAGCGGATTCAGACAGCCACCTTTTGGAACACCCGCCTTAAGTTCAAACTTGGGTCCTCTGTAGCCCTCGATCAAAATTTGGGTTTTTCTGCGCATGATGTAGTCGCAAAGAACCCTTTCCAGGAATGTCTTTAGCTGGAGGCTTAAGATCTTGTATTGTAGGCCTCTCAGCCAAACCTTATCGAAGGCCTTTTGTACATCTGCATCAACACGTCTACGTATTTACTCTCAACTTTACAGCGGGCGAGCTTTTCGGTGAGAAGGGCAAGGGCTGTGTCAGTCCCCCTTCTCTTGCAGAACCCGTGTTGCTGAGGGGTGTTGGCTTTAGCTTAATCAGTTGGTCTTGTTTCTTGTTGGCCAGAAGCTTCTCGTAGACTTTGCCTATAATCTCCAGGGGGGAGATTGGCCTGTAGTCCACCAGTTGATCAGGTTTCCTCCCTTTAGGTATAAAGATGATTTTAGCCATCTTTAAACCGTCGGGGAAGTAGCCCATATTTAGGGAAGCATTGTAGATTTTCGTGATTCCCTGAATAATCTGCGGGGGGAGCATGTACCAAGTTATTTCTGGTGATGCACGTCTAGCCTGGTGCCTTCTGTTTGAAGGTTTTTATGACTGCCATGAACTCCTCAGGTGTAGTTGGTCGGCCATGCTCGGCCAAAATCCTCCCTTTATCGACATAGGCATGTGGAAGCGTGGAATAAACAATCTGATTCAGATCTTCAATCAGTTAGTCCTCGAAATCCTGGTCGAATTCTGCATTTTCTTCTGGGTTATCTTGAAGACATTCTTCCAGAAAATGCGGAATCTTTCTTCCAAAACTCTCTACTTGTAAGACCTTTGAACTTGTTTACAAGTCGCCAGAACACATCGGATCGCACCTCGCTGTCAACCTTTTCAATCACGCTGTCCCAGATTCCAGCCTGTTGCTGGTTAATAGCTTGCTTATGTCCTTCACTAAAGCGTCTTAGCAGCATGGTTCTTTTCCGATTTGCACCTTATTCATGCAAAGATAGTTTAGCACTTGGTTGCATAGCCCTTGTTTTCCATTACAGCTTTTAGGCACTTTCAGTAGTCTCCTACAATCTTTTTACAAGTGCGTGGGACTATTTTCCTCCATGCCTCTTAAATTATTTTCTTCAAATCAGATAAGTTACATAAATCTTGTTTCTGAGCCATGAGTTTCAATTTCCTGCACAGAATTTCAATGGGATTCAGGTCAGTAAAGTGACTTAGCCATTACAAAATAATAAATCTAACTGTATGTTTCAATACATAGCGTCTTATCTGTATATTTGTGGTCATTGTCTTCATTAAAGCCTATCCTGATTTCAACTTCAGAGATCCGCCTTTATGCACCACTTTATTTCCTAAATTCCCCAGTACATTTCCTCGTTCATTGTTCCTTCTACCACGTCCATTCTTCCAACACTTGATGTGTCGAAATCACTCCATACTACGAATGATCAACGCAAGAATTTGACTGTAGGAATCTTATTCTTGGTTTATAAGCTGCACACCTATTTTTCAAGTTATGCTGATTGAATTTCGACAGAAAAGTTCAACTTTCATTTTATCTGACCAAATAATTTATTCTCAGAACGTTGCTGATTTAACTGTGCATTTGCAAATACTAAGCGTGATTTACAGTGGGGTTTATAAAGAAATGAGGTCTTCGTTGCAATACTTAAACTTCACTTGTCTCCTGATATTCTTGCAGCTCTCTAATAGCGCCTATTGTTTATAACAAAGTGTCCTAGTAAGTTTGCAAGCTGCACGTTCCGTTAACATCCTGGGCGACCTTGAAGTTCCAAAGGATGAATTGAATTACGAGACCTACAGTTGCGAATCATGGAACCAACTGAATCTAGAGGTACAATCAGCTATACAGAAATCTTCCTCTGTGAACGAGTCCAAGCTTACACAGGGCTGAAATGTAGTGCCGAAGATCTTGACTAATTTGTTTGATTTTCTCAATGATAAAGATGTTAACGGTGGGACTATCTTGTAAAGAATGACGCAGTAACCTTACACGATGCCGATAGAAACCTACCTCACATGTAGTTTAGTATATTCTAGATATTCGGAATGAATGAGGATTAGTTTTTAAAGAGAAATTTCGCAAATTCATCCTATTAATATGTAGTCTTGGAATGTGTTTGAAACTTTTGCATTGTCAAATTATACAATTGTCGTTATAAAGTTTTTATGTTCACCATTTATCTTTTCTGATCATTGCATTGTATTTATTACATAAAGTTCCACTTGCGTTGTAAACTTTGGCTGCTTCCCGCCCATATATATATATATAAATAGTAAGACGAATAATATAATAGTTCGCTTCGGGCTAAACACGCCCATTTTCGGGAACATTGCAACAAATGTCCAAAAGTGCTATCTCAAGCCGCGACTTTCTTAATCGGAACAAGTATTACAACGAAACCTAATCTAAAACACCTAGCAGTATTAATAATTCGAAAGCCTAGCATTAGGTTCGAATCAAGCTTACTATTTAGTGCTGAGGACATCATAATCATAACGCGGCTCGTTCCCACACCTGTTTCAACGCCTCGCTTTCAAAATGAGTCCATAAGCTTAGTAAAATTCTATAAAATTGAGCGAGGAACTATCAAAAATGCCATATGACTCCTGCACGAACGTTAGAGACCCGAGGTTTTGACGCAATAATTCAAAGCAGCGCTGTTATAAGTACTTCCTTGCAAGGTTGTTAATGTGTAAAATTCATGGTATTTGGTCATGTCCTTAGAAGGTAGGACGGATTTATTTTAATTACAATATTAACTCTATCAATGCTCCGTATGTAAAAAAATATGTATGTCCTTGAGAGAAAGATACCCCTTGTCTCTTAGATCACAACGTCTACCTGTGACGCCTAAGAAGATACACTTGCACGTCTAGACAGCCCCAAGGGGGCCACGAGATTTTTGTGGGCCCGCGTAATCCGTTTGCGTTCCAATCTTCGCCGTCACACCGGTTGACGGCACCAGACCCACGGCACCAAGAAGCCTTTGAGTAAAGCTGTAAGGCCGTCGAGACTAGGCTTCCCTACCTCTGGCACGCCAAGTCTAATGAGATTCCCATGTGAGCCCCCAGCGACCCACTTCCGCCGAAGCAGTATAAATACTTCGAGAAAAGCCTTGAGAAATGAGTACCGTACAGCCCCATCTTAGTTAGCAGTCACGTACAGTCTTGTCCCCCTTGGCCCGACTACTAATGGCTAACAGCTTCTACCGGGCCTTGTTCCTATTTAATGCCAGAGCTCCCGCAGACACACGATAGACACGGCCAGGCATCTATTGCTCGGTTATCAACTTAGTTCAACGACTGGAGTATTCCCTCGCTCATTTCTCAGCGAGGTTAAAAAAGAAGGAATCTTGCAATTTCAACTTTGCAGCGCGCCGTTTACTCGCCGTATTCAAGCTTCCAGTCAATTAGGCTTCACGTGAGTCTCCCCGATAATTGCACTCTCTCATTTTCTCTGGAAGCAATCTCCGTGTATCCCCTCTCGGACTCTTGTACCTCTCGAGTTATTTGTATTTCCCCTGCCTTTGGTACCCTGGGTCTCATTTTATGTACGGTCAATTATTTACTTGTGCTATTAATATTTTCTCTGTATATAGTAAAGTTATACATATATATATATATTTTTTAGCATTGTTTTCTCTAATCCTAGAAGCTTTTATAATTGATTATTTAGGCCAACCGCACTCGCTTTTTTTTATTTACCCCTGGCACTGAAATCTGTATCCACATTTGTCGGCGTTCTCTCTCCACGGTCACCCTACGCGAATGTACATTCTGCTCCAAAACGCAAACATATATGACAACGGGAATGCCTAAAAATACCATCAGTAGTTCTATAATACTAAACATATGCTCTTAAATATATCGAATTACGCCTTCTGCATAAGCAATCACAGGTCACATAAATAGTTTTATATAAATTATTTTATATGTATAAATACCAAGAATTATATATATATATATATATATATATATATATATATATATATATATATATATATATATATATATATATATGATAATCTATTAAATCCTAGAAATATTTACCCGCTTTCTTATTGAAAGCTTTTATTCCGGACGCTTTTTAGTTTTCCTTTTTGCATTGTTCCCCTTTGTAACGAATCTCTTTTTCGGTGAACCTATTACCTTCACATCACATTAATTCATATCGAAATTCAAAGCAGGTTAGTGATTGAGTTATCTAGGCTTATATACTGATTAACCTTTTTTTTCTCTACCTATTGAGCGACTAATGTGAACCAATCTTTCCTATTTGGCCATTAACAAGGACTAATCTCGATGTTTTCAGAAATTAATCAACGAATTTCGACAGGAACGAATGGGTTAGAACTTTTTAAAAAGAGTAGTGATAGCTTAACTCGGCTAACCTAGTCCTCTTTTTTGTCGCTAATTATGGAGTGGTGTGTTGTTGGTTTAATTTAACTGCATTTCTCATTTATTCAAAGAATTTGTTTAATTTTTAGATTAATAACATAGAAAAAGGTTGTAGAACAGAATGCTAACTATATACAGTAATTAATTTTATATAACTAAAAGTATATATTTTTTAAAAAGGCAGTTTTAAAATTTGAAAATGGCGTTTCGGTGAATCATGAACTGTTCAAAAGTGAACTTTTATAACGTATTGATATTACTTCATTGGTATTGGGGCAAAATATCTATGTTCTATATTACAAAGAAACCTTCAGTTTATGGGCCCAGGGTAGGGGGCGCTGTTTCTGGGCTACCATTTTGGGCTACAAGTTAGCCCTTATGACGTCGGACTGTAGCTTCGAATGTGGCCATTCACGGCGTTGGATTTGTTTTGTTATTTGTTTTGGTGTGTCTCTTCTTTATTATTTAATAAGTGACTGTACTTCTACCCGATTTTATTAATTAGCATTGTAGTGAATTTTTTATGCTTCGTTATTTCGTTTAAAGATAAAATTGCACAGTTTTTCTTAATATTTAAATAAACCATTATTTTCACACACTCGTAATCTTAATTCGACCTTATTTCAAACATTGGCAACTTGAAGCCAAGTAGTTAAAAGAGCGCAAATCTTGATCATTCGGTTTGATTGCCTTTAATACGACTGTTGTCAATACCTTGGTCAATTTGATACTTTTTTATAGATCTTGGCCTCACTTTAAAAGCAAAGATTTGTGATAAGTGTTCTAAAAGAGCAAAAGAAGCGCGGCTCGATTATAATAGTGAAATGAGGAGCTGGTTTAGACTTTGCCGCGAAGTGATTATTTATTAAGTAAGTTAAGACAACGATAGCGAAGCTGACATTTATCAATCGCCTAAATATTAGACTTTTGAATTAGGGATATTATGAGCTTTTTTTAAAAGTTGCTGGGGATGTGGGGGGGGTATGGGAGGCACACCCCTTATTTCTAAAGTAACTAAAAAAATTAAATTTTGGCCTACAATAGGCTAAATTAGGCGGCACTATCGTCTTTGTATTTCGGTAAACGTGCGATTGGCTCTGCACGTTTATCGAAATAATAAAGACGATAGCACCGTCTATTTTAGGCTTTTTCCGCCCAAAATTAACATTTATAGTTATTCCTGAAATGAGGGGCTTCGCTTTATGTCGTCTGACGTCATAAGAGCTAACTTATAGCCCTAAATTTTAGCCAAGAAACAGTGCCCCCTTCCCATAAACTGAAGTATTACTAAATCTTTTACAAGATGTAAATATTGTTCATCTCTATTGGCTCGATGTTTTGAATTTGATAATAATTAATATCGCTAATAGAGTGAAGCACTGGTTTTCATTAGGTAGGGGACACTAAGATTTTTATTTTTTTAATTTTACGAGCCCATCAGGCGACTGCCTCCTTGGGCATAAGTCGCCGTACTCACTTGGGGGCACTAAGGGGTAATATTCCCAGGTGATTATACTCAGATTACTTCATCGGATAGAATAGAGGCAGGGGTAATTCAAGGAATAAGTTTCATCAAACCAGCTCTCGATATAGGTGGCAAAGAAATAACTTAATATCTTCTTATTTCTCGTAAAATCTTTGATAAATACCCTAGAGAATTTTAAAATGAGCAACCAAAGTAATTTAAGCTAGTATGGTTCTGCAATCATGAATCAGTGTTTAGCTTTTTTCTTTATTTTTGGCAATAATAGGAGACAAAAAAACTGGAAGCTAAACCAAACTGATAATTGATATATTCAACAGAAGCACAGAAGAAAACTCAACTTCCATTGTGCCAGAGGTGAATTCAGTGTTTGGTTCTCTCTCTCGAAACTAGCCTGATATGGTAGTATCGCCAATCCCTAGCGCTAGCATTAAAATTAAACGTCATCAAAAATTCACTCCAAGCCGGAGGTAAATCAAAGCCGCCCATTAGGCTCTAATTAATGGCTTATAGTCTAGAGACAGCAGTCCAGGGGTGCCAGCAAATTTAAAGTCTCGACCTAGCCCCATTTAGTCTCTATCTTTTTAATGTATATCTCCTGTTATTTTGCGGCTAAATTTAATGTTATATATTATAGTGCCTGATGTTTTATCTAAGGCGTGTAATTAGTTCAGAAACTTTAAGAAGGCTAGAGATTCGTCAACTTTAAAAACAGAAAATTCCTTTCCCTCATACTGATTACCTTGCAATTCTTTGAACCCATAAAATAACTAATTAAATGAGTCTTGAATGAAGTACATAATGTCTTAAGCCATTTTACGGGAATGGAAGCCACGTGTATTAAAATTCACTTCAACTGTAATGGATAAGGCCAATGAACATAGAGGTGATTGTTTGTTGATCTATATAGAGAAGCGAGTATGAAGATATTTTGTGTATATCAATATATATAACTTGTACATTTTTATATGTTTGGTGATATCTGGTAGCATGACTATCATAAAACATATAATATGTGTGTATGGCCGTGTATGGTGAAGTGAAACTCAAGAAACAAAAATCTTCTCAACTTTCAACTTAATCTCAGACAATGAAAAGAATTGTGAAAGTTTTTTCAAATTCAGAAACTTCCAAATTCCTTAACTTTGCCACTTTGCGATCGGCGAAATATCCCTTTTTCTCCGTTGTTGCTTAAATCTTATGCTCAAATAATCTATTCTTTTCCTTAAATTATCTGGCTACAACAACCATGTTGGTGATCACAAGCCAGTGCTCAAACTAAGTGTTCATTATTTTGAATATTGACTTCGCATTAGTGCTAACCCTTATTTTTATCAAAGTAATCCTTAGTTAATATGCATAAAGGAAAAGGAAGACATATATCTAAAGAGACTGGCATCGTACAGCTATTAATTTCTTTCAATTCCTAGTCATATCTTGGCAACTAATCCAGGCAATGTATTGACTTTCTTGCATGTCTTTAATGTTTGCACTTTAATTCATGTATTTTAATATAAATGTACTTTAATGTATGGCTCCTAATGCATTAATTTAATGGAACTATTTTAATGTATGGACTTTAATGCATGCAATTTAATGTATGGACTTTAATATATGGACTTTAGTGTATAGAATATAATGAATGGAGTTTAATGCATTGACTTTAATTATTTTAACAAATAATTGTTCGGACACTTGTCCAAAGAGTTGAGTTAGTAAATTACGCCCCACGTTCTTAATCAATCGCCGGCGACATTCGACGAGTGGATAATTTCACAAAATATCTCTTTGGAAATCACTAGTAAGCCAGGGAATGAATGATATGTTGCGGGTGTAAGTAGAGAGTGGATAAAGCGAGCGGTTTTTTGATTGAGTGCGTGGTAACTAAGGGGTGACTGGCTCCCTATGTAAACTGAAAAACTTTCAATCTGCTCTCGCTGGGATTGAATACCTCGCTGGATTTGAACCTGCTACATAAGCGTGAGAAATCCAACCTATTATCCATTAGGTTACCTCTATTTACACAAACCACTTCGTATGAGTGGTCGCATAGCACAACTATGATTTATTAAAGCGGTTTTCAAACTAACAACAGTTCCGCTATTATATCTTATCTACTTCAAGAAACCAACGTGTGTAGTCCTCTCTCAATACATCTACATATAGTACATAAATTTATTTCCTAAGCTTATAAACTCCGCTAAGTATTTTGGCATTGCATATGTTTCTTCCGAAGGCAGATGGCCTGCCTCTCATCTCAGTGCAGCATCAGTCAGCCAAATATCCATTTAAAGACCGAAATAGCCCCCCAAAATTTGGCAGACACAGACCATGCAAACATCATTGATATTCAAAGATCTATTCTTATACACCCCTTTAGGCAACGGTATCGATATATGTACATACCTTAAGGCTTTGGACTATATGGCGAAATCAAAGGAATCATATTTTCCTAAGAAAGCATCGCGCAAACATTTTTACTAGCTTTCATTATTATCACCTTCCACAGCCGTTACCTTCATCAATATAACTGAAGTGCTTTGTTTCGAAAGCTTAACCTAATCTACATATAAACTTCACCAAAATGGAAGCCATAAGTGCACCGAATACTTTTATTATTTTTAGTTGCGAAGGTATATAGTTACATAGTTACAGGTAGCCAGCAAGGTCTACTTAGTCCATCAAAGGCTAGTCCCATTCTATAGTAATATGTTAGTAGTCCTCCTTTGGACAATGTCGCCACGATGGTGACTCGACGAAATTCAACCCATAACATGTTTCCATATTGAAATAATATAATTATTCGTAAAATAACTGTCAATTTTTTTTTTAGCTATTCACACAACTAGTATTTACTACCTCCGCGGGAAGTGCGTTGCATTTATCAATGATTTTAAAGGTGAATATTTTTAGCTATGTTCCTTTGAAACCCCCGTCCTTTCAGTCTAAAACCGTTGCTACGTATGATACCATGGTCGTACTTAAAATTTGTTCAGAATTTACGTTTTCAAATTTAAAAAAAAATTTAAATACTTCAATAACGTCACCTCGGAATCGCTTAGTTTCGAGAATCGGTAGTTTTAGAATATTTAATCTTTCGCTATACGACTTATTTCTAATCGTTGGAACTGGTTTAGTTGCCCTCCGTTGAATTCCTTCCATTTTATTGAAGTTTACATGTGTATAAGGTAACCACAGGTGTATGTATTGCGTATTCTAGGTGTGGACTTACTAAACTTTTATGTAAAGGTATGATTATATCCTGGTGTTTGTAGTGAAAAAGTTTCTCGCAATAAATCAAAGCATTCAGTTTGCCTTCTTACACGGTTCTTTAAACTGTTTGTTAAACTTAAGATCCTTTGAAACCCACACCCCTAAATCTTTTTCTTCGTGTACAGAGATAACATTTTTACCACCCATTTTATAGTTAAAACTTGGGTTGTTTTAACCTCTAAATAGAATTTCATGTTCGATTTATTAGACCCTTCCAAGATTTCATCTAGATCCCGCTGAATTAATTTGCTATGGTTCTCATTTAAAATTTTACCCCTAATTTATGTGTCGTCTGCAAATTTGGAAAATTTACCAAGTATGCCAATGCCCATATTATTTACATAAATAAGGAACAACAATAGTCCCAACACAGAACTCTGGGGAACGCCACTAATTAATTTTTCTACTCCAAAAGTTTACATTTTAAAACTACTCTCGGCTTACGATTACTTATCAATGACTCTATCCATTGTAGGAGGTTTTCCCTAATTCCATGACCAAAGAGTTTAGTTAGTAATCGCCTATGATGAAGAGTGTCGAATGCCTTAGCGAAATCTAAGTAAAATATGTCCACAGATCTACTTTTTTCATAGTTTTTAACCATGATGTCGTAAAATTGTAAAAGCTCAGGTAAATACTTTCAAATGGTTAGTTAAGCAATATCAAATGATCTATCACAATATCGAGAATGACGGATTCCATTTGACTACGATGGATGTTAAACTTATGGATCCATAATTAGTCGGGAGATATAGTCCTAAAAGAATTCTGCTTAATGCAATACAATGTATGTTTAATTAATCGTTTAATGATTTTTCCTTATAAATTTTAGTGAAACTGTGTAAATAGGCTGTCATGTTGTTTTTATATTTTTCATTTTCCTCTCAGATCACTAAAAGACTGGTCATTTAACGTTAAAAGCCATTATATTTATATTTTATGGTGCTCCTTATTTTTCACGTTCGAAAAGTTTGCCGGGCACCCCTCGAAATGTTCCTTTTGAGAACATAACTAAAATATATCCAAATTGAATTTCGCCTCCCCTCGAGAACCTAATACATGGTTTAGATCGGGGAAACGTGGACTACTAGGGTTCAGAGCTTGGGGAGCTGGACGATGCAAGTAAATATTAATTTATCAAAATTAAATATGCACCACCATGTATTCTCAGGTAAAGGAAAAATTGAAAATTTGAGCCGGTGCCAAATGAAAATTTCGCTCCTTCAGAGAGCTTTGATGAAGAGTTAAGTTATCTAAAAATTGCCTTCTTAATCGCATAATTATGATTGTGCAATTGCAAATAACTAACTACTTTACAAGCCCAGGCTATATTGGAGGAAAGCAAATGTTCTATTATCTTCGACAAACAGGGATAACAATTAAAATAGCCGATTAAAACAGATATTTGGGGGGGGGGGGTCGGTTCTAGGAAAGCTGAACTATGCGTTATCCTCCAGTGTATGTGAGAAGAGTTTCTTCCGAGGGCTTCGATGAAGAACTACTGAGCCATAAAGTTGCCTTCTTAACCGTATATATATATATTTTTTCAAAGCTACAATTCTCCAACACTCGGCGAAGCCAAGAACAACAATGGCAAAAAATTTGCACTACCCATTTTTAAACAAATTCTCCAACATAGTGGTTCATTAAAGCTAAATTACTCTTTAGTCAAAAAGAAATATACAGTGCCCGACAGAAGTTAAAATAAATGATTCCAGCACTAACTTAGCGCATCATCGACAGTGTTTTACTCCTTTCAAGCGACCCAGAAAACTCATGTACTTAAAAATATCTCAAGGCCCTAGTGGTTGAACTCCACACCGCTTCAGTTGGTTAGGAGATTTTTTAGATGTATCAGAGATTCCTTAGGGAGTTTTTTCTGCCACAGCTCCATACATAATTAGATAGCTCCGCAATTCCTGTCCCCTAATACCCACTCGACGAACTAGGTAAGCATAGTCAAGTCACTCCCGTTGAGAAGAGCCCATTACACAGGTCCTGTAACGAATTTCAAGCCAGAGTTGAGTCCTTGACAAAGAAGCCACTGACTTCACCAAGAGATGGGCAATACTTGAGACTAAATGGCCACCATCAAGAAGGTCTCATACACCAAGCAGGATTGCCAACAATTTCTAGAAGGGAGTTTGATGGTATCACAACGAATTTGGAGCCGAAGCACATCAGCATCGTCCTCGTTTCACAAGAGCTAACCCACAACAAAGTAACGACAGCCGTGAAAGTATTAGTTAATGTGTCCTATACTGTCCCCACGAACGCCTGCATGAAATTCTTTTATTCTAGCAGAAGCAGGACAGATCTACTCGACACAGGATCGGATATTTCAATCATATCCCCGACGGCTGCTTACAGAGATTTCAGAGGTGTCGTGTGGCTCTCCAAACTGCTAAGAACCCTTTATAAAAAAGTTCGGAGAAAAATATTGAATGTTTTTCTGGGATTTAGGCAGAACTTTGCTTGGAAGTTCCTAGTGTATGAGATACAATGTACTATTATTAGTACTAGATTCCTCTTCATTGTTAACTATTTGAACAATAGAAAATATAATTATATTTAAGGGAAACGAGGGACTTACTTTTATCCTTGGTCTCTAGCATACGTACCTACATATGCATATATATAGATAGAGAGACAGGTGTAATAAAAAGTTTAGTTGCTGCATTGATGCTATAAAACGGAAGTGTTGCATTACCTGAGTATGCCTTTTATTGTCATATACCTGTTTTATTGCTGGCTCATTTCTTTTCTTTGTGGAAAATCTTTGATTTTTTTTTACAAGAATAGGAATTCCGAAGTGTGCTACTTATATTAATGATACGCTAGAAGAACAAGTGCCACCTACTGGTCGTAGATACTGACCATAGCCAGCATCATAGTTAATTTAAAAAGTGCTAAATTAATAGAAGGATAAACTCAAATAACTAGCCGTACAGTGCGATATGACAAAGTAATGCTCTTAATACCTTTCTCTATATCAAAGTATTCCCCTTTTGGGGATATAGCCTCTAAATATAGTGATCTGTATACACCGGGTAAATAGTAGTGGTGAAGTTAAGGGGGTGAAAAATCCAGCCAAATCTCCACCCTTCTTTCACTATCTAAAAACAGAATGACACTCGGTAACGAAAGTAATAAATATATAATAGGAATTTTTTGCACAAAGAAAAATATACGTCATTTAAACTCACTTTTATTTCAGAAAAGTATTAGTATTACATAGTTAAAGGCAACTATAGATTACAAAATTCAATCCAAAATAAAAATAGATACTTATTGTCACTTTTTCCCTGAATATTATTAATATTAAATTATTGTAGAACTCAATTTTCAAAATCCCTAAAGGAACAAAGTTCTATAAAAAAGGCTGCAATTTTAACGCCAAAATAACATTACGATTGGATTTTTATGCCTCACGGGTGAAGAAATAGTTCATAAATATATCAGATTGATTAAACCTAACTACCGATGGTTAGAATTTACTTTGGCATATGTAAACGACCTCCAGGGGAGCGTATTGGTTCCGGAAGAACATATTCAGCACTAAAAACAACATTTCCCTTGATTGCGATTGCAGGTATTGCAGATCAATTTGGCGATATACATTTTGATGTTGATTTTAAAGACATTCTAGGCCTTGGAGTTAATTCTAAAGGGACATCATTAAAGATTAGTAAAATTACAGCTATCAGAGAATTTACACGGCTTCCGAAATTAAAAAAGAACTACATCAATTTTACAAATTCACTTCAACCGACGGTTTGTAAAAAACGCTACCTCCCCCCCTTATTCCATAAATTAGAATTTTAAAAGGCATGAGCAAAAAACTACCTCCATTCCCTTTAAAATGGTCGGTTGTTATAATCGAGAAGAATTTCTGCCAGGATCAGGCGGTTAACTCGCAAATTCACCGCTAGCTCACTCGGTCTCCTAGAGATGGAGCCAGACTCAGAAAGATCAAGTTCCTGGTCCACCAAATGCTTACAGTGGTCAATAGCAAAGGCCTCAGGCTTACTACGGAGGGTTACATAAAATCCAATAGAAAGAGTTGGTGTTACCATGGATCCAATCGAAAAAGCCTATAACTGGTTCCGATGCCCGACGGATGCCGAGGTTGAAACTGCGGCAGTTTTATGGAATTAAATGAATAGTACAATCCTTCAAGTCTTTATCATGTAATTTGGTAAATGAATTTGCATTAACTCTGGAATTTTCGATTATATTGAAGTTTGGTGAAAAATTACCTATCGTACTATGTACGGTGCTAAGAGTGCGAATCGAACCAAGCATGATTTTTTCGCCATTAGGAAAGTTTTTTTTCTGAAGAAAAAATTATGCTGTTTATCTTATTTCTTTCCGCTTATCCACAAGAAGGTAAGTATAGAGTGGAAAAAAGCAGGGACGTAGAGCGGAGCGAGAGGAAGACAATGCAAGAAATTCTGTATACATATAAACGTTTTATAAAAGTGGATATATTGTTACATAAACTTATCCAAATTACATAAACAACAGAACATGTTAATAGGAGAAAGAAGTTAACACTTATAAAAAAATTGATTATAATGAGAAAATATATCGTTAATGATAAGTTTAAAATAATGGGATAGTGTTAGAAAGGAGCGAAAGAATTATTAAAATTAGGATTTTATGTGATGTATGAACACTCAAGAATATTTCGCTAAATAATCTCTTCAAGACTAAATAAATTTAACTGAATTGCAAATAATGTGATTTTTCTGAGACAAATGTAAAAAAAAAGCAGTTATGTTTGCCTCTAATACCATTATATTCATGGTGATTTATTTGGATAGATAAAAACTTTCCATTTTTTCCCTAATAACGCTAAGAGTAAACATTATATTCTACAAAACAGACTCCTTCCATTTTTTGACAGAGATGAATCATGCGGAAAAACGACGGAAATCTTTAAATAATTTGTGCTACGAAGAAGAAAGAAAATAGCATTAGAAAAAGACAAAACTATGAAAGTTTTATGAATAAATGTGCGTAGAATTTCTGTTCTGTTAAATGTTTTATGAAGCATTTACACATTTCGCTAGAAAAGAGCGAAGGAATTTTTAGATAGCGAGTTTAGAAAAAAAAATAATTGGTCTCAATCTTTGTTAACATAATGAAAAGTAAAACTTAGTGACCATACATTATATATGTAGACATTCCTTTTCCCTCTCTGGGTGGTCGGGGTCTGCCTAATCGTCCCCATGGAGTGCCTGAAGGTGGCGACGAACTCACATTAGGGAGATGGTAAATGAGGTGCCCTCGATGAGCTAACCGTTATAGCCAGCCCATTGGCTTATACGATATGGGGTGATGAGGCGCCTAGGTCTCAACTTTAAGCGTTTCGAGGCCTAGGACGACCAGAAGGACAGCTTTCACCTAAAGGGCGCAGCTGCGTACCTCAGAGCGGCCTGCAGACTTCTGTAGTTCCATCGGTTAATCCATTACTTTTTGCGAGTTATGTAGCAAGCGCATGAGTGGCGACTTTCTAAAAGTAGGACACTAATTTACACCTGTGATCTGGCATGATGTTTGAAGTAACTCGAATTTTTGTTACCAAAAAAGCTTTCAATGCCTACATGTAGGTAGGAGAGTGCATTGTTTGCATGGAAACGTTTTCTACTCATAACGTAAAACAACCCAACATCGATATCCAATTAGTTTGGTTTTTCCACGGAAGTAGAGCTACGATGATGAGATGTATTTTCTCATTTCCTTCAGGGACTAAGGCATAAGAATGGAAAAAGTTGATAGTGTGTCGCTGCACCTTTGAACGTTGACAATGTATGCGGATGCGGAACCAGCGACAATGTCTTTCTTGATTCCAGTCTGAATGAACATCATGCAAGTGCGAATTGATAGGATTTATTCTCTGGATGAGAAAGACTGCAGGGAGGCAGAAGTGTTCTCCAGGAGGGCTACATTTTTATCATATTCTCTTGTATGGATTTTTTAACTGATGCTATTTAGGTTTCAACGCAGATTTCATATCTAAAATCGGATTATAGTTTTCAGGTTATTTGAAATTTATGATTTTTCTGAAATTAACCCTACTCAGGACTTTCTGATGTAATTATGGCTTCTTTAAATAGACAGAAGCGCAAAAATGATCCAAATACAGTCAATTACATCTGTGGCTGCTACACATTTGTTTGTCATGGCGTAATATAAAAAGGTTTGTGCGCCGTAGCAGGGTATAACGCTTATTTTAATGTTCCGCTTGGTAATCATGTCAAAGATAATTTCAAGGAAAGTCTTCGGGCTGGACAAAAGAAATATGAGAATATCTGTCTTTTTGAGGCCCAATACTTTCAGGAGAACCAAAGGACCGATATCTAACTGTTATTTTTGCTTGGTTAACAGTAGGGTGTTGAAAAGAAAACTCGCTATATATTCTACCCCAGTATTCCCTCTGAATTTCAACTTACTGGTTATATCTCCTCTAAAGATGATTTCAGTAATGGTGATCCTGAGTCTTCAGCCATTGTGTCTGATTCCGAAGACTCCTTATCGAAGGCAAAGCAGGAATCAGCGCCCTCATTGTTGAACTCAACCGTAACTGAAAATATTAGCTCCAGGCTAAATGAAAGAATCCTACTCGACATCTCTGCAAATGTCTCATATTTCAGAAAATGGGAACAAACTTTTATGAACCTATTTCAGAAGTATGTGGAGACTTCTAAGCGTTCCCGCACAATAGCAACGATATTGATGCGCTTCCGGTTGTTCACTCGGTACATTTGCGAGAAACCCACGACCTTATCAAAAAGGTCATTGACTTATCAAATAGCAAGAGCACAACTAGATCATTTGTCTCGATCTAAAAATGGTCGACTTCTAGTTAGTTCCTATGCTATCTCTGGGTGTGGGACAGTTGAGCTCGAGACAAATAGGGGACCAAGAGGAAATGGCTAATCCGTAAAATTCTGGAAGCAGACATGCGAAACCTTATGAATGGCCCAAACGTCAATCGAGAGAGAACCCATTGATTGCTCTAGCTGTTTGTGAAGCCAGTGAGAACTAAAAGGGAATACTTTCATCATACGGTTTCTACCTTTCCAGTTTTGTCTTTTGTTGAGAAAATCAAAGTATGCGTTTTTAATAGACCTCAAATTTGGGACTTTGTACGTGATGTGGAATTTATCATAAAGATGAATGCAAGGAGAAGACATTGTGGCTGTCATTTCTGGCGGTTTTATAAATATTTCTCGGTAACAAAAAGACCAATAACCCTGGGGATTTGGGTGGTCGAATGCTCTGGGTTCTACTGAAATTAGATGCAACACTTTCCCCAGAAGATTTGAGCTGTAAGTGATGACAGTGAGAGAGGGTTTACCTAGAACTCATGACGATGGGAAATTGATATAAAGAGCGATATTTAAGTGTAATGGATGCAAAGTAATTGATTGGACTATTAGTAATACATATTTTTATGTTGCATATTTGATTTCTTTTGCCTTATTTCAAATTTTAGTACGCATGTGATGAATATACAAGCTGTGGACAAGAAAATACAATTATTTTACCGAAACATTTTTTAAGCCTAATTATAACATATTATGACAATACTTTGCCTATATAGAACATGAAACTTTCGAAATGTGTACAGATTTCGCCAAAAAAGGAAAACTGAATTGAAAAATATCTGTACCTTATAAAGAAACTTTTGACTTCCCATTTCAATTCAGCCCATCCAAATAAGAAAAGAATTTGGGCCTGTATAAATGAGCCTTTATATGTGTACTCCAGTGTAATAGATTTTAGCAAATTATGATATAAAATTCAGATAGGAGTAATTAAATTACTAAAATATTTTTAGAAAAAACAAAAACGGTAAGTGGAATTTGCCCAATGTCAATCAATCAAGCTTTTTTAATAATTACTACTTAAAGGTCAATTATATTTACAACATACATTTGGAAATGAAAATTTTAAATACTTTTATTTAAGCAGGTTAATAAATTTAAAATGTATGTGGAACTTATCAAATAAATACAATATAACGATCAGTAAAATTTGTAAACGCAAAAGCTTACAACACATTCATATAAATACTTATAAATGGGTTACATCTGCAAAATATCTTATAAAAACCTTATCATTTCCCCAAATACCTAGAATATTCTATAATAATACGAAATTTCTTTCGTCATCATGTAAGCCTACTCGCGCTATTCCAGACAAGATTGTCGTACCGTCAATATCTTCATCATTGGGGAAAGCAAACAAATTAGACAAGATCTTCGCAAACCACATTTAGCCCATCCGAATCCAAAGAGTAGCATAGGGGTACAGAAATATCCCTGTATAGCTTAAAGTACCTCTAAAATCAGTTGGTACCCCTAAAGGCACCTGGAAGTCTCGTAATGTAATTCATTATTTGGATCGTTCAGCTTGCTCTCGGATATTAAAACAGTGTGCAGCTCACAGTTTTACTAGAACAGTATGTGATAAATCACAGACTTCTCTTAAAGAGATGCAGTAAGATCTGAAAGCAAGTGGAATTGAAGTTAGAAAAGATACAAAAATTAGAACGCTGCATGGTTAGGATCTCTTTTCACGTACTCCAAGAAAGACCGAAAACGATTTGGGAACAAATCGTTTTGTCTGATGAAATTAAAATATAACTTTTCTCTTGAAATTCAACTAGCTGGGTTTGGAGAAACAAGGCCTGCTGACGAAAATCGCGTGCTCTCACTTATTCAGATTTATGACCTTACGACCTTCAAATCTTTCAATAACTACCAGACTAACCGAAAGAGAATGTAAAATAACATAAGGATTTCAAATTTCGTTAGAATCGGCTGGATAGTTATGATGTTATTGCCAAATAATTTCCTGGGTTATCTTGGGAGGACTTTGAAAAATATATTATTCGAAAGAAAATGTTAAACATCATATGTGTTTCAAATTTCGTTAGAATAGGCCTAATAGTTATGATGTTATGCCAAAACAAATGAGTTCCCGGGCTAACCTTGCCAGGACCTTTGCAATTATATCATTCGGAAGGAAGTGTAAAACAACATAAGAGTTTCAAATTTTCCTAGAATCAGCCCAATAGTTACAATGTATAACCAAAATAACTAAAGAAAAGCGCGGACCGACCGACATAGTGAGATATAGAGTCGCATGTGACTAAGTGCACGCAACTAAAAAGTGTGCAGTTTACGAGAGAAGAATCGATCCCTGCAGTCAAATTCGTTGTTAGCTCAAGCATGATATGCGATTATTTTTGCTCATCAGAAGTTGGAAGAATGAAGGTAGTCAAAAATAGATGAAAGGGAAAATGTACAAGAGACAAATGGAAAGAAATTTTAGTCGCGGACGACTCTACATCTCATTATGTCGGTCACTGTTTTGCTTTTTATTGTTTTTGTAATAACAATGTAACTATTCGGCTGATTCTAACGAAATTTGAAACCCTTATATATAATCTTTTACATTCTCTTTCGAATGATATAATTGCCAAAGTCATGCCTAGTTAGCCCAGGTTAGACCAGTGATTATTTTACTTTGGCAATAACATTAGAATTATTCGGCTGATTCTACAGAAAGTTGAAACACTTAGTTTGTTTTACATTCTTTTTCGAATAATGTAATTGTTAAAATCCTCCCAAGGTTAGCCCACGAATTATTACTTTTTGCCAATAACATCATAACTATTCGGTCGATTCTAACGAAATTATAACCCTTATGTTGTTTTACATTTTGTTTCGAATAATATAATTTCCAAATTCTTTTTGTTTTTGCCTAACATCATAACTATTCGGCCGATTTTAACGGAATTTTAAAGCCTTATGTACTTTTACATTCTCTTTCGAATTATTGAATTGCCAAGGTCCTCCCAAGGTTACTCCACCTATTATTGAAAGTTTTGAAACTTGTAAAGTAATAAATCAGAATAAGTGACAGGCACGCGAATTTTGGACAGCAGACCTTGTTTCTTTAGCGTTGGCTCTCTGAAGGTGAAACAAGGATGGTCATTATTAATACAAATAAACTGAAATTACCTAATTAAACTCAGCTCCAGGAGACAATAAATAAGAAGAATTAGCTAAAGGACGAGCACTAGATAGGCATGGAGCAGCAAAACAAACTAAGAATTGGATACAGGCAGAATTAATCTTTTGGATTGGCCTAAGTCAATCTCCTCACCTAAATCCTTTCGTAATTATAAGAAAGACAATTGAAACCCATGGTCCCAAAATAAGATACACGAAGAAAATATGTTCATAAGAATGGAACAAATCAGACGAATCACCTGTAGGAAGATTGTAAGAGACTAATCAAAGTTCCTTCAAGCTGTAATAGACAACAAGGGTTATACAATCAAGTATTAATTTATGTTCAACGAATGTGTTGTAAACTTATGCGTTATCAAATTTACGAAGTTTCCTTATAAAAATTTGTTTGCTCAACACTTTGCTTTTCTAATCGTTACATTGTTTTATTACATAAGTTCCACGTGTGTTGTAAATTTTATTAACTTATATTAATTTAAATATGCAAATTTGGATTACTATCACCGTGTTGTATGTAATTCTTTGTGTATTAAATGACATATTGCATGAACACTTATGAGGAACTGTCTATGAATGTTTTTTGCATCAGTGAATAAATGAATGGCTTTACCTGCAATAAAATTAGTATTCTTATTTAGTTATATGTACTTTAGGCACCTCAGCCATTTCAGACGACTAGTCCTTTTGAAAGAGGGAAAATATAGTTTTAAACTTTAGAGCTGAATCTTCCAAGAACATCCACTAAAATTAGTGTATGAATTAGATTTTCTTCGACTTCCCGACTACCCGGAAAATTTGTCAATAATGCAATACATTTAGGACATCAGTTTACTAGCAACGCCATTTGAACTTTTTATATTTCTCCAAGACAGACAAAAATAAGCAAATAAATGAAAGAATAAAGAGATAAAAGTAACAAAGGAATTGCAACATTTTGAAGTGATGAGGGACGAATCTTTGCCACTTGGTCGAACTACTCCTTGGCACCTTCTTCAGAAGCAAAACCAATCCTTAGTACTTGCAACTTGACACAATTCTCAACTATTCTTTAACAAACTGCTTTAAGGCTTCTTGTAAACCTCATTTGCTAATTGCCAGCTTTGTTAAATTTGCAATTGCCGGCCTACAACATGACGCCCAGTTTGCTAAAATAGATTTTCTGAACAAAATAACATAAAATATGTTTAAAAGAGAAAATTGTGAGTAAAGGTTCTTAACGAAACTAATAAACTATATGTTATGCCGCTCTTTAAGGCTTCGGATTATCACAGATTGCCTGATAATAACTATGCAAAAGTTTGCGAGAATAGGTGAGTGATTACTTTACGCTTGAAGGCACTTAAGAAGGAAGAGGTTACTACATCTCCGACAGATCATTCCACTTTCAAGGAACATTAACAGTCAGTGAAAACTAGAGCATCCATGCATCTAAGACGAATTTGACTAACTGGCATTAAGTGGCTGTAAGGGAATGGTCACTTCCCTCCCCCCGTTCACTCGTGATGCAGTCCCAAGGCGGTTACCGCAAGGACATCCGCCCCAGGCATCGGCGGGTCAGTGTTTAACCACAGTGTGGCACAACTCGGTGCCATATAAGACCCTAAAGGTCAAAAAGGTAAGATCTCCCCCAGGAGAGTGAGATCCAGTTTCACATCGAACAAGAAATTGGAGACGGGTTTCTCCCAATCTCGATGGCTAACGAGGAGCCGATGTTTGACTTCGTGGGAAAGACCGTTTGGAAAAAGAGCTCTCCTGGGGCCGTCCTCAAGCCCCTCTCCCCCTTACCACTCCCCCAGTGGTGGTGCGAGGTATAAATGAGGAACTCTGAGGAAAATCGAGGTAGTATACGTCAGTCTCTAGGTGACGAAGTCCTCGGATCCACAACCGAGCTACCGAGACTGGAGAGGTAGTTTACTTGGCTCGCCAGACCAAGAAGTACCCTGCAAGAGAGGCAGGGCTACCTACCTTAAGGGGCTAAGAAAAAGCTCATCCTTGAGCTAAGTCCCTGGTTATCAAACCAAACAATAAGTGAACTTTGGTAAGTTCGACTTACTCTCGCCAGAGAGATTCCTCATATCCGGGTGCACCTTAAACACCAGGGATATTCCTCGTCCTTGAGGAATTAAGAAAAGAAGAAGGAAAAGGCTCCCCCTCGAGCCCGTTATTCGGTGGCCACACCAAACGTTAAGTAATTTATTCTCGCCAGAGAAACCCCCCTCCGTTATCCTCGCCAGTGAAGAAGACCCTCCCCGAGTTCAGTCCTCGTCCAATAGGAAATTAGTAACGAAGGAGAAAAGCTCCTCCTCGAGCTCGTTACTCGGTGATCACACCGCACTCCAATTTAACTTGAATTAAGAACCAAGTTCGACTCATCTCGCCAGAGAGACCACGACTGCCTAGGTGGTGCATAAAGCACCGAAATTGTTCTCGTCCTGAAGACCCTCCCCCCCCTGGAAGAACGTGTGGACCCCCCAGCTGCTACCCTCGCCAAGACGACCGTGGAATTCCGCCCATCTACACGCGTCAAGAGTAAATATTTCTGAGGCCCTTTAAACTCCACGAGTCCGTAAGCCTAATTTTTATATTATTGTTGTGTAGAGAAAACGTTAACCAAGTTTTGTGGGTAAACTAATTTAATTAATTTTTGTTTAGGATAATATTCCGAGTATTCCTGTAGTTAATGTATAAATGTTATGTATTCATTTGATAAAGGTCAATTATAAGTTATTTTGGGATTAATGTTCGTTTCTCTTATATATATCCTTACGTGTTGCACAACAGCTCTGTGCTTTAAGATATTCTTATAATATCAATATATTAGACACTCTTAGCACTCTTAGAGATAGAACAAAAAGGAGGGGCATTCTACGACACTAAATAAAAGTGGTGTCAGGTAAGTAGGGTTTTTATCAGAAAGAATTCTACGACTTAATTAAAGTGGTGTCAGGTGTGGGGTTCTTATCAGAAAGAATTCTACGACATAATTAAAGTGGTGTCGGGTTTTGTGGGGTTGTTATTAGAAAGAACCCAGCAGTGTCTAATTAAGAAAGAGCCAACACATAAAGGAATATCAGGAACAAGAGAATAATTGACGAGAGGAAAATTGGTAGAGTTAGGGGTGGTAACAATCTTAAGGAAATTGGTAGGTCAAGTGGTAAATTTGTTGTCGGGAGTGGTATTTCAATCAGCATAGTAGTGGGATTAAGGGTAAGTTATGCTGAGCGCTACCTGGTGAGTGGCGGCATAATTATCTGAAAATACAAAAAGGAAAAATCGACGGACCAACACGAAATGGATCCAGTCAAAAGATTTTACCAACAAGCCCAAAGTCTGGGACTTGAAGGCACAGAAATGCATGACTACGTCATGGCAGAATTAAGAATAGATTGTGTAGAAGAAGAAAGAATTTAGGATATAGAAAAAGAACAAGAATTAATAAAGTTTGAGAGAGAAACAGAGGATATAATAAGAGAGGATAAAAGAGAACGTGAATTAATGGAAATATGGATGAACCGGAAAAGTGAAGAATCCCGAATACAGCGGAAAATAGAAACAGAGGAAAGAAGAATGCTGAGAGGAGGTAAAACAAGCGAAAGAATAATACTGTTGAAAAGAGAAGCACGAGAATTCAGAATAAGGACAGAAATGGAAGATGAAGAAAGAAGACTAAAGATAAAGCTGGAAGATGAAGAAAGAAGAACTCGACGGGAAAACGAAATAGCGAAAGCAGAACAAGAAGCCGAGGAAAGGAGAATGAAGAGGGAAAAAGAGTCGAAAGAGAGGAGAATAAAGATTAAAAAAGAAATAGATGAAAGAAGAATGAAGAGGGAAAAAGAACGTGCTCAAGCGGAAAGAGAAGAGAGAGAAGAAAAGGAAATATTGCTCGCACTCGAAAGAGCACCTATCGAGAATCTCATAGAGGCCGAGGAAGTTGTAGCCCGGCCTGGACCTAAGAAAGGACCATCGAGAGAAACCCAGCCAAATGGGGTATCGATGGAAAAAGTAGGAAGTAGCGATGAGGTACCAGCAGGAGTACCTAAGGTAGAACCTACGAGGAGAACCCAGCCAAATGGGGTTATCAGGGAAGAAGAAGAAGGTAGAGTAGAGGTACGAGCAGGTGTACCTGGGGAACTACCGGCGAAGAGAAGTGAGTCAATGAGTTGACAAGGAAGGATGAAAGAGGTGCTATTGCGATACACCCGTGTAAGACTAATCAAATGGTAGACGCGGATGAGTATCCCCTACCCCTAGTAGTCTCCTCCCCGAACGGAACGTCCACGGAGTTACCGCTAACTCGCCAAGTCGTAGTGAGCGCCAAGCCAATTAACGACCTCGCAGGGAAAAATTTTCTCGATCCCCAAAGATCGAACCCAGACACGATCTTCCCGTGTACCTGGTTAAAGGAGAGCTATGAGACTCAAGTTCTCATCAATTATACCCCGCTACAACAGGCCGCTCTAGCCATAATGTTCAGTTTAAAGGTAGTCAAGTACCATAAGAAGGGTAATTCGAGAAGGATTAAAATACCGCTACCATTTAGTACCATACTTGGGTAGACTCAATAACCAGAACGGCCGACTCAGGCGCGGTAGAATAATGGTCACAGAGCACCATTTTAGGATCAGCTACATCAAAGGAGCCGATAATGTACAGCTGCTCTATAGGTGGAGACGAAAAACGATGGAGGGTTATTTCAGTACCTAATGAGCGAAAAACCATGTTTTCATTTGTTGTTTGTGTTAATATTTATCGGTAGGATTTAAGTTCTCAAAAACTTAGAAATGTAAGGAAGTAGCTTGTTTTGTTGTTTTTTTTTGTGGGTATTCGATGAATTAAGGTTTTGTTATGTTTATGTAAAATTGTAAATCGAGTGTCTAGCTCGACACATTGCCGGTGTAAACGCGCGCGTGGGCGCTCATGTGTAAGGAAACTTAATGTAAGAGAGGGCTCAAAGAAATACAACTTTGCTAAGCTCGACTAGGTTGAGTAAGTTGTTTTGAGTTCCCGGGGGCATCCCCCTCTCCCCATTAAGTTCTTTGGTGGGAGGTGTGTAAGGGAATGGTCACTTCCCTCCCCCCGTTCACTCGTGATGCAGTCCCAAGGCGGTTACCGCAAGGACATCCGCCCCAGGCATCGGCGGGTCAGTGTTTAACCACAGTGTGGCACAACTCGGTGCCATGTAAGACCCTAAAGGTCAAAAAGGTAAGATCTCCCCCAGGAGAGTGAGATCCAGTTTCACATCGAACAAGAAATTGGAGATGGGTTTCTCCCAATCTCGATGGCTAACGAGGAGCCGATGTTTGACTTCGTGGGAAAGACCGTTTGGAAAAAGAGCTCTCCTGGGGCCGTCCTCAAGCCCCTCTCCCCCTTACCACTCCCCCAGTGGGGGTGCGAGGTATAAATGAGGAACTCTGAGGAAAATCGAGGTAGTATACGTCAGTCTCTAGGTGACGAAGTCCTCGGATCCACAACCGAGCTACCGAGACTGGAGAGGTAGTTTACTTGGCTCGCCAGACCAAGAAGTACCCTGCAAGAGAGGCAGGGCTACCTACCTTAAGGGGCTAAGAAAAAGCTCATCCTTGAGCTAAGTCCCTGGTTATCAAACCAAACAATAAGTGAACTTTGGTAAGTTCGACTTACTCTCGCCAGAGAGATTCCTCATATCCGGGTGCACCTTAAACACCAGGGATATTCCTCGTCCTTGAGGAATTAAGAAAAGAAGAAGGAAAAGGCTCCCCCTCGAGCCCGTTATTCGGTGGCCACACCAAACGTTAAGTAATTTATTCTCGCCAGAGAAACCCCCCTCCGTTATCCTCGCCAGTGAAGAAGACCCTCCCCGAGTTCAGTCCTCGTCCAATAGGAAATTAGTAACGAAGGAGAAAAGCTCCTCTTCAAGCTCGTTACTCGGTGATCACACCGCACTCCAATTTAACTTGAATTAAGAACCAAGTTCGACTCATCTCGCCAGAGAGACCACGACTGCCTAGGTGGTGCATAAAGCACCGAAATTGTTCTCGTCCTGAAGAACCCCCCCCCCCGGAAGAACGTGTGGACCCCCCAGCTGCTACCCTCGCCAAGACGACCGTGGAATTCCGCCCATCTACACGCGTCAAGAGTAAATATTTCTGAGGCCCTTTAAACTCCACGAGTCCGTAAGCCTAATTTTTATATTATTGTTGTGTAGAGAAAACGTTAACCAAGTTTTGTGGGTAAACTAATTTAATTAATTTTTGTTTAGGATAATATTCCGAGTATTCCTGTAGTTAATGTATAAATGTTATGTATTCATTTGATAAAGGTCAATTATAAGTTATTTTGGGATTAATGTTCGTTTCTCTTATATATATCCTTACGTGTTGCACAACAGCTCTGTGCTTTAAGATATTCTTATAATATCAATATATTAGACACTCTTAGCACTCTTAGAGATAGAACAAAAAGGAGGGGCATTCTACGACACTAAATAAAAGTGGTGTCAGGTAAGTAGGGTTATTATCAGAAAGAATTCTACGACTTAATTAAAGTGGTGTCAGGTGTGGGGTTCTTATCAGAAAGAATTCTACGACAGTGGCTAAACGAAAAACTAGAATTTTCAATGGCCAGGATAGATTCAGAAAGGAAGAAGAGTAAAAATTGCTTTGGCCTTTTAAGATATTCTATCTGATCCTGAAACAAATATATAGACAGTGTAGTTTACATAGTATAGGAAAAGTATTGGCGCAACCCCCATATAAGGGAAGATCAGGAACTCAAATACTTTGAATAATTTAAACTGTTCTAAGATTCAATGCAAGTGAGCAAGCGATAAAAAATGTACACTATTCAAAGATGAAGGTGAAGAAAGAGTGGATGTCGACCTCGAAACAATTGCTGTCGATCAAATTCGGAGAAGATGCAGTTAGAATTATGAAAAGAGTAGAAAGAGATTTATTTACATTAGTTACATGGTCTTCAAGGGATAATTCAAGGTTAAAGGTAACAGCCAGCTTTTTTAGAAATTTTCAAAGTGCGATAATTTTATGTGAGCCAAATCCGATGAAATCTCAATCACAACTGTTTAGTTTTATCATGCTAGAGGGTCGGAAAGTTGTTTGAGCATAACTTAGTAAATATTTACATGGTTAGAATATTTTGAAGAGTCCCATAAAATAAGGGTAAGGGGAAATAGATATATTTTAAATGGCTCGTAATTAAGGTAGAAATGGACTGATTGACCATGACTATACATACAAATTTTAAGGGGCAGAGAAAGAAAAAAAGAGTGAACCATGAGCTGAACTTGCTGTCCCTTCTACTGCAAACAAGCCGTCCAAGATCTATTACTTTCGAGATAGATCCTATTTCAGAGCAAGGTGATAGATAGGAAGGAATTAAATCAATGGTGTTTCAGGAAACCTCGATGAATTCGCGATTACAATGAAATGAACAGTGTTATCGTTCGTATCGAATAGTACCAAGTAAAAATCTAGAACGGAAGGCTGAACAGAACCATACGCTAACTAAGGCCACTTACTGCTGGGACTTTGTGGGTCACTCTTAGTTTTATAAAGTCTTGGGTAAAAGGAATGTATCAAATCAGAGAGTACGGTAATAGATTTGGCTCAGGAGGGAAAGATACTAAGAAGATGGGAGAAGCGTAGATAGGAATTGATAATAGTACCCTAGAAGACCTTACGGTTTATTCAATGAGGGTACCTTTGGGCTAGAAGTCGAGCGGACACATATCTGTTCAAATGCTTTACGTCCTTAAACGGCCACTTTTCAAGACCCTGTCTAGTTTTGACTTGAAGGGGTCAACAGATCACTGTTGACAACTTCCACTAGAAGTGAGTTCCAACTACCGCAGATACTGTAGGTGAAAAATTTTCTACACAGATCGTGGTTATAACGCTTCAGTTCGGGTTTAAAGCCATGATTTCTTGTTCTGCTCTCAACAAGTGTGAAAATATCCCTGTAGTCAACATTGTCGAACCCTCGAAGTAATTTGAAAACTTCGATGAGCTGACCACGCAGTCTACGGCTTTCCAACGAGAACAAATCTAATTCCCTTAATCTATCTTCATAACTTTTATGGCTGATAGAGGGAATCAGTTTGGTTGCCTTGGCTTGCACGCGTTCCAATCTCGCGATGTCCTTTTGAAATGAAGGACTCCAAAATTTTATGGCATACTCTAGGTGCGGTCAGACAAGGGAGTTGTACAAACACAGTACAATCTCCTTGTTTCGATATCCAAACTGGCGCTTTATGTAGCCTAGCATCCTTTGGGTCTTTTTCTCCGCCCCAATGCACTGTTTCAAGGCTTGAGGTGACAAGTGATTGTTACACTCAAGTCCTTCTCAGTGTCGGTGGATTCAATAGCAGTGCCCTTAAGGATATACTGAGATTGGGGGTTTCGGTGGCCGATATGCATCACTTTGCATTTGCTCACGTTAAAAGGCATTTGCCACGTGTTCGACCACTCCCCAATCTTTCCAAGATCTTCCTGCAGGCGAACAGTATTTCTATCCTTTGCAATGTTTATACCAGTCTTGGTATCGTCGGCAAATTTAGAAATCTTGGCAACCATGTCACCGTCCATATCGATGACGTAGAGGATGAATAGTAGTGGTTCCAGGACAGAACATTGAGGCACCCCGCTAGCCACGGGCACCCACTCAGAAGCCTGTTCATTCACCACCACCCTTTGCCGTCTGCCACTTAGCCAGTTCTATATCCAGCCGGCTACTTTTCCGTCTATCCCCAGCTCACTGAACACGAAGTGGAAGAATTCTACAAGTTTCGTCAGGCATGACCGTTGCCTTCGGAAGCCTGGCTGGGAACTCATCAGTAGCAGCTTTGACTCTACATACGACGTAATTTTGTCCTCGATGATGCTTTCCATGAGTTTACCGACTATCGAAGTCAGACTGATAGGTCAGGAGTTCGACAGTTGGCTACGGTCTCCATTCTTGAAAATAGGATTCACCTCCACTTCACGCCAGTCTCTAGAAACGCATTTGGCCTGGATTGACATGTTGAAGAATGCGCTCAAGGTGTCGTGACACTTGATCGCGCACTTATTTCAACACTTTAGGTAGAAAGACATCCTGGCCAGGTGACTTATTAGTCATTAGGTCACTGATCTTCTTTTTTATTTCTCCTTTGATGAATTCCATATCCTCCAGCTTTTTCTTCGAGTAGGAACTCGTTGGCTGAGGGATAGGACCACACTCTTCAGTAAACACTGAAGAGAAGTAGTCTTTGAGGAGGTTAGCATTTTCTGCATCTAAGTGCTTTAATGTCCTCTCCTCATTCATCAAAGGGCCACTCGTTCGACGGATTGGTTTACGGCTGTTTACATATCCAAAGAACTCCTTGGGATTTTCTTTACAGAGTTTCACCACTCAGAGTTCCTCAGACCACTTAGCCGCCCTTATGCTGGACTTCACTCTCCTGGATAGCCTCTGGTATTCGTCAAAGTCACCCGAGATCTTGGATTTCCGGTACACAGTTCTCTTCTCCCTAAGCAGTTGGCCGATTTCTCAATTAAACCACTTTGGTTGAACAGAAAACCGACGGGGCCATTTCAGAGGGATGAAACGCGATTGAAGACTCATGAATGTGGTTTTGAAACTGTTCCACGAGTCTTCAACAGCATCGCACACTTCTAGCCTCTCGTCAGTCAGTCCAAAACGAAGACCTGCAAAGTCTGCTCCTCCTAAATCGAGTTTCCTCGATTTACTAGTCGCAAGCCCTGCCTTCGGGACTTTGACTTTAAAGCTAATTAGTTTCTGGTCACTGCCACCGAGCTCTTCACCAACAGAGAGGTCCTCAACTATGTCATCCTCAGAGGTGAAAACCAAGTCGATGATATTGTCTCCTCTCGTTGGCTCTCTCACCCATTGAGTCAGGAACTCGTTGTTCGCGAACTCCAGGAGTAGTGCGTTCTCGCCACAGGGTTCTCTGGTTTCCCAGTCAACTTGTGTTTTAAAATCCCCCATGACGATACACACTCTGTCTTCGACAAGTTCTCCTACTGGTTGGTACAGATCTCTGTCATGTTCAACGAGTTGGGCAGGAGGTATATAAAGCACTATGGTCCTGTATTTTGCAGGACCTATCTCTAGGTCAACAACTAGTAGTTCATGATCGGATAAGATGTTTCAATCCGTAGAGTTGAGAGTATCCTTGACATACAATATCACACCGCCACCCTCTCTGTCTGGCCTATCTTTCAGGAAGAGCTGGTAACCGGGAATCGTGAATTCCCCTTCAAAATCTTAGACTTGAGGTTTTTATCCACTTATGATGGAGTAGGCGGTTACGGAGAGGTTAAGAATCGGAAAGGTGCAAACAATGAGATGTGGGAGAAATAAAATTGAGCGGAAGAAATATATCCTGAATATTTCAAAAGGAATCAAACTTGGAGCGCTGAGAAGAATGAGAGTGTGTAACTATCTACAATCTCTCCATGATTCCAAATTCAGAAAGACCTTACTCCAGCTGGTTATCCATTGTACAGTTAAAATCTATTTACAGGCGAGGGTATTCATCACTAAATGAAATTCTAAAGAATGAAGTCAAAGGGATTAAACAAATATATTATGCCTGCATTTAAGGAGGCATTCAAATTTCACTTTCAGTCATGGAGTCTTACTAACCACTCCAGTGGTTTTTTCATATAACGGTGAGGAAGTTCTTATTTTATCCTAAAATATACTCAATTTATACGTTATTTTCTTGCCTAAAATTATTTTTTAGTATTTATATTTAGTAGTGAAATTTGACTCGTTAGTTTATCCCTTTTAATAAATGAATATATGATATAAAAGTCTGAAGTATGCTGTTCACCTAAGCTCTATCTGAATTGAGTATACTGAAAAAATGCGAAACCTCCATAAGGGTTGCGCTTTCCTAATTCCTAAAATAAATCTTTATTTGGACTTGATTGATTATAAGGTAGGCATGCAGAGCTTTCTTCTGAGCACGTATTGACCCAATTACCGCCAATCTACTCGTACAACGTACTGCAACACCGTTGATGAGGACTGCATGATAGCCTTCTTTCTGGAACAAAAGATCGCGACCTACTTAATTAGGAGGGAAGCTACTCTTCTCTCCCAAATTGTTAAAATTCATTTTTATGAAGTCATCCGGCAATCGCGATATGATGTTATTTGAACTTATGCTAGGTATGAGCGAGTGGCCTTTCTGCAATCATGTGTTATAGCTACCTTCCTCGATTAGTGACCATTAAAGTCAATCCTCTAACTCATTGACTTAGTTTGATATTATTCTCTCTATCCCGGTGACCTATCGACGGTAAAATATCGAACCCGATGTTGTATGCATTTTTTGCCGTCATTCGCCACTCAGCCTAACCCTCATAAACCACTTTCATTATAAATACAAATAAACTAAAATTACCTAATTAAACTCAGCTCCAAGAGACAATGAATAGGAAGAATTAGCTAAAGGATGAGCACCAGATAGGCATGGAGCAGGAATTCTTGATAATGCGTTTGCCGGAGGGTAACTAATTTGATATTAAATCTATTTACCAAATGAAATTTAGCTCTCCATTAATATAATTAAAACTCCAATTTAATCTCAAAGCTAAAATTATTTAGCCGTAAAAGCTATTTGCAAATTGGCCCAAATTCGAACGGATATAAGCTCTTTAGAAAAATGGATCGAAAATGGTAATCAGATTTTAATTCATTACCGTTAAACTAGGAGGAATAATTTGTTATCTCTCGGGAAATAATTGTTTTGAAACCAAATGAAGGCTCATCTTCAAGTTTTGATTCTTGAGATTCACAAACGGAATTATAACTGCCCATGCAGGAATCTTTATTAGTGTTATTACCAGACAAGGTATAATTCATTAGCAAAAATCAAATAAAAGGTTGAATGCTCCACTACGGTAATAAACTAAATAAAGAAAAGGGAAATACTCAATTGGGTGCTACTTTAACGGGAGGTGTACTGCAGTAACCCTAGTCTACGCTGTGAAATGACTATTAGCTTCCATTGTATAATCCTATTACCATTGGTTAGCGTTTCTTTTAATCTCTTAATCCAAGTGCTCCTGATCGGTCAATATAAAATGACTCTTTGCTTACGGTCTGCCTTTCATGTGCCTACCTTATCTTTACTCTTTTAACCTGAAAGCTCCTGGGTTAGGTTATGCAGACCACACGCGAAACAGTAGCAGACGTTTTGTGAAATTCCTAAATTATACGCTAATTGTGTATCGTTAATTTAAAAATTTACGTTGAATTGCTTGTATCAGTTATGTAACCAATGAATGCATCCAAAATGATGATCTTTAATACACTATTTAGCCTTTTTTGATCATTTTGATTCTTAATAATTATGATTTGTATGATTAAGTAAAATTCATTAAAATTATATCATTATTCAGCTAATTTATTCAATTTGTTTTTATCATCCTATTGTATAACGTTCTTAAAATGATGGTAGGCTGCATGCTCAAGGGTAAAATTGCAAGTAGACTGCACGCTAATGTAGCACCCACCATTATATTCAAAGTATGGTACGCTGAGTGAGCGCAGATGTTCTCTTAACTTAATGATACAAGGGTAGAGAAATTTAGGCTACCACTGAGATTCCGTATCTTTGTTTCTCTTAAATAAATGTCATTTTACTGCCAACATTTCACATACGAACCTATACTAAAGTGAAAAAACTATATAAAAGGAATAATAATAAGGAAAAAAAAAGATAAAACAAAAACCGACAACAAAACAAATACAGCAGGGAATATAGAAAATAATCTTCATTAAAAGAACTTTGCAACTACTGTATTTGAAATTTGGTTTTAAGTATTGACGTTCTATAACTGCTAAGGCTCTAGTAACCAGGTCAAGAGATAGAAAGGTCATTACAATCACATTGGTTATAAACAAGAACCCTAGAAAATAAGCACACCACACATAGTTACGATATATTAATAGAAAATGACCATTTTTCAAATAAATTCTCATATAAATATCCAATGAGGCTGAATTGACTTATTGCAAATATAAGGAGAATCTTGATTTGCATTTATGAAAGATAAGTGGAAGTATTGTCAAAAAATGGATTCTAGTGTTTAAAAGGTTTTCACCAGAGAAAAAAGCGTGTCGTGGTATTCGTAAGCGAGTACCTTCGCTGCAGAGAATGCAGTCTACTTACGTTGCAGGCGGCCAGATGAATTGACCAGCTGTACAGGGCTAATAAGAGGTGAGTGCATGAGGAGATTAATGGTTGGCCAAAGGGGAGATTTAAAAACTAGGTTTCATTCAAGGTTATTAAATGATTAAAAACCTACATAACCTTTAATTACACTACAGATGATAATTATGGAAATGTCTACAAAGGCAAATGAATGGGAGAATAATGTCGTTCCAAATGAACTTATAAATCAAATACTAATCATTTTTACGTGGATCAAAATATGGGACTTGGTTAGAGAGGAAAATGTTGATAAACACTGGGGAGTCCAATTAAAGGGTCAGGAATAGGATATTATGTGGTGAGGACAAAGGGGAGATTATCCTTGAAAAGAGTTGAAATGGTTTTACCTTGACGGTTTGACTCATGGTGAGGGGAGCGATTCTTACGAAGCAAGCTTGCGGCTCGAGGAGCGTTGTACTCTTGACATAGGGGTCGAAATTAACTGGGGCACAAGTATGGTAATTTCCAAGCTGAGTGAGACACTTTTGTATTGGGATGAGTAATCTAGGACGGGGAGCGAGGTTTCCTTAATGATATGAGAAGAGTGGTTCGCGCAACTCTTCCAAGAAAAAGTTTCACGAATTTTTCGATGGACTGTGCCCAAACTCACGCCATCTGTCTAGCCGACGAGACCTAAGTCCAAGGTTCGACTCGAGACAAAGGGCTGTATCTTCGCGAAAGGGTGGGCGGTCCTCTCTTACGAGTAATGGTTGACCTTAGGTTAAATACCCTGCTGGCTTCCAATCTATATAGCTTCCAAACATGGCAGTTTCTTGGGAGAAACCAGTGGCGCCAGTCTCTTTAAGCCCAGACGAGGTAAGTCGAACGAGGAAGCTTCTTCTCGGGTCGACCCTGGCCTCCAGGTGGGGGAGGGTCGTAAAAATGCGTCTCACAGGTGGATAGGACGACTAATCAAACACAGGTATTACTAGCCTCTTTGAAGTTTTCCAAGACGAGAATAGTTCTCTCTTTTTGTTTAGAGATCCAGCTTAAGCCCACGTAGTCTCAGCTTGAAGGGGCAGGGGCTCAAGGTGGACCTTGAGGTTCGTTCCCTCACACTCCTCCCTTCTGGATGATGACCTTTTCTTGGAACCAAGGTGAGAGAAAAGGGTATCCACAAACTTTGGAAAGTGTTTGTGCTCATAGGGTATCATGAGTTGGGACAGGCAATTCTTAACCTGCTTAGAACAGGTATACACATGTATGAATATCCGACCAAACCGATACAAGTAATAAAAGAAAACATTACGCCTAAAAAGAAATTACTTATATGTACATACAAACCTGCAAATGGTAGTGGGATGGAAACGACAAAACATTATATTATATATAAATAAGGAGGTTTACAACATAGCAAAAAAAAAAGAAAAATACATAGGTGTCAAATGGTATACATAGAATGGGTAAATATAACAACAGGTTTGAGGCTTATAACGAGAGTACCCAGACTCGGCGACAAGATTTTATGTACAAAGTGAGAATAATTAGAACTAGGTATTCCTACTTTAGCAGGGTGAGTGTCCTCTACAGGATTTCTACTAAGACTATCTGCTAGAATATTGGTACTTCCTTTAATATAGAGGATTCAAAATTCATATTCTTGGAGGAGCAAGCTCCATCTCATCAAACGACCATTTTTACTTTCAGAATTCTTTAGATATGCTAAGGGGCGGTGATCAGTCTCTAGAACAAATTCCTTCCTATTAAATACATGCGAAATCTATGTACACTCTAAACAATCGCGAGAGCCCCGTGTTCGATATCTGAGTAGTTCTTTTCTCGCGTTAGGAGCTTCCTCTCCATATTGAAGGAGTACACCCCCATTGCCATCATTACTGGCGTCGATTCCAATGCCAAAAGGCTTGTTTGGGTTTGGAAGCTTTAAGATGGGGCGGAAGCAAGCTGGTTTTTCAACTTATAAAAATGGGCGGTAGATTTGGGGTTCCAGGCAAGGGGATTGGGTGACTTCTTCTGAAGGAGGCAGCAAAGGGAAGCAGCGAGTAAAGCGAAATTTGGGACGAATCGCCGGTAAAAAGACGTAGATCCCACGAAAGAGCGTAAGTGCTTCTTCTCGTGCGTGGAAGGGAGGGGGGCATGCTGCCTATAGCCTTTATCTTTTCTTCTTGTGGCCTCATTTGATTCCCTCCGACGTTAAATCCTAAATATATAATTGTGCCTAGGCAGAGTGGCACTTACCTTGGCATACAGTGAGTCCGTGTTCACAGAGCATACTTACAAGGGATTGGAGGGAGATGAGATGTTGATCTCAAGTGTGGGTGGCAACGTAAATGATGTGGAAGTAGAACGAGACATTATGCAACCTGTACATTATTCGACGAATCATTCGATTATAGTTACTGCAAGCAGTGACCAGTCAGAATGGAAGGCGCCGAAATTGCCTAAGTCATTTTTTTGGGGGAAAACCGGTATATTTCCGGGCATTCTCTCTCAGGGGGATTTGGTAATAGTCCTTAGATAGGTTTATTTGCTTAATAAATTTGGCTTCTTCGAATAGGTGTAGATTTTAGTCTATCCGGGGAATAGGTTCAGCCTCGAAAATGGTCACAGCGTTAAGCCTTCGAAAATCTACACATATACGGGAAGACTGGTGTGGTTTTCAGACCATAACGATGGGGAAGAGGTAATCCGAATTAGAAGGTTCTATGATTCGCAAATTTGAGAGATTTTCCAATTCATCGTTGAAAGCCTAAGGCAAATGGATTGGAAGAGGATAGGGTTTTGATCGAATGGGCTATTAGGTGGTGAGTGTGATCGAGTGCTCAAAGTGGATCGAGCAACGGGGGTTTTTCGAGATCAGGTCGGGGAATTTATTTAACACGCCTACTAATTGTGTTTTCTGAATGAATACCAGTCTGAGTTCCACATCTATTACAGTGATGGAATTTTATGAGGAGCCTGGTAAAGAGGGGAGAAGATAATCATTATCCTGCCTAACACACACAGTTTCCCCATCAAGGGCCATATACATACATATTATTGATACAAGCGCTGCGGTAGTATCGCTTTAACATGTTCACGTGGAACAGCTTATCTCCTAACGGGGTTTTATAATAAAATCCATTGAGCCACGAGCCTCAAGGACGTGGAATTAACCTTTCCATTGGCTAAGGAGCTTCTTCATCTCCGTCGTCAAAAGGTTGAGTACTCCATCGCTGAGACTAAATCGTCTTTCTTTTGACTTGAGGTTAAGGTAAGTGCGATATTTTTCAAAATTTAGATCGGCATTCTTGTATACTATGTAGACACACTCTTCTAGTCGATTGCGGTGGTTCAATAAATAAGAGTAGGATGATTTTATTTCTTTGTCCAAGCGGGGGTTGGCAAATAGCTCGTTAAGGGCCTCATACATTTCGGCCATAGAGGAGCTAAAATGGGCCAAATTCTAGGGTACAATGAGGGATTTCCCTGCAAGCGAAGAGAGCAACGGGCAAATACCGATGCCATTCTCTGCGACTGAGCATGACACATCTTCTTTTATACGGCTTTTAAGGTACCGTTCCACTGTTTACAAGTCTCATTCGCTGAGGGGTGAAATGGGGTTGTAAATAGACGCTTATTCATGACGAGCTTGCCGACGTATTCTATTAATTCTGAGGTGAATTGCTTACATCTGTCGGACAAGATCTATTCGGGATACGGACACCGGAGAAAATAGAGATTAGGGCCCTTGCACAGTTAACTCTATCTATTTTCTTGAAGGGGACCGGTGCGGGAAATCGCGTCGCAAAATCTACTAGGGGTAAGACGTAAGAGTGTCCTTCGCCAGACGGGGAGAATCGGGCTGATTAAATCAATGGACACTCTGAAAAAGGGCACTGAAATTATTGGGGTCTTTCGGAGAGGCACGGAATTAACCTGAGCCTGGGCCCGGGTAATGACCGGCTGGGCCACCGGATTAGGGCTTAATTGCGGCCTCTGGCCTACTAACAGGGCCTATAATTTGATTGGAGCAGCGAATACCTCATCCCATCCAGTAAAGTACTTGCATTCCAGGTAGCATCGGACGCCTGGAAATAAAAATCACTCTGAGTTGCGTATTACGGAGTGCGAGAAACCTAGAGACACGATCTTCTTCGATATTCTAGTGATTGCCCTCAAATATGTTCTCTAAATATGTGAGATATGCGCAAAAGTCCTCACCATCTTTGAATAATGGCAATTTGACGGGCGAAAGTGAAGAGCTTCGGTCTTTGAACTAAAGGAAAGGGCTTCTATTTGGTTGCGATTAAGTTCGCGTTCATGTTGCCAAATCCTTTCCCTCTCTTCCATTTCTTGATCTCTCTTCCTTTCTTCCATTTCTTTCTTCCAATTTTCCAATTCTTGCTCTCTTTTCCTTTTTCCATTGCTCTCTTCCTCTCTTCCAATTCTCTGTCTCTTTTTGCTGCTCTTTTGTTTAATTCTTCTTCCTTGATATATGAAATTAAATCTTCGCCGAACAATCCTAAAGCTTCTCTCTGACTCTTGAAAGGTTCAAAGGAAGACATCTTCTTTTGCGCAAAAGCTCGTTTTAGCTGCTTGATGCGAAAAGAACCTGCGGTTACGGTCGTGGGGCTCTTTTGAAAGCAAAATTAAAATAAATTACCTAATAATATACTATCCTTTACTGCACACCAAAAAAACGTTAATTAATCCCTATATGCATACAGGGGATTCAAGATTCATAATCCTGCTCTGGATTAATCTGATTTTAGCGGATGCTTTTCTCCGAAATGGCTAGCAAATTCTGGTCACAAGGACAGGCATAATTAAAATAATCCCCTTAAAATCCTTCAACTATGTTAAAATAACTTGAATGTACCAGGCACTCAGAACATCAACAATGATTGGGGAAGGGGCAGAGGAACTTTAAAAACACACTTTCTTTAAAAGTTCTTTAAATAAAGAAAACACAAAAAACAACTTTATCTGACGCCAGATTTTCAATATATATATATATATATATATATATATATATATATATATATATATATATATATATATATATATATATATATATATATATATATATATATATATATATATATATATATATATATATATATATATATATATATATATATATATATATATATATATATATATATATATGACGTGGTATTCGTGAGTGGATACCTTCGCTGCAGAGAATGCAGTCTACTCATGTTGCAGGCGAACAGATGGGTAGACCAGCTGCACAGGGCTAATAAGAGGTGAGTGCGTGAGGAGATTATTGGTTGACCAAAGGGGAGATTTAAATACCATGTTTCATTCAAGGTTATTAAGAGATTAAAAAAAATATATACTAATTACACTAAAAATTCTAATTATGGAAATGTCTACAAAGATAAATGAATGGGAGAATAATGTCGCTGCCAATGAAATAATAAATCAAATACTAATAAGTTTAACGGAAATAAAATTATGGGACTTGATCAGACAGGAAATATGTTGGTAAAAACTAGGGAGTCCAAATAAAGGGTAGGGAGGAGGATATCAGGTGGCGAGTGCAAAAGGCAGGATTATCCTCTTAAAGTGGTAAAAGGGTTTTACCTTTAATCTTGGTGACAGGAGCGACTCTTACGGGGCGAGTTAGTCTTGCAACTCGAGAGGCGTTGTACTCTTGTCAGAGCGGTCGGAATTACCTGGGGCACGAATAAGGTAATTTTCAGGCTGAGAAGAGTGGTTCGTGCAACTCTCCCCCCAAAAAGTCGTTTCACGAATTTGCCGATTGACTGCGGCTAAACTCACGACAATTTGTCTAGACGATGAGAGCTAATGCCAAGGATTGATTCGAGACGAGGGGCTGTATCTTCGCGAAAGAGCGGGCGGTAATCTGTAAAGAGTAATGGTTGACCTTAAGTTCCATACCCTGCTGGCTTTCAGTCTAGATAGTTTCCAGGCATTGCACTCTCTTGGAAGTAACCAGTGACGCCAGTCTCTTTAGGCCCAGATAAGATAAGATGACCAAGGAAGCTTTTTCTCCGTTCGACCCTGGCATCCAGGTGTTGAAGGGTCGAAAAAATGCGTCACAGTGGGGTAATGGTTGAATGAACTTGTGGACGACTGATCAAACACAGGTGTTACCAGCTGATTCGAAGTTCTCCCACGCGAGAATAGTTCCCTCTCCTTGCGTATAGAGATCTAAGCTTATGCCCACGTGGTCTCTGCTTGAAGCCGTGTCTCACGGTGGACCTTAGGTTTTGTTTCCTCACAAAGACAATTGAATAGGCATATAAGACTTGGAAGCAAATTACCAATATTTATTTAAGGAAAAAAGTTCTTTGACTTTAACCCTTAAGTTGACCCCACGATACCGCTGACTTTCTTATATTCACAGGTTTTGATTAAACGATAACTCTTAAATTCTAGGTACCTTTATATTACGGTACGATGAGAAAATAGAAGTAAAACACTTATTCTGAAATAAAAACATACGTAGGGATGGCACAGCACAAATCAGGTGAATTAAGATCTACTGCATCCCACGATACCATTTACGTAACATAATGATTTTAATAGACATCTCTAAAACGTGCTATGTTTTATATTTTGTAATGAAATATCTATCTGTATAGGAAATTATATAATATTAATGAAATTATCGAGTAAATAAATATATAAGAAATATATATATATAAAAAAATATATATATATCATAAAAAAAAAATCTAAAACACTATAATAATGCAACTTATTTTCAGACCATGGGGAGCACTTCACGGAGAATGATAAGAACGACTAAGGATATTCAGAGGCAACTTATGGATCTCAGTATAGATTCTGAAAATGAAGACAACTGCCTATTGGAGGAGGTCTACGATAGCGATGAAGGAGATACTTACATTCTCACGTCATCCTCAGAATATTTTGAAGTTTGAGGAAGATTTAGATCATGCCTAGAGGATGTAGATTGCACGAGCAAAGCGAAAAATAAGATCAGGTACACCAGCAGCTTCTCGTCCACAAGCTCAACGATGGCCAGAAGAACCGGTACGCGAAAGTTGCTATGTGCTAAATTTCTCCAAATCAAGAATTGAAAGCACCAGTACGTGCGACAACTGGTTCACATCTGTCCAGCTAGCAAAAGATCTTGTCCAAAATGACCTTACGAGTATGGGCACATTTCGTCAGAACAAACCCCAAGTCCCCAAAACCTAAGACCAAAAAAGGTTGCCCAGAATCAACAGCAGGATTTGGGTTCACTAACAAACTGACAAAAAAGACCGATAAAAAAAATTGTGCTCTTGTTTCCTCAATGCACAATGAACCCACCATTGCCACAAAATGGAAGCCAGAGACTGTCAACTTTTATAATAAGATGAAAGGTGGTGTAAACACTTTCAATCAAATGTGTGTAACGTACAGTTGCAGCCGTAGAACCCAAAGATGGCCTATCGTCATCTTCTACAGACTAATCAATGCAGCAACCATCAATGCATTCATCATCTACTCATGGTACCGAGAAAGCAGAAATGAAAAGGTTGGCATGTGACGGCAATTCATGCAATAGTTAGCTCTGCAACTTATTTGACCTTAGAGTGAGAATAGACTGACACAACCATGATTGTCAAGAGCCCACTGCAATGTGCTCAATATAAATCTCCCTTTCAAGAAAATCACTCCACTGGTAGATGTCAAAAAACGCTGTGTGTATTGCACAAGCAAGAAGATAGAAAGACGAGAGTGGTTTGCTATGAGTGCAAAAAACAGTCTGTGGGGTATATTCCTCCACACTGTGCCTTGACTGTATGTAAACTCATAAGAAATATGGCCTCTAGTGTGTAAGGAAAAGTAAAAGAAACATTTTCCTTTAGTTTTATTTAGTTTTTTATTGCCGTGTAAACATTAGATTATAAAAAAGGCCTTAAAAATAATTACAAGTGCATTTTTATTAGAGATAGGACACATTTTACCTAATTTTTTTTAATTTTACGAAAAAAAAGAATAGCCAACTACAGAAAAGGACGGAAAAATTTCTTTTGGTCAATACTCACCTTACATCTTATATTTTAGGATTTTTTCACTTTTTTTATGAAGTCGTGAGTTACATTCACAACAAATAGGAGAAAGACTATGCATTACTAACAAGCATGCCAGATAATTACAACACTACATATTAGATCGAACTCATTGTATACTAAAATATGTCTATTTTCTAATTTTTTATTTACTACATTGTTAATTGAGTATGGATTATACAACTAATGGATTTTCTTTTAGCCAAAATAGTCTAAAAATACATAAAATAGTCATTAAGGTACCATAAAATTGAAAGCGAAGTAGCCATATATATTTTAAGTGTGGGGTCCCGTGGACCCCACGATACCAATTATGTTAAGCGCAAAAACGATATAAATTAAAGGATAAGGAAGTTATTTAATAGCATGCATACTTCTTTGTCATAAAGTATTCGTATCTGTAGAGCTCCTGCGCTTGTGTACTTTGATTTCTTATAGTACCTACTTTAAGAGTTGTATCAGAGCTAACTTTGTCTATCTTTTCTTCTTGTTTAGACCATTAATATTAATAAAGTGCTATATTTACTTCATTCCTTTGTCTACCTATACTTTTAATGGTACTAAAATATTTGATTTCCATTCTAGTACTTTCAAATTATACTCTACATTTTTGGCATCACATTTTTCTCCTCCAAGCTCATTGATACCATCTATAGATGCTCTTGTCGAGTGACACAAGTTTTATTTTCTATACGCCTTCCCCCCAAAGTCCTGATAGAATAACTATCTTGTTAATAATGATTTGTGACTTGAGAAAGAAAATGGATGATAATTGAATTTAAACAATTTTAGCTGCTGTACAAGATCAATAAACACGGAAATCTAACATAACTTGAGTCTTAGAACAGAGTAAATTACTAGTCAAAAGTATATAATGTGACAAGGAATGATATCAAAGGAAGTACAACTGTTAGAAACGAATCAAAACAAAAAAAAAATGGAAATTAATGCAATTTCTTACCTATAATTTGCACACTGAATCTATATTTAAGCTCGTCTTCTCTGAAAATTTTGTTGTACGTCAAGGTAGAATTCATATAACTACCCGAATTAGGGAAAAAACTACTAAAGGTAAAGAGACGCAAACTGATGCAATTTAACGGGAATATTATATTTAAAATGTGCCAAAGGTAGAAAGCAAGAAATAAAATAATAATTGAATCTAAAAGAGAATAAAGGAAAATATCACACAGTAGAAAACAACAAGAATTAAAATCTACACAGAAAAGGGGTCATTGAGTGTCTCTTTCCAAAAATTGTAAAAAAGGAAATTGGACATTGATTCAATTCTAAGGAATTTAAAAATATATTTTTCTTATGCAGTTTTGTGTGTACTTTTCAGATCTGATACACGTTTTTCACGGAAATGTATACTTTATCTAAAATCGAATAACGTTCCATAATAGGAAAAGTTGATATTTCCCGGGAAAACGAAATTCAGATCTGAAAAGTACACATAAAATTGACCTAACCTGACCTAACTTAACTAAACCTAATCCTAACGATATTTGCTCAGCTTCTTGCTGAAACACAGTTTTTCGCAGAAAACAGTTTATAAACAGAAAGCCTAGCACTGGGTCGAATGCGGGCATTAGTAAGCCTTAAAAATCCTTTCCATTGAAAAACTCTTAAACGCAATAGTCGAAGATCTGCATGCGGTTTTACTGCTTTTCGAATCCTTTGCATTTATATTACAGTAAAATAAATTTCGATCTTGGCTCAAATTAGAATTCCTGCGGCATGTAGGGAATTCAAAACCTCGCGGGATTATTCTGTGAGTTCTACATATTTCTAAGGCCTGAATATCTTCCTCAAAGACTTCACCTATAATTTGGTATTGTGACTTAGGACAACCACTTCACGTAATTGTAACAATTAAACTAAAGACACAATTAGAGTCCGAGATGCGCGAACTGTCCGAAATATAACAAAGTTTGCTATTGTCTAAGCAGTCAGAATACGCACGCACAGATCGTCTGCGGATGACGCATAACATGCTATTGGCTAACTAGTCAAAGTAAAAAGTAGGCCAAAAGTTGAAGGAAATATTGAAGATGGCGCGGAAAGATTCTAATTAGCAAAATACTAACTTAATTTCGCAAAATGAAAACGAGGTTATAATTACGTTCCAAAAGATCAAAATGACATCGGTGAACATAATATTAGGAATTAAGAACGTTTATATCTTTCACAATTTAAAAATCATTAATATCTTAAACAAATATTAAACAGTCAATTAGTCCATACTCTATGACATAACTAATTCAAAAATAATTTTAAATAAGTAACCGTTGATCATGTGTTATTGTTAGACAAGAGGAGCGTCTTCGTCACTCCTTACAGGAGGAGCTTGTACTTCGCTGACAGACCTATGGTCAGTGGCCTAAGTCCTATTTCGCTTTAGCGAGAGGGTTTTGGTCTAAAAAGATTAGATTATTTCCGTTATATCTTCTCAATTTTCCTTTGATCTACTTTTTTCCTATCCAGACTTATTTTCTAGGCGTAAATTTAATAAAAAGCTTTTATCTGAATTCTTTTATATAGTGTAAAAATAATATTCACCACTTTTCTTTTACCTAGTAAAAAAAAGACCCCGAACCCCAGACATGCCTTGATTTCAATTCATTTCATGAAAAAGATTTATATTTATTTTTCTTCCTTTATTCACTGAGTAAAAAGTAAGAGATCAGAAAAACTGATGCTCTTAAAAATTACATGAGTAAAAAATTTTAATCAATTTAAGGAAATAATTTTAATAAAACTATAAATTTCCTAAAAAACAGCCCTTCGCTTAATTTTTTTGATCTATAAATAAACCTTTAGAAAGGAATTAGGTAAAATCATTTAATATAGGAAAATACATATCCTATCTCCTAATTATTCACTATGACTGTTTTTTTTTCAGATTCACCCTTATTTTCTTGGCCTAAAGGCCCCCCCAAAGGACAATTTTTTGGAACTACGGAAAAAAAAAATCCTCAGCTGTCATTTTTTCCACACTAACCTATATTTAATATTTTGTCTTTCGCTTTAATTTTATATGGTACATTTGTCCTCTTGATAAAGATTTAAAAAAGAAAAGGTATTTTAGAAAGAATTCAATAAAAGATTCAAATATTCGCCCCCCCTCCTCCAAGTAAAAGGCTTGCCATATATTAATTCTATTAAGTTTCTGAATTTCACCATTTGTAATTTGTTATTATTTAAAAAAAAGTAAAAATCGATATTCATATTTATTTTTTCTGATATTCACCATTTGCTCTTGGTCAATTGTACATACATACAAACTAAGCGAAAGTGTTGTTATTATTACTTAACCCATCCCCAAAATTTCGTTCTTAAATTATAATGTTGGGGAACATTGGAAATGATATAAGAAACTTTATGCCATTCTACAATTTTTTTGCTCCTCCTTACAGCAGTGCCTGCGCTTCGCAGGCAGACTTTCGTTCTATGGTCAACGTTCTATCCGGCTTTGGCAATTGCTTCTTGGTCTAGACAATTTTAAAAAGGTTTCAGTATATATATCCTACTAATTTACTTTTGGTCTATTTCTTCTAATAATGGCTGATTTTTTTTCTAGGCATAAAAGCACCCCCCCCCCTAAATTTTAGCTGAAGTCTAATTAAATAAAGGGAAAACAATCCTCTTCGATTCTTTTCTTCTATCCATTTAAATTTGCTCTAATAATTTCATTTTGTATTATTTGTTTTTAGAGTTAAGTAGCAATTTCCTTTTGATTAAGAATAAATGTGAAAATATATTTTAAGAATAACCCATAAAACTTTGCAATATACTAAAAAATAGCAGCTATGCCTCAATTTGAATAAATTTTCTGAACATCACCATTTCTAAATCTAAGGAGATAAGAAAAGAACGAGGTTCAGATAGATTTTCATAAATCGTTGAAATTAAGCCAAGAAATTTTATTAAATTTAAATACAAATGAAAAGACTTTATCTTTGCCCTCAGCTGCAATTTGTAAACAAATATCCTTCTAAAGAAACCAGGGAATGGCTTCGCTACTAAGAATAAACATGTTGCTAAAATATAGAGTTATAGAAGATATATAAAACTAAATTTTCTGAACTTCACTATTTGTAATTCTTTAGGTTTTAAAAAGTTCACAAAATTTCGATACTTATATTTATTTCTGAACTTCGCAGTTTGTTTTTTGATATTATAAAAGAATGATTAGAAATAACTTTGATAAAAACCTAAGTCATAACCAAACTAAGATGAAATTATTATTCAAATACTCAAAAAAATCCCCTTCTTAAATTATTGGGTTGAGGAATATGTTCTTGCGGTTTTATCAAATTTCTTCATTACCATTAACAATTTTAGAAAAGCTTCATTTTTAATTGCTAACAATATGCAATTTAATCAATAATGTATTCTCTGGTGTTATTTACGAGTTCTTACAAACGATCAACTAGTTTTTCGATGCCTCGGCAATCAAAATTTCTGGATTTTGACTCAAAGAATTCGTCTAGCCAGGTTCTTAATTCCACATCAGTATTGAACGAAACACCGCGCAAATTGTTGAAGAGAGATCGGAACAGATGGAAATCCGATCTAGACAAGTCTGGCGAATATGGAGGATGTGGCAGGATTTCCCAATTAAGCGTTTTGATCACGTCTTTTGTCTTATTGGCAATGTGAGGACGAGCATTTTCGTGTTGCAGAAGGACTCCATAACGTCGATGAGGTCGCTTTTAAGGAATAGCTTCGGCGAGTCGATACATTTGTTGAACGTAGAGTTCTGCATTGAAAATCTCATTATTCGCAAGGAGCTCATAGAGAATGATGCCTTCATAATCCCACCACACATACAGCATCGTCTTTCGTGGATGAAGTCCTTGATTTAATCGCGGAAGTGTTTTTTTATTGGGGCTAAGCCATTGTTTTTGATGGTTCATGTTAACAGAAACACCACCTTTCGTCGCCAGTGATGATGCGGTAAATAAATATGTTCTTATATCCACAAGTAGCCTTGTAACGAGCAAGCAAACCTGCGGCAATCGTGAAGCGTTGAAGTTTGTTGCCTTCGCTCAAAGCGTGCGGAATCCATGTACCGATTTTTTTAACTTTCCCCATCGAATGAAGGTGATTCACTGCAGTTTCCTGATCACACATCAATTGTACAGCCAATTCACTAGTCTATTGACGAGGATTTTCCTGAACAAAAATTAAATACACAACTTTTAAATAAACCGCAATGACTTTTTACTCAACTTCAAGACGTAGCTTAAGTAAAAACCTAATAGTCTACGCTGTTAAGAGACGTAGCCTAACCTTTGCAAATTTTGCTCTCATTATTTATTATTGTTTTTTTATATGGGCAAAATTCACGTCAACAAAACTCAAATCATCACAACATTAAATAAACGCAAGAACTTATTCGTCAACCTAATATTTAATTATTGATGATGATGATGATGATGATACTCAAACGAATTTAATGCTCCGAAACAGCTAGTACGAAGTGGATATAAAATACATCCCTGATTATGAAGAATAATTTCAAAGGCCATTCTAGATCGAAATATGGTTCTTATAGCATTGTGTTGGCGAAGGTATGATTGTTGTTTCTGAATATTTTACACTTATTTTCCCTTTTATAGTTGGCGCTGCAGTTACCACTATCAAAATGACGTCAAAAGTTACCTATCAACGAAGATTCAGAAAATACTTACGCACGAGACACCTCAGATGTTAAGACCATCAAACGTTGATTTTGCGAAGTTTAGTGAGACTGGCAGTATTTGTGCCCTCAAAGTCAATAAACCTGAGGTTGTGCCTATTGCCTATCAACTCGTCATGCCTCAAGAGAACCTAATATGCTAATAAGCATAATGATTAAAATTTAATTTGACGCATTTTTTCCAATTGCTATTTCTTTAAGCTTGGAAGCCAAACGTCCTTTCCTGAAGTTTGAAGGAGGTATTGTCGTAAAAAAAATGTTTGGTACGGTCTAATACTAAGATTATTGGACCATTTTTCTTTCCTGGGCCCATTATTAGAGCAGACGTTTATTATTGACATGATATAAATTTAATTTTCATATCAGAAAAGTTCCAACCACTGGTACTTTTCCAACAAGTTGGTGCACCGCAACACTGGGATTCAACTTTCCCACAGTTCTTGAAAGCAATCTATCAAAATCGATGGATTGGGAGAGATGGTGCAACACCATAGTTAGTGCCCTCACCAGACAATAAACCTCTTGACTTCTTTTTATGGAGGCATACTTGATACTCTAATGAGGTAAGGATAGTGGAGGCAATAAAGATAGTGACTGCAAAGTTACTGCAGAATTCATGGCCTGAAATTGAATATCGCTTATCGCTTACATCGTTTTCGGGAAACAAAAAGTGAACGTGTGAAAGTTCAAGAGTAACTGATGAAAAACTCCTTCAGATAAGGACTCAGGTGCATATAAGGGTGTTCTTACTTACCATATCTTTTGTGTAATAAATATTTATAATCATGAAAATACATCATATTCAAACTCTGTATGTATACCAAATAATTGTTTCATGGGAAACACAAATAAAAGCGTTTGAAAAAGTAATTTCTTTCTCACTAATATAAATAAAGTGTCATTTACATATAATTAAAACAAGCCATACTTCGTATTCTTTCTTACAGAAAGAACTTGGTTCCAAGGCACTCCTTCGGCGTGTGGCCTACGGCCTATTTGCAATTCTAAACCGCTTTTTAAAATTCCCCTTATAGACTCTTTATTTTAACACCCTGAACACCTTTTTTCAAATAGATGCCCTGAAACCGTTTTTTTAAGTTATTTCACCCGGTTTGATCTATAGAAAAACCTTCGTCAGATCTTTTTTTTTTCATCTAAATTTTGTTTATATACGAAATGATAGTAAAAAAGCGCCAAAGCCCTAATTTTAATACATTTTTTGAACTTCACGATTTGTATGTTTTTTCATTCCAAATCATTCGATAATTATATTTATTTTTTTCTGAACTCTTAGAAAGAACTTTGATAAAAGCTCAAAACATACAAAAAACAACCCTGCGAATAAAAGTTTCAAATAAACCTAAACTCAAAAACATGAAAGGTTACTTGTCCACTAAGCAAAAAAAACATTTAAATTTTTCTTTTAAATTCACCAAGTTAAATTATAGAGTTAAGGATATAGGTTAATTAATTAAATCTGCAATAATAAAATAGATATTTAGATTCCATATTTATTTTAATATAGAAAATCGAAAACATACTCAATACAAGAAAATTAGTAATATTTCTAAATTCAAAATATAAAACTTATTAACAATTAGCTTCGACCCCAAATTTTAAAACGATTATCTATGTAATATTTGTTTTAGAAGTTGAATGATCAGAATTTTGCCTGCATATAATTCTAAATAAATGCTCCTTTATTCCATCAAATTATTACTAATTTTATTTATTTCCCTCAATTACATATATTCTGAAAGTTGGAGTAAGAATAGTAAAAATCTAGTAGAGGGTAACCACAGTTAATAACATGTAAATAAAATAAGTAAAGATTTACAAAGACTCCACTAACTCAAAAAATTGAAGAAAAAAATGTATATAATAATAAATGCACACCATGAAAAAGGAAAAAGATGATAAAAGAAAAATTAAAAAAATCATTTTAGTATGTACACTTTTAATTTGCATAACCACTTTAACCCATTGTCCACCAATATTTTGGGAACCTAAAACATCTCGCACGACAAAGCATTACTTTAACTGTTATAACTCACTCTCGGTTTTCAGAGTCACGATACATTAAGACTTCGAGCACAATTACAGATTCCAATTATTCCATTTATATTCCTGTTTTTTGAATCTAAATGGAAATTATTGTTATTTCATAACTTCTCTTCCAATAGGCAAATGATTTCTATCATAGATATATGTGATTTCAGAGTAGTAACTATGTGCACAAATGCAATTTTATAACAAAATACAGGTAGCTCAATAGATATGGACTTCGAAAAAATATTTGATAATTTTCAAACCTACAATCTAACAGATAATTAATTATATACATTTGTAAACATCGTCTTGTATCAGAAGCGATATCACTCCAATGAATATTTAAGTTAGGCAAGCAATTCATGTGTGTAATATTTCGCACTTATCTGTTGTAGAACAAACATTCATAGATATGTATATCTTAAAAGACATTCTTCACGTTTTTATATGCTTTTTTTTTGTCCACGATTAAAACTACAACTAATTGAGCTATGTCGTGGAATGGCCAGACTCTCTCTATATATATACCTAGAGTTGGTTGAAGACCGTTAGTGAATGGGAAAATTGTTATGAGTCCAGTGGGGATGGTTTATTATTAAATTTGCGGGGTCCTTTTTAAAACAAATATTTCAAAGTGCAAGTTGGCCAAAGATTAACAGGTAGCTGGTACGCGTTGGGATTTCAAAAGAAAGTCAATGACGAAAATATACGAGTATCTTTACTAACAACAAAATAATATTTAAATATACACAAATATTGGGTTTAAAGGGACTGGTCGTACAGACGGAGTTAAATGTCTGCGCGAGATACAGGTGGGTTAATTAAGGAAGTAAGGATATCGGATTCAGGTCGATGATATAAATGGGGATTTTAAACGGGGGTGCACACACAAAGAATGGATTGATTGGGTAAGGCAGATTCTATATCAACCTCCAGGCGGCAACGGTTACAAATGCATACGTGCTCGTTGCAGGAAAGGGCCAGTTGGGAAAAGATGACTGCGAAGGGGGAAGTCAGTATACCTCTCTCTTCAGATGGCCTTCGGCGATGGGAATACTCGTCAGATATTCACCGATTGACTATGGCAGAGTTCACGGATGTTGATTTAGCCTTCTTTCTTGAATCGAAATCACCGATGTTTCCGATCGCGTGGAGAAGCAAGCGTCCTTCAACTCGTTCGCGGTGGTAGGTGGGAAGTCTATAAGAGCTCCTTACTAAACTGAGTCAAAGGATTATATAGACGCTTGGTGATGTGGCATTTGGTGGCTTTGGCGGCTGCCTTCACAAACACGTGCGATTTTGAGAAAAAGTCAGGGACCCTTCCGGGGGAGGGGGGAATTCGGATAACGTCAGCGTGGAATGTTTGACGAACTTCGAAATTATGATAGAAGGTAGGAATTTTGGCTGAAGGGTGGCCATGGGAGACGATGAAATCGGTCCCTAAAAAAATACAGCTAAAGTGTGATAACGGCATAGGCTGCACCTTCACTCTGGTTCATCCGTGCTTTCAAAGCTCCATGCGGTGATCTCAGGACCACGTGAGTACACAATGGCACGTCGTCACTCTTCGACCTTATTCTGATACAAGCTATTTTCTACTGTCATACATCAACATTATCATCATCACTAACTCTATAATTTAGGAATGGGATTTTTTTGAGTATTTGAATAATAATTTCATCTTAGTTTGTGTATGACTTATGTTTTTTATCCAAGATATTTCTAATAATTCATTTATAATATCAAAAAACAAAATGGCAAAGTTTAGAAATAAATATAAGTATCGAAGTTTTGTGATTTTTTTAAAACCCAAAGAATTACAAATGGTGAAGTTGCGAAAATTTATTTTTGAGTATTTGAATAATAACTTCATCTTAGTTTGTTTAAGACGTTTTTTATCCAAGTTATTTCTAATAATTCTTTTATAATATCGAAAAACAAAATGGTAAAGTTCAGAAATAAATATAGGTATCGAAATCTAGTGAATTTTTTAAAACCCAAAGAATTACAAATGGTGAAGTTCAGAAAATCTATTTTTTTAATTATCTTCTATAACTATATTTTAGCAACGTGATATTTTGAAAGTGGGGAAACTTAGTTTAGATTTTTTCTTAAAATGATTATAATTGGCGAGGTTCAGAATATTTCAAAGAAATTTAACCATGGCCGCATTTTTTTAGATTTTAAATTATAATCTTATTAGCAAAGCGCAAGCTCTTCACGTAGTGGGGAGTAGCGAAGCAATTGCCTGGCTTACTCTATATTTCCGGTAGGTTTGAATTAGTCATAGCCTAAATTTATAAAACATAATTTAAGTAATACTCGTAACATAAGCAATTATCTAGTAGCATAAAGTAGTTTATTCAGAGGAAATAGCAAGGAATTAGAACGAACTGGTGCACAGAAATCAATGTGAGATAGAAATATCGCAAAATTACATAGAGACTTACCCATAAAACAAAATACATAATAAAGATAAATTAATGATAAGAATGATAAGGATTTGTGAATTTTATGAGCTTACTTTAATTGATTCCTTAAGGAAAAACTAGAGAGGAAGAGTAGGGTCTTCAAGATGCGCTTGAAAGGAACCAAGCTGGTGTGTGTGCATCTCGCACCAAGCGGATCATTCCACATAATCGGAGAAAATAGAGTAGAATCACGATCACCCCCGCAGCGTGGATGACTATGAAAAACAATCAGTGGGAGACCATCGTCCGACTACATTGATCTTGAGAGCTGTGATAAGGTTTTTGAAAAGGAGGGCTAGGAGATAGTTGTGATATCTTAGGCCTTATTTGTAAGCAGAAGAAATTTTCAGGCGAATCCCTATTGAATGGAGTTTGACAGTTGGATATCAAATCAGGGGAATTTCATGAGAGGAGATACCCCTTTGAAGAAGAGAACGAGGTGCAATTTTTAACTAGTTGGTGAGGAGGTAAGTGATATCTTGTGATAGAGCGAGAAGGAAGTTTCACAGGTCAAGATATATGGAGGACAAAGCATGCAAAGCTATCTCAAAACAAATTAAAATCTTTATACAATTCGAAAATCAGTCCACATCTCGAATGCACAGTGTAGTTTTGGTCTCCTATCAGAATAAAAACGTAGTGCATTTAGAAATGGTACAAGGTAGGGTAACCAAATTAATTCATGAAGCTTAGGAATAAATCCTAAAATAAAGAATTTATTCTTTAACCCGATTGATCCTTGTAATTATGAATTTAGGGAGAGAACTTTTTAATGTTTCAAATCTTAAAAGAATTCACTAATACAGATTATTCCTTGCTGCGCAAAATGAATAGATAAAAAGTAGTGAAAAGTACGTCAGCAAATATGTTTAAAAATCAACTTGCCCTTATTTTTGAAATGCAAATATCCCCATTCAAAGGTCAAATAGGGTTGCGAAAATTGTGCAGCTGTATTTTAAATAGGAGTAAAATGAAAGTAGCTGCTTGATTTTAAAAGATATAAATAATTACAAATATGTATGTATCATCATTTTGGCACTAGCCTTAAATTCATCTTTCCGGCCCCATTATATTGTCAGATAATTATTTCGTAGTATACTGATGTAGTAATAATTAAGCTAAAATATAAATTATCCAAGTTTTTAAAAGGTTAGTATCTAAAAACGAAAAAGAAAAAACAGGGCATTTCTTTGCTGAATCCAAAATCGTGCTCTTTTCCAGTTTCTGTGCGAGTTTCAGTCTCTGGAGCTTTGCTATCATATCAAAAGGGTAAAATGATGAAAAAATATGGGTTAAATTAACAATTTGTACTTATAACCTACTCCGTACTATTTATTGTCAAAAAAAATTGTTTAAATCTTTTTCAATTACTGAAATGATTCTTTCCAAAGAAATGCGTGCAACCAGTGGTTCTGCTCTTGTGAAGAAGTCTTATGAACGCCCAAGTGCTTCAAATGAACGGAAAGATCTCCTGAAAGTAATATTCCCGCTCAAAGCTCAGGTGGCCCCAGTGGAAAACTTACTCACAATTCTAAAGAAGCCGGTGGGCGCGCTGAAGCGCGCACAGTGTGGCAGAGACCTTTGACCAAGATCTCTAGTTGAGAAAGGCTACGAAGAAACCTCATCTCATGAAGTAGAAGAACCTTACGGATAGGCATCATTTATTTACAAAATACAAAAGATTCGCGCAAAGTAATATTCTCTGATTTGGGATCTTTTATGCTTATTTGTACTTTCTAAAAGATACCTCCTTAGGAGGAGAAAAGGTCAGTGCATTCAAGACTCCTGTGTCTTGCCTACGGTGAAGCATCCGGAAATTTGCCATGTCTAGGGCTGCTGTGCTGTCATCTAATGAAAGTAAGGCACTAACAATTTTGCCGAGGAACACTACCATAAACTCAAAATCGTAAAAAAATTTGATTCATCGACACCTTTTCCAACAGTTCAGGAGAATATTGGAAGGATAACTATTTTTCATCATGATGGCACACCTTATGACAAAAAAAATGCAATATCAAAGTTCTTGGATGAAAGTTTGATTGAACTTTTGGAACCTTGGCCCAGGAATTTGGCAAGTTTAAACCCGATAGAAAATTTTTGGGAGATAATCAAACTGGTGGTTTATAAACAGAAGATATCAATTGGTAAGCAATTGCAGGACCCTATTAAAAAAGAGACTATTATAAGGCGATATATCTTCACAAATTTGGTCAATAGTATGCCATTAAGAACGAATTCTGCGCGAATCAATTGACTGTATTTATTAATATAGTGTGTTCATACTCTATTTTTTATATTTCAACTTGAATTATGATACAAACAGCAAATCAACATGCAATGTTTGAACGTTTGATTAATTTCATTAATTTTCTCATATGTACAATAATATAGACTAGTCTCAAAAGTTTTAGTTATGAGTGTAGTTTGTTTGGTGTACCTTTCTGCTTCTTTCTTCACAGGATGGTCTTAAGTAGATTCAAGGTTTATTTCTGCTTATTGTTCCTTAGTTCAAAGCTAGTATGGTTAAGTTGTGAACAGATGCAGCAGAGATTACTAAAAAAATAGAAACGGGATTTAAAAACTCTAGCAAAGCTATATTTGTGAGGCAAGTATTAAAGTCAAGGCCCATATTTGTAACTCCATCAGAAAATAGGGCATAGGTGGCTCCACGATTAAGAAAGGAGTGAGGGTTTTGCAGGGTTCCACGTCAAAAGAAGTACCTAACTTTATTTCCTCTAAATTATCTATTCAAATCAGACTCTTAGAAAAATAACAGTTGTTAGCTTGCTTAGCCTACCTTAGAGCCTGTGTGCGTATATTCCCATTCACTTGGCTATACTTCGACAGGTACTATTCCAGACAATAGGGAGGTGCTAATAATAGTAATGAGGTAAACAGGAAGAAAAGGGAGGAACTAGAGAAAACACGAGAAAGTAATAAGTCGAATAATGAAAGAGTCTTTTAGTTTATGGAACAAGGAGTAAGTTAATACTTATATGCGTCGATGGGAAATTTTGATGAAAGATCGGATTGTTAAAAAAAAAGAGAAATACATAGTTAAGAGAAGTATATCCAGAGGGCATGGCAGAGCAACTATAGATTAAGCTTTGATGAGAAGAAAGCAAAGAATTCAGCAAGGGAGATAGCGAACATAGCCTTCTTTTTCAGTGGAGTAAAGCGTTTAGCAAGTAGCTGGAAAAGTTTGTGTTGCCTATTTTTTTTTTTTCAAAGATTTGACGGATGTGAACATAAGATTAATGTAAGAAGGCACTGCATTATTGAGTAGCAAATAAGTAGGTTAAGGATGTTGCTATTCTTTCTGTACGACGAGCATAAATAGCTTAAAGCCGTTTTTTGCATGCACGTCTGTGTTTCTTAATGGACAATATATCTGGTTGAAAAGCATTGGGCACTTAACAAAACGTGGAGGTGGAGAGAAAGAGGATATGCAGCTCGAGGGAGAACAAGAGGATCTTGGAACAAGAAAAAAAAGATATATTGTGGTCAGTAGATAGGATAGCATATCTGACCCATGAATGAGAGAGCCATGGTCACTTATCATTTGTTGTTGCTTAATATAAAAACCGACGTGAGAACACTTGGGAAAGATTCAGTGTAAAAGTTTGTTGTGAGTGTAAGAGAGAAAATAATGGATGAAAAAGTAGCTTGAAATTGCAATGAAGTGTTATATGAAGGGGCATATGTTAAAAAATCAGAGAATAAGTAAAGTTACAGATGAATTAAAGAGTGAAATCTTTCGAATTTAATCACTGATCTCTTTGAAAATCGGTCCGCTTAATGGAATGTGAGAGAAGCAAATGCCTTAATGTTTGTTAAATAAGAGGAGGAATCAGGTTAAAGGGAGCTGAACTTTACAAAAACTTCTACAGAGTTAAAAACATAAACTTCAGATGCAATAAAATCATGGAGTTGCATTTCAAACTAACAAATTAGTATTTTGGGGGGGAAAAAGAAAGAATTTCACACTTGATATAACATAAAAGTGAATAAAATCCTTATTTAATTATTTAATTCAACCAATCCTCCTTTCTCTTGCCTTAATTTCTATTCATCATCATTTTGAAAAAAAAGTTGTAAAGAAAAAACAAATAAAAATTAAACTATTTATTCAAAGATCTAATGGTTTCAACACGTTACCAAAAAGATACACAAAAAATTATGATTAAAGAGGGCAATATATGAAAAGTTAATTTTCGTACTCGGCCCTTGATAATAGAACGCAAATTTGGTCCTAGGAGGGGAAAAGTTAAATTAATTTGAAATCATTTGAAACAACCAATTTATCACGGGTAGTGCCATTTGCACCCCAGTTTACTTCCGTTTTTGAAAATTATGGTTATAATTTCAAGTCATTTTCTACTTTACTTAAGTACAGATCCGATAATAGGTTGAAGGGTACAATTTTAAGAGTGTCAAAAGTAGATTTATAATATTGACTTTACTTATTCATGAGAAAATTACTCAGAATAGTAAAACTAGAAATCTAGTCGTTTGTGAACTAAAATTAGACTGAGTAATGAGTTGAGAAAATAATAATTATGTAGAATTTCTACGAACTATTGAAGAAAGGTCATCTTCAACCTTACCAATATTGCCAATAGAATTTAATTAATTTTATAAAAATATTCGAAACCTATCATAAGAGGCATTTCCATGTAGCGAATTTAAAAGTTATAGAAGAAATGACTTAAATTTAATGTAAATAAAAGTATTTGTAAAGCACATACTCTAGAGTCTAAAAGAAACGATAACTTATCAACCTAATGCGCGTGTGACCGATAGGGTAAGGGCTGCTGTCCTATTCTGTATCATAAACGTTTCTTAACTAAAGAGTTTACCTTTGGGGTACGCGTACTAAATTATGCTCCTTACTATTAAATGGAAAGAGTAAATAGGAAATAATTCTACCTCAGAAGAGTTCTGGTATATCTTTAGTGAATCTCTGATCGATTTGGATTCCACTTGTGAAATGCATTGAAAACACGCCAGTAAAATCCCTGCCAATGAATAAGAAGTAGATCAATTATAAAGGTGAAAAAAATAATAAGAGAGCAGTTAGTTGTTAAGGGTTAACTACTATCTAATAAACTATAATGTAGTAGGAGAACCGAAAATATTCTAGATATTAAATTGACCATCAATTAATACATATCTAATCCTTAAAAATAAAATAAATCCCTACACTTAAACAGAATTCCTTAACCAGTACGGCTCTAAAAAAATATGACATCCATCTCTCAATCGATTCCATATTTTTAAGTCAATCTTACTTTAAGATTTTTCCAATCTCGTCTTGTCTCTTCCATCGCCTAATATTATATATAGATGAAATATAGCATTTTCCAAATCCCATAAGCCTTCCGAAATGACCTTCCAAATCCAGGCTTTCAACGACAGTTAGACCCACTAAAAATTCTCTTTAAATCTCAGATGAACGAACGTGGATTTAGGCCAACATTAGATTCCTCAACAAAAGATAAACATAGATGGATTTTTAAAAAATTTACTAAGGAATTTTTATGGATCTGGGAGAAAGGAATTGCAAATTGCTTAGATTGGGGCTCTCTTGTGTATATTAAGTCAATGTATATTTTTATTCATATTACAGTTCTAAAGAAATAAGATAAAAACGTGGAAATGGTGTTATAGGCTGTTTACAGGTAATGTAATTGCTATTTTTTATCAAAATACTGTACGTAAACCAGGCAATGAAAAGAGGTCATCAAGGCTTTAGAAGCACCAATAAATTCCGTAGAAAATACAGGACCATAAGACTTAACCGATGCAATTCAGGGATTATATAATGCATGACGCTTTTCCTGATGAGGAATCCAATTGGTGTTTAATTGATGCCATCTAAATCCCTTGGTCTCATTTAATGGATATTAAAAACACTTTTTCTCTTTATGTGGCTTTATGTATATTCTATTACTTCTACCTGAGAGGCACGCCAAAGAATCGATTTTAGGATTTAGGGTAAAGATCACAAAGAGAATTATAATTATAATTCTTTTTAGGAAACTTAGTAACGTATTCTGTGAGAAGCAGATTATATATAATATAATGCAATATGATATAAAGATCCCATCATTAACATTGTTCATTCAGCTGGCTGTCTTTAACCAGTTGATAAAAATATCATAATTGGTCACTAGTACCCTGGCATGGTTTACATTTATGTTCGCACAACTCATTTTTTTTCTTCTGATTCATCACATTTATTACTTCCTTCCATAAAAGTTTCCTCTCTCCATCGGAATCCTCATTCTTTTGTCAAAATACTTCAATAGCTTCTTTCCTACTATGTTAAATTAATCATTTTCCTTACGTTTTTATCTCTCTCTATTATGTATTATAATATACCCACTTTTTTAATCACACGCACTAAGTTACTTTATCGGTGCCTAGGTTGATCGTTCGGGTGGTAACCATTATATTTTTCAATGAGTTTTTTGGCAATAACATCGTAACTATTCGGGTGGTTTTAACGAAATTTAAAACTTTTATGTTGTTTTAGATTTTATTTCGAATAATATAATTGCCAAGGTCCTTCCAAGGTTAGTCGGGGAATTATCAAAAGAAATGTAACTATGGGTAAGATTGACCCACTTCGTCATAAGTGAGAATAATTAAGAGCATTGGACATAGTTCTGTTGACCTTGTTCAATATACTATATTCATCAAATATTCTGTGAATTCTATAATTTAGAATAGCTTTTTATCAAATATCTAACATGGATTACCCCAGAACTGCTAAATATAGCATAAATATGCAAACATTATACAGATTTTTCATTATTGTCAGTTCTAGAAAATGTTCAGATATTTATCAAGATTTTTCTGAATAACTAAATAGTTAAGCTAGAATGGCTTTATTTAAACAAAAAAATCTAAAAAATAGAGGAATAGACTATAAGTATTTCAAATTATTTCTTTTTAACAAACCAAGAACTATTAAGCAATGTGAAAACAAATTATAATTTTAAATGGACTGCCACAAGGAAAGATTTGTTGACAGCTTGCTCCTATTAATCATAATCAGGGATTTTAAAAATGCGATTTAATATTACAGAGGAGAGTTATTTGCAGATATCACAAAATTATGCAAGATAATTATCAACACATCCGAATACAAGAAAATTAGTGAAGACATTATTTCGTAATATCTGTATATGGGGTGATGATAACAAATTATTCTTCAACATCTACAATTTCTCTTTTCGAATAAAAAACTGTAAATTACAAGAAATATCTACAAATAAAAGATCTAGAAGGGTTGGGTAAAAATAAATTTGTAAATAAATTAATGCTAGTAATTAGTCCCATGTCAAGCATGTGAGCAAATTCGTTTTCTCTATACCTATCTCATTTTTCCTTAACTATATTTATTTTATCACTAAGGATCAAAATAGCTCGGAGAAAATTATTTCCTAGCATCTCCTTTGTATGATTAAGGAATTTCCTGAGCTATAGTAGAACCAAGCATAAACGTAGATTCGTTTATAGATAAGTGTTTACCCTTCCAAACATTAGGACCAAAATAGCTCAGAGAAAACTCTTTCCTAGCATCTCCCTTGTATGATCAAGGAATGTCCTGAACTATAGTAGAACTAAGCATAAACGTAGATTCCCTTATAGATAAGGTTTTACCCGTACAAACATTAGGACCAAAAGAACGCGGAAGAAAACTCTTTCCTAGCATCTCCCTTGTATGATCAAGGAATGTCCTGAACTATAGTAGAACCAAACATAAACGTAGATTCCCTTATAGATAAGGTTTTACCCGTACAAACATTAGGACCAAAAGAGCGCGGGAGAAAACTCTTTCCTAGCATCTCCCTTGTATGATCAAGGAATGTCCTGAACTATAGTAAAACCAAGCCTAAACATAGATTCCCTTATAGATAAGTATTTACACGTGCAAACATTAGGACTAAAATAGCTCAGGGAAAACTCTTTCCTAGCATCTCCTTTGTATGATTAAGGAGTGTACTGAGCTATAGTAGAACCAAGCATAAACGTAGATTCCCTTATAGATAAGTGTTTACTTGTTCAAACATTAGGACCAAAATAGCTCGGAGAAAACTCTTTTGTAGCATCTCCTTTGTATGATTAAGAAATGTCCTGAGCTATAATAGAGCCAAGCATAAACGTAGATTTCCTTATGGATAAGTGTTTACCTCTACAAACATTAGAGTGAACGTCATGTTTCTGTGTCCCCTCAAAGTGCGAGATGGCTCATCTGGTAAGCAGTCAGATCTAGTCTTTTTGATATAGCTTTCACTTTCTTTATGAATCGGAGTCGCTTCGAATGGATCTTAAGTTCTTTGCTCTTCATTATTTTTCAGTTTAAAGCTATTTTGATCAAATTGGGAATAGAAGACCAGAGATTGAGGAGAAAATAGAGATGGAAAGAGGCCTTACAAACTTAGGAAACATGACTTTTGAAAATAATTGTCTATCATAGACGGTCCCCAATCCTTTTACTGTATCAAAAAATGAGGCATGTAAGGCAGTAAAATTACGATAAGCGGTAAGGGTTTTGTATTGAGTCACGTCTAAATTCAAAGTAATATACTAATCATATATCTCACTAATTGAATGAAAGATTGCTGATGTTCAAAAAAATATGCAAGGCCTTAGTATGTATCTGTGGGAAGTTAAAGAGATGTGTTGTGTCGTGTATCTGTGTTAGACATTTGGGGCAGTTGGTATTTTATGAGTGGTGGGAGATATTTTGTGCACGTGTGATGCCAGGAGTGGTGATTTGTTTGTTCTTATCTGTGCTAGTGTTCTTATGATCTGCTTTGTGAGTTTTCTTCTGAGTTCTGTATGGTGAGAGGTAGTGCACTTAATATTTTGTTGTGGGTTCTGTGTGTCAAGTATTGTTGTGTGATCTGAAAGTGGATTGTTGTTTTGTCTTCTGTTGTTATGTTAGGGTCTATATCTAAGTTGGTCGCGTAGCTGTTGTTTTTATCGAAAATGATTTGTTTTTTGTGTCGGTGATTGGAAGGTTGTATGGTGATGTGGAGCGGATGATTTGGATGTTACGTTTTCTGGCTGAGTTGTGATGCATGTAGTTTCAGGTGATTTTTAAATGGGAGGATTTTCGTTTCGTCATGTAGATGTTGGGTATTTGTGTCAAGAGTGCATCCTGTGGCATTGCGGAGGGGGGTTATGTTTTGTATTGTCTGTAGTTTTGTGGTGTTAGTTTCTAAAATGATTGAGGACCAGAAAGCGTTGGAGTATTCTATTACTGGTCTTGTGATTGTCTTATATGTATTAATGAGCCTTTCCTTGGCTTTCCCCCCAGCGTGTAGTTGTGAGTGCTTTGATGACTGAATATTTTCGGCGTCTTGACTATTGTGTTTTGTATGCGTTTTGGGTATGTGAATTTGTGGTCTAAAGTGAGGCCAAGGATCTCCAGTTCTTTTGTGGTTGTTTTGTATGTTTAGATTTAGGGTTGTGTTGTATTCTGAATTTTATTGCTATTAGTTACGTGAGCCACTAAAGGATGCTAAAAGCCAAACAACATTTGCTAGTTTTATATATGAAATTGAGCATCTATATTTGTTGCAAAGACTATAAAAATAACTTTGTATTCCATCGAGTGAAATATAAGAGATATAGAATTATTTTACTAAAGTCATTGACAAGTACTTGGTATCCACATTAATAATAAATTCTCCAATTCAAGTTGAAAAACCATCCATTAACATATATAACACTACACCTTTTGATCGAACGATAAGGTCGTTCAACATCAATCTAAAGACCAGTGAATTCTGAATACAGTACTTATTACATTAACCCTATAAACGACAAGGCGTATGGAAAGTGTAGAAATTGGAACATAAATATTGAATCACTGGGCATATGTATATGACTCCACTTTCATCCCAACCGCTAGCTATATCTAGTGTAGAAGCCGTTCATCATCACGAGCATTGTCACCAGTAATACGGCGGCAGTTCCAAGATTATGACACCTTACCATACCTACATGAATGTTTATTTTCTAAGGAAATCTTTTGCGCATTCTACTTGCCTTGAGTTGAAATGCAATTTCAAACAGATTTTGGTAATTAATAATATGGTATTATAAACAAATCAATCATAGCTCGTTTGATTTAATAATGTATGTATCATGGTTTGAAAATATAGTATTTAGAATAGCAGCATATTGCGCACTTTGAACCATTCAGGAAGGGGCACTTTGAATATGGTTTAATGTGCCTCATATTGGTTGTCAAATCTGGCTTTCTTCCCTCGATGTACAATTTGTTTCGCTTCCGATTATGTACTAATTATGTACTAAGTATATCTGCTCATGATCGTCTATTATTGATTTAATGGTGCGGAAGTACAAAGGTAAACATGATATACATAAGTAAAGCTCAGGGAAGTTTCATGAAAATGTCTGTTGAAGCATTTTGAATTAATAAATAGTCATTTTCACAATATCAAAGTATATCAGAAAATTCAAAGCTTGTCAATATGAGGTTAATACAAGCTTCATACACCATTACGATTCATAACAGGTTGGTATTCCGATAAAAAGTTTTAAGTTCATAAAAAACAATAAACTAACTAAGGAAATGGTTTTCTTTTGTCTGCAATCAATTTATATATATATATATATATATATATATATATATATATATATATATATATATATATATAAATATATATATCTTTTTGTTATTTACCAATGAAGGAGAAGCATTTTAATTTGTGCCTTTCTATTCCATGGTCTCGAATGTATGTCAATCAGCTTGCTGTCTTTCTACTATGTAGTGAAAAAGCGAAGAGGTTCCCTAATCCTGTTTAAAGAAACGCTATGGCAGGCAAAAATGAGAAAGAAATGTTCATAAAACGTCATAAATCTCAAAACATGCAATTGAAGCACCAGCATAGCAAAGGCAAATGGTTCAAAGCTCAAACGGCTAAAATATTTGGGCCAGACTATTTAAATTCTATCTAGATGATAGATGAATTACTAAAAAGCAAAACTTTTCAAGAATACTTGTGATGCGGAGATTAAAGCAGGTTGGACAATTTACAGGAGCAAAAACTAGTTTACTAGTGTCTGTGCGATGCTCTATGTTGGTAGATGGGGGAGTGCTAACACTCGGTATGACTGTCCCTAAGTTCACTTCAAGAAGCACATCACATAAATAGCTCCATCAAAAATTCTAGACTTGGCAGCTTAGATGAGCTAGGTGAATATTGTTATCTTCCAACCAGTTTTTGAACCTCTTCATAAAACATATTGGTTTTTCAACAGACAAACCTGCCATCCTTTTCATGGGTATCCATAAAGTTACCTATGCCTTGATATCATTCAAATTCCAATAGCTCATGATAACCTTCCTATCACACATGCACACAAGATACAGCAAGTAGCGATATCACTGTAAGGCGTGATGAGAGCCCATTGGGCTAAAACTTAATGACTGGCGCCTGAGTAACCCTTGAAAAAGAATCACCATCTACAATCTGCCAGAATGTTTGAACAAAGTATTTTATCGTGCTCTTTCTGCATAAAACTTCACAACTGATTGTGACTCCTTGGCAGCAAAATCTTCAGGAATGAATTAAGCAGTTCAAACACTTAAGCAATGATAACAATGTCCAACAAGTGGTAGATCTTTCCGTAAGACTCAATGGCCTGCCTCATTAACAGGTTCTTCGCTCAATACCTGGCAACCTATTTGCTCAGTTGATGTGATGAGTCAGGACATCAACTAGGAAGAACTGACGGGGTTTCGATGCTTACGAAACGACAATTTACCTTTCATCCACATAGAATTGTTCAAACATGAAACTTTTTGATTGCAAATTAATTAGATGCAGTCAGGAGAAAGAATATGCAAGGAAAAGACAGAAAGAGAATTTACTCAAGAAAAAGAAGAGACCAGCTATCCTGATTGTAGAAGATAGTTGTGATAATGAATTTGTTGGATATTTCCTTTATAAGAATAAAGTGCTTATGTAGAACATTTTAGTGATGAGCTTACTGAACACGAAGCAGTAAGAATAATCTGACTTTGTTCTATTAGCCTGAAATCTGTGGATTCCAATTTGCTATTTTATGTTGAAAAATATAGGGAATTGCAACAGAAGATGAAATAACATTTTACACTGTTGATTTTTATCACCATTCTAGAAATCTCATATAAATTCATATGTAATTTGGCTGCCTAAATCTCTAGCTTCAAGTGATGCTTAAAAAGCGCACAGTCCATGATTCAATCGACCGAAACTAAGGTCGAAACTTCATAATTGTCAGCTTATGTGAGGATTATCATTATTTAATCTATATAGTGCACGGAAATGATGATATTTAGTTTATAATAAAATGAACTTGGTTTAATCTTATTCATCTAGTTCATTTCTGAGCTGTACTGTATAGTAATGATTTGAACTAGTGTAAATACGAGTTTTCTTTGTAAAAATGAATATAGTGGATATGAATCAATATACCTTAAAGTAAAGTTAAATGTAACCTCTCTGAGGGAAAAGTAAATTTACAAGTAGGTATATTTTTTATCATTCAACAAACTCACTTTGAATAAAACTGATGTTGAAAATTTAAATGGCGTATATTGAACCAAGATCACACAGTAGTATTATGGTGTAGAAGCCAAAACATAAATATATGTTCAATGTTCCTCACTCTCCCCAACATGCGGTGAATACAATTGTGCATATACCACCTAATTTTAAAGTAAGACTTGTACTTTTTTTCTGTGCAAAAGGGGGTTACCAAGCAACAACACCGAATTGAGAATTCTAAAAGGATTTATTTCCTTGAAACTAATAGAACGCAATAAAGTAACGTCTCTCGAAGGAGAGGATTCGATGGGTAATTTGTAACCTAACTTCAATATAAAATAAGATGACACCGTGGGTTTATTTAAATAGTTATATTTCCCGAAATTACCTATTAAAGGTGTGATGGATAGTAACATTCATTTTATTCAATAGAATGGCAATCAGCCTCAATAACGGCTTCCAGGTTGCGTGGAAACCTGCTGCCGGCATTCTCGACGGTATCTTTGTTTAAATGGATAAAAACAGAGGTGATCCAGAACATAAGCTCCACCTCGCTGTTATGAGCAGATTTTGTTGGTTTCTCTCTCTCTCTCTCTCTCAAAACGACTCACACATATTTGTCCAGGGAGTTGTAGTCGGCTGAGTTAGTAGACCAGATATTCACGATGATATGACCAAATAAATTGTCTGACAGAAGAGACTGGGTCTTCTTGTTTGCACGTCATGGTAGAGCATCATGCTGCTACAGTTATTACCTGCTAATGGCCACCTCCTGGATCCAAGGCAACATCACCCTACTAAATCGATCCCTCCGGGAAGATAAACGGGAGCATAACTGGGCCATCGCTAGCCGCCACCCCAAACACCATGATGAGGACAGGCAAATTGCTCTTCATTACAGTCTCGGTAAAGCTTTGGGGGATACAGCAATCAGTGGTTGTTTTGCAAATTCTCCTCCTTGTCTTGACAGAAATTCTTCTCGTCTGAAAAAAATAAAAAAATGACAAGCTTGAGAGCTTGCTTTAGTTTGTTCATAAGCTTCGCAGGACTTCGTTTCGTTTGTCCTTTATATTGTGGCAATGAACTTTGTTATAACTTGTATTTGCTCTTTCTTCATATATATATATATATATATATATATATATATATATATATATATATATATGTGTGTGGTTAAAAGGCTAGATTTTTGGCAAACCAGTCTTCCTCAAAGCCTTCGGAAGGAGCTCTTCTCACATAAACGAAAAGGTAGCACTTTTCGTGTATGTGAGAAGATCTCCTTCCGAAGGCTTTGAGGAAGACTGGTTTGCCAAAAATATAGCCTTTTAACCGCATAATTAATTGCGTTACTGCAATAATTTTTCTTAATATATATATATATATATATATATATATATATTTAAAATATTTTTAAAAATGTAATGGGTAGATAAATGAAAATTCAATGGTGCATAAAGGCATGCATTTAATATATTTTATTAATTTTCCATATGACACAATCACATATTCAAGAAATTGCACTCAATTATCTTATGAAAATAAAATATTGAGACGGCAAAATAAAAGAACAATCATTCAAAGAATTGCTTAGCAAGAAAATACATTACAGACAACGCAAGATTTGAAAAAGATGAAACCTGAAACACTTAACATGAGGTGTTGAAGCCTTTGCTTTATATTACTTCGAAGCAGCAACGAAGAACACATGACCTCACCATTCTTACTCAATTTTCGTTTATAAAGCCGCCCGAATAACGGCTGCTGGTCTCAAACTTTGTCAAATTGGTCTTAGAAACGGCCCCAATTGGGTATAAATCTGGACTTTAGGCAGGATACTTCCTTAATTTGAAATAGTATTTTGATACTTTGCATTATGTATGGCGCGTTGGCCTGGAAAAATAGTGATAAATAGTTGCGATATGCTCGTAGTGAAAGCATAATATGTTCTTGTACGTGGTTAAGGTACACATTTGGATATACCGTTTCAATTTGTCACACTAGCAGACCAACTCCTTCAGATGCAAATAGCCACCATACCATGACGCTGCCTCCTACATGCTTGGGAGATGCTTACAATCAATACCAACCAGAATATATCCAGGCCACGCCATCTCCAAGAGTAAATGATGCTTCGTGATATCGTTTGTCACGCTGAAATTCTCTCTGTTTACTTTGTGCAATCGACGACGGCATTGCAGTTTATAATATAAGGAAACCTCAGGATTACTTGGAAATAAAAGTTAATGAATAATGGGGGCTGAATTTAAAACTAAAGATTAAACCAATAGTTGAATCTGTCATTTAGTTACAAACCATTTAGGAGAGAAGAACCTTAATTGAATTCAATTAAATATTGACTTAGTGTGCAAAGGCTTGTCGGCGACTGTTATTCTGATCTTTATGTGAATATCTTTATCCATTTGCTGATATCGACCATGTTTGCAAATGAGAGGAGTGGTGCGACTATCTAACTTAACTAACCCAAAAGCGTGAGTCCAAATACCTATTCAGCTCTAATAAATAATGGCGATTCAACGTCAAATTAAAATTGATTAAGCAATGTTGAAAATTAACAAAAAATTATTAATATATTTTGCAGACCAAGTTTGTTGTTTATATTCTCGGAATGCGCATCAACGAGTAAAGTAATAGAGACAGTACCTAAGGTTTAACGCGAGATCCAGACCAAGGTTAGGTAGGTAAAGTATATGACATTGGTATCAAAATTTCATACAATCGAGAATCATTTAAACGGTTAAAATTCTCAATGTACTTTAGTTAGCTATACATAAGCGCTTTTTTCATACGGTTAGGTCTTTAGCCGAGACTTTAGAATTAACATTCAAGTTCGCTAAATCGCATTTGGGCATATATATATATATATATATATATATATATATATATATATATATATATATATATATATATATATATATATATATATATATATATGTATATATATATATATATATATATATATATATATATGTATATATATATATATATATATATATATATATATATATATATATATATATATATATATTTAATATCAGAGGGAACAGTGCATTGTGAAATAAAGTAAGAAAGTTTTGAACTTTTTTAAGCAGCGCAACATAACCTATTGAAACACAATAAGTTGAGCACATCTGTACAAACATATTACTTTTACTTCCAACATTATAAATTCTTATTTTGTGGAACAAAATATATCTACTCACTGACTATTATTATTATTATTATTACGTTTAAGGCAGATTGAGAAGAGGTCCGCTATCTTCCTATAATAAAATAACCTTCAAAAGCGTAAACGTTTCAGCGCGTGCTTCCGGCCGTTTACCCTCACGCGTGACAGCGTTATTTATGAGCAAACAACGTTGTGGCCACATTTGTATTGTGGGTAGCGGGGAAAATAGGGGTAAGAGTGGGGAGAGGTGGCGATAATTTTTCTCTCTGTAGGATGTCCTCGGGTAAGGGGGAGATTGAGTGGGGAGGGTTAGGAGAGAGAGAGGGGAGAAGGGGTTGGAGATGGGGAGACAGATGGGGAGGGAGAGAGGGGAGAGGTGGAGCTGAGGAGAGAGAAAGGGAAAGGGAGAGATAGGGTGGGGTGGGGTATAGGGAAGAGAGTTAGAGTGGAGTGGAGGGAGAGAGAGAGGGGATAAAGTGGGGGAGAGGGGATGGAGAGTTACAACGGGATTTTTTTATTCCTATAAATGAACAGACACGGACGCACATACATACACACAGAGATAGACTTCATTTTTATTATATAGATATATAATGGTAAGAAAGTGGCCATTATAAAACTGAGCATTTTTCGCAACACGTTAATATACGGATAGTGCTTTTGAATACTGGGGTTCGGTAATGGCATTCCGCAGGGTTGGGAATCAGAATTCAACGGGGTTTTTAAGGTGTGACCGAACTAGAGAGTTGTACAAGGCGAGAAACATCTGCTTATTTCGGAAGCGAAAATGTCTCTTTATGTACCCGAGGATTCGCTAGGCCTTCTTTTCGACCTGGAGGCACTGCTTGGATAACTTTAGGTCACTGCTAATTAGCACGCCTAAATCCTTATCATGGTCAGTGGTATCTAGCTGTGTGCCTAGCAAGGAGTAGTTTTCCCGAGGGTTAGCATGGCCGATGTGCATCAACTTGCAATTGTCAAGGTTTAATGGCCTATCCACCTTTCCGACCGCTCACCTATCCTGAGAAGGCTATTTCTCAAGCGTGTTACTTTTCTCGCGAGCTCACAGTACTTCCAAAATTTCTGGTCCACAGTCCAGGAGGAGATATTTTGTTTCCCGAATTCAATAAGCCCAGCGTCATAGCCCGAAAACCAACTTTCTTGCACTATTTCTCCGTTCAGATTTTAAGTTCCTCTCACTTTAAGAATTTAACTGTTAAGCATTATGTTAAAATCACAAGCCGCTTCAATCACTTCAAACTTTCCTGCCCTATAGACAATTTATCCTTTGGTTATAATTTATATCGTTGGGTTATTTTTCTAAGTCATTTTCGTCTAATTTCATACTGAGTGTTTAGTAACTCAATTATTTTTCATTTTACCAAATTCAAATCAATGTCTATTTTAAATCTTAAATTTAGATATAAAACTAAATATTCTTAAGCATCCTGTAAAAACTACAAATTAGTCCAATCAAAATCAACTTCTGAATATTAAAATAAACCTTACTTAATCCGTTGGTTCGGGTTCTGTAAAGAATTTTTTTTAAGTTTTAACGTATTTGGAAAAGTTTGATTCTTTCAGGTGCTAACAAACTTAAAAAGATTACTCTTCAAGTTTCCCTATATTTAAAACATCTTCGATTAAAGTTTTGACAAACTTGAAAAAGTGATTTTTGATCGTTTGAAATTAGAATTAGATATTATTTGAGTTCTCTTCATAAGTTGAATCTCTTCACCCACAGTAAGACCTCAAAGAACGGACAAGGAAGATGCAGGGAATCCTTGATCGTGAATTGAATGATGAAGTCATTTAAATGATTAATCAGAACATAAGGGCTGTTAATTGTGTTAGATTTCCTAGCTCAACAAGCCTAGTGGCTGATGGAGATGAAGCGCCGTTCTATGCATGAAGAGATTGTTAATTTACCAAAGATGACGACAAAAACCGATTATGACGAGAATACACCGATTGATCAAAAATCACTAATTATGACAAAATTTCACCGTTCAAGCCTCATCTAAAGCCGAAAAAGACATCAAGAAGGAAGAAAAAAGAAACAACAAACACAAATTACACACATTAAAAAATAAATTAAAACAAGGAATACTAAGCACAAAATTAAAGTAATATATTAAAATTACAATAGCAAATGCGCATCAGACATCTAAGATCAATAAATTTTTTTTAGCCAAATGGCTTAACGCAATAAAAATAGAAACTATAATCAAAACAATAAAAAAAAGACAACAAGAAAATAATGAAAGTTATAGGCCTGATCACTAAGCGCCTAGCTTCTCTTTGCAACTCTACCACACTACGTTCTCTCTTCACAACATTTATTTATGTCTATCTACCCAAACATCCTTTTATCTCCTACCCACTCATACCCACTTACACACATTCGTAATTCATAATTCACCCTATATCCCATCGTTGGTTTTCCACACTTTCATTCTACCAATTGAGGTTAAATATTGGTTCCAAGTGGGCTCAATTACGTTACTCTCTTATTTATTCTATTCAAATTAAAAATGGCATATGAATATTCCGTTTCCATCTTTTACTCATGCGAGCAGGCAGTCAGAGGAATCGTTAGGAATTGTGCTATTATTTAATATGCGAAAACCTTAATTTTTAACCAAGTGTAGAAATTTAATTATAATATATTTAAATAAAAATATTTGCATGGTAAATTAGATACGGTGTAAAATTCTTTGCTTCTGTAACCAAGTTGGAATGAATTCTGAAAATAGATCAGTTGAAAATGAAAGATCCTCCCTGTAAATCTACCATTAGGTCTAGCGTATTTCTATATTATCTCAAGCTACTCCACATTGGACATTATAATACCTCTTCCAACTACCTTCTCTTTTGTTCCATTTTGTTTCATTCATTCAAAATACAAACGAGCTTAACTCGAAGATAATGATAAGTTTGATCCCGATGGCGTTTGCGATGCAATCAAATCTTGTTATGCAAAGTCGTTCCTGAACAACAACATATGCAAGGTGTCCCAGAAAAAAGTTAACCGTACTTTTAATTTGTATAACTCAAAACCTATTAGGAAGTTTTAGAGTCCTTTAAAACAAAACAAATTTAGCAACTATTTACCTGTCGATTATGGAAATTTGATTAAATTCCCTTTTATGATATTAATACACTAATGGGGTTAGTGGAGGCTATCAAAATTATGTTTGCGCTAGGAAGTAAAATAATGAAACTTCAAGGTTAATATCAACAAATATATTTAAATCTATTTTTAACAATAACACCTCTTCATATGGGTAATAGAAATTCATTTTTTGATTTTCTAAGCATTGATTTCTTCTACATGTCCTCCATTTCTTTGCAAGCACAGTTGCGCCTTTGATCGCATTGATTGAACAACCTTTTTGATTAACTTGTGATTTTACTTAAGTCTATTGACTTCACGTGTGATACTATCGCTTAACTGGCTGATGCTTTGTGCTGGAGTAGAATACACTTTATTCTCTTGATATCCCCATAAGAAATGATCGCACAGTGTTAAGTCAGGGGATCTTAGGGGCCATTCAATTGAATGATTTAGCGCGACAATGCGGTTGTCAAACGTTTCTCTTAGTTTTGTTCTTACATCAAGCTGTCTATAAGCTGGTGCACCGTCCTTAATCGACCAAAGTCTATTGAATTGATTGCCGTAAATCTGGCGGAGTTCCGGTAAGATCCTTTCGTGGATCATGCTCAGGTAGTCAGCACCATTCAAGTTATTCTCGTAAAACAATGGGTCGACAAGGTAGCCATTCTCGCATATTCCGATCCACAGAGACACTTTCTGCTGACAAATACGTGTGTCAAAGTTGAATCATGGGGGAGGGGGGGTTCAGTGGCACATACTGCCGAATGTAATGGCTATTTACCTTTCCATTCATGAAAAAGGCTGCCTCATCACCAATCACAATGTTTTCCAAGAAACGAGCAGGTTTAAGGAGAAGCCATTCTTCAAATTGTCTACCACGAGGAAAATCAGTTTCAAGAAGCTGGTGTCTTGCATGCATCTTATAGGGATGCCATTTTAACTCATGTTAAATAATGTAGTTAAATGATGACTTTTAAAATTGCAACCCATTCTTTCTGACTGATACATGTGGAATTTGAAGGAAGTGTCATCAGGACATTTTCGATATTTTCTGTTATTCTCATACGACCTGAAAGACCTTTGTTTAGATTCAAGCATGTTCCTTCATGTTGGTATTTGTGGACATTTTTTCCGATTGTGGGCTTGCTTGGTGGGTGCCTACCTGGAAAACGCTGTTCCAATGAATCTTGTACTTGTTTAATACTGCCAGTCTTAATAAAGTTTGTAAATGCGCGTTGATCTTTTGCATGATTAAAAAGGTTCTATGGAAGTAAACTTTTACACACAAACGCTTTGATTTGCTTAGTAAGCAATAATGACCACACCAAACTACAGCATGGCTGAAAAAAACACTCTAAAATGGCCTTGGCTTTGCTTGAAGAATCGCATCGTGACCTAGGCTACCTAGGCTCCCTATGCTTCTCTTAAAACTGCACGGTGGCCTAGCCTTCCTAGGCTTCGTTTCATTATTGTACTTCCTTGCGCAAACATATTTTTGATAGCCTCCACTAAACCCTTCAGTGTATCAAAATTATAAAAGAAAATTTAATAAAATTTATAGAATCGACAGATAAATAGTTGGTAAATAGAACACTTTCTGCAGGATCCAAAAGTCTCCAATAGTTTTGGAGTTATACTAATTCAAAGTACGGTTAACTTTTTTCTGGGACACCCGGTATATAACTATATTTCAACTTTCAATGGTGTTTATCTATTTATCCAGCACATATTAGTCGTAATCATAAAATTTTCTTTTGCATCAATAGCAGACGCTGAGAATTAAATATATTAGAAGGAGAAAATTTACCAAGTCATCATTTGACTAATTCAAATCGACTGAAATTTGTAGAAATTGTAAAAAATAGTTAAAAGAATTTGGAAAATTTTCCAGCGACTAGCAGTGGATAGTTACTTCTTTTAGACAATAAAAATAAGATTTTTTTTTTAGCAAATATATATATATATAATAGCAAAAATATCCTAAGTACATTTAGAGCAACAGACGTAATATTTCGAAATAGATTATGGATAATAAACTATAGTTAACCGGATTCGCGGATCCTCCCTTGCAGTCTCAGGCAAAGGTGGAGTAAATATTTCTCCACTTCCCTAACTCTTTTGTGAAATACCTGGTATAGAAAGCAATTCCACTTTATTATTGGGCATTCATATAATTTCTCCAAGACTTTTCCCTCACTTTCTTTCTCTTGCTCAATCTTGCCATTAAACCTTCGCTTTCCATGGGGGGTTTCTCTCACTATGTTGTATAAAATATCTAATTATGCTTTCCTTATCAATTACAATAGCTTCCTCTCAACTGTGTTTCCTTTTATTTCCTCTTATGATTATGAATGAAGTAAAGTGGGTGCATGTGAGGGAGGACGATAGGGTGTGTGGGTATATAGAGAAAAAAGACTAGTGGAGAAAAGAGAAAGAAGTGTAGTAGGGTGCAAAGAGATGCCTAGAGTCTGGTGATCAGATCTATCACTTTTATTATTTTATTGGTTGGGTGTTTTCTTTGTTGTTACTGTGGTTTTGTAAATAATTATAAATAATTATTATTTATGGCGTTCAAGCCATTTGTATTCATATTTTTTTAGTTTATTTGGTGTATGTTATGCATTGCTTACTTTGTATGTGTTTTTTAATACGTTTAAGTGCGTGCTTAGTGTATTGGTATTTTTTGTGTGCGTGTGTTTTTTAGTGTTTTTGTTTCTTCTTCTAGTTAAGGATTTTTGGTCGAAATCGAGGGTTTTTTCGTAGTCTTGGTTTAAAGGTGTCTTCATCGGTGTATTGTTGTCGTAATTTGAGTTTCTTGTCTTGTTCGGTTTGTTTCTTTTCTTTATAGGTTTTTTTACATCACTTTATGAATAGAACGGTACTTCTTCTCCGCCAGCCACTCGGTTGGCGGAGCTGGGAAATCTGGGGCGACAGTCAGCTCTTCTGCTCTGGTTTATCATCTAGGTGATTTCATCACTCAGTTCCCGATTAACCAGATGCTGCCTTTTCCGGGTCCGTTCTTCTATGCTTTGTTAATGGGAATTATCCCCACCTCTCTGTGCAGATCTTCTTGCCGTCTTGTTTCTTGCCTGCGTGTACCCATGATCAGGTACATGCATTTGTTTTGCACTACTTAAAGTCGCCTCTTTTGTGTTTTTGAGACACATGAGAGGGGGGAGGCGGGGTAAAGCAACGTAGATCTTACAAGGGTATTGTAGATCTTCTTGTTGCTTTCACGTAGATTTCTAAATGTGTATAGAGTTCTGACAGCGGACGTGGCTCGAGAAATTCTTTCTTCGACGTGCGTTTTGTACTCGGTAGAGGTGATTTTCATACCGAGTACATTGCATTCGTTGGTGTAGGGGTATCGTGTATCCCCCACACGCACGTCTGCCCTTAAGGTGCGTCCGATGGGGACTACCTTCAATTTCTCTTGGTTTGTTCTTATCTTCCACTGAGCCTCGTAGTTGTTCAGGTTTGTGATTTCTATCACTGTCATACGAGCTTGCCACGGCGCATTCCTCCATGGAGATACGATTATCTGGCTGAAATCATCGGCGTACTGAATATTAAGGAAAGAGGGGTACACAGGGGCTGGGACGTCCGCGGTGTATATCGAGTAAAGGGTGGGGGACAGACACCCCTCTGCGGGATGCCCGCAGTGAGCGGAAACTTTGGTCCGTCCGTGCACACTAGACTGACATACGCCGCTCTCTCCATGACATAGTCATAGAGAGTTCTTTCTAAGTTTTCACTTAGACCCAGCCGTAAGATCTTATACTGCATGCCCCGCTGCCACACCTTATCAAACGCTTTTGATACATCCCGACAAACGATATCCACATAACTCCTGTCCCGTTTGGCTTGGGAAAGCTTTTCCGTTATGAAATTGATTGCCATTTCCGTACTTCGCTTCTTTCTAAACCCAAATTGAGATGAGTTGTAGAGGGAGTTTTCTTCCAGGTGAGACACCAGTCTCCCGTTAAGGATCTTCTCAAAGAGTTTCCCGCCAAATTCCAGGAGTGAAATTGGGCGGTACCTCTCTCTCAACGTTGGGTCCTTTCCGTGCTTTATTCTTTAGTCATTTAATTTTTTGTAATCTGAGTATTTTTTTCTACAGCTTCAAATTTACTTATAATATTCTCCTAAATTTTCCAATTTTTGCATCTAAACATTTACGTGGATCGTATAAACTACTTCAGCATCCTTCCCATAATATTTCCGCACATACTGATGTAATTTATTCTTTATCATATTTATGTACATAATTCTGTCTTAGTTATCTCAATTCTTACTGTAATCTATATCTTTGGATGTCAAACTTACCAAATATTCAAAGCCTCAACCTGTTTTAATATCTATTGTTTTATATATGTATTCTTATCCTTAGTATATATATATATATATATATATATATATATATATATATATATGTATATTATATATATGTATATATATATATTGTGGACAGGTAAAGAAAAAGACGATATCATTAATCAATTCAATGATAGTAAAGCTGTTGATATCATATAACTTGAAATCCCAAAGGTCTAGAACAAAGTTCTTCACGAACGGCGGGTGATAAAATTACAATCTTACGGAATCAACGGTGACATGAAAAAGGAATTGAGAATTAGCTCAAGAAAAGAATGCAGAAAGTTTTCATATATGGCAAGGCGTCTGAATAGCCCAATGTAACTAGCGGATTCCCCGAGAGGTCAGTTTTAGGGACTGTCCTTTTTCTAATCTACACTAAGGAAATTGATGAAGTCCTAAACTCCGCAATCTCAAAGTATGCGGATAATACAAAAATACCGTCTACTTTATTCTAAATTTATTACTTTGTGTCCAAACTTGGCAAATGTGATTGAAAGCAGATAGATGCAAATTTCTCACAGTAAGAAACCGAAATTAAAATTTATCCTATTCAATGAATAGAACACTATCGAAAAGAGTAAGCAAGGAAACAGATTTAGGAGTTATAGTATTGATTTACCGAAATAAAGTCCACAAATAAGAGTAGTTAGTGAGAAGGCCAACAAAAGATATTGTTTTTAGGCATGTTATTCGAGTATAAATCTATAGTAAAACTTACTCACTGCAACACTCTATTCTAGTAGGGTGGTTCATACTTTGGGTTAACCATATATTTTTATTAAATCCTTCAATGAGGGGTGCTTAAATAATAGATTTTCCGGTGTAAATTTTAAAAAAGAACTTTATTTTGTTATACAATTGCTCCTCCCTACATCAATTTCCATTTAAATCTAATTAAATTTTTCCCTTTCGTTACGAGCTTATGTAACCTATTTTTATTTAATCCAAGTACACACAACACAAAGTAACCTCAAATTTACATGTTTATTGAGTAAGGAAAGTATATGCAAAGCTCTACATATAAGTCCATGGGCCACTTTGGGTCATGTTCAAAAGGTAAACTTCACCAGATTACACAAATCTTGCTTTAACTCATTCCTGGACATCAGACGTCTACTTGTCTCTTGTGCCCTGATTCCTCCATCCCTCTTTTCACGTGACAAATAATTGGAAGAAGTCTCAGTCCCTATTCTTACAACCCTCTCAATTTTCTGTGCATGACAAAGCCAGTCAGGTACTTTCATAGGAATGTCAATGAAGTTTTTCAACTCAGAAGTACGTAAAGAGCAAGTGAGAGGTGGCTCAGAGACATCCCTGTGACCAATTGATCAGATCTCCAATCCTGGGAGCATTACAATTGATGTTGAGTATCTGGGTTCCGTTCTCCCCTGATGGTTTGGATTCTTTTCACCCTTTCAGTTCTCTCCGCCTCATCTTCAGAACAAAGGAGGTTTTGGAGGATGGCTTCACTGTATGCATACCAAGCTTATCTCTTAACAGTTGGCAAAACAATATCCAAAACCTTCTTTCTATGAGACTTAAGGCAGTGAAGTTGATAAATAATGTGCTTAGGTCCCTCGGTTCAAGAGTGCTTAATCTTAATGTTAAACCAGCATGGGTAATATACAACAATGAGGAACTTAACAATCTGTCGTAGATTCTTAATGGCTTTTCCTTTGAGCTCATGCTTTGACACTCAGAGACGAAGAAGTCTGTTAGCTGTGGTCAGCCAGCGTCTGTAGTTTACTAGTCCTATTTCCAATAGAGAAAGCCCTGTAGGAAGCACTCCATCTCTGATTGCCGATACAATTCTATAGCCGTGGTGTTGATTAGTAGAAAGATCTTGCACCACTTCAGGAGGTATCTTAGTAAGAGAAGGACTTAAATATATTTGAGTGAAATTTGGGTTGATATCCAAATCTGTAACAGAGTCAAGGAGCTTTCCTTTTGGACCGGAATATCTGTTGTCAGATAGCGTTGGGCCATTTAGGTTGATAATTAGATGACGGAGAGGGATTTTCCCAGTGTGCAGATTACAGATCAACCAAATAAGCTTTCTGCCCAAATGAAGCTCTATTTTTCGCATTAGTCCAGCATTTACACCTGTGTTTACACTCGTGGAGCCTCCTACAATGACTATTAAGCTTTTATCCAAACCTTCTACACTAAGCCATCCAAACATAGGCTTAGCGATCTTCTCTGCATGTAATTATTCTTTTGTAGCCTTTTTTCAGACAAAGTGGAAGAGGTAATATCTTCCAGGATGACTGATGACAGTGTAATGCTCCTCTTTTGTTTTTGCTGGAAAGTTTTTTCACTTGCCTATGCTTCCATCATAAAATTTGTCACATCAATTCATCCATTAAAGAGAATGCAAGAAATTTCCCCATCTTGCATTAAGTTTTCCTCAAAATCATCTTCAATAACTGTCATTAGCTTTTCCTGTGGTCTCTTAACTTTATTCTTATCAGTTACTTTACTTGTATCTTCCTCAGTAATGAATACAGCATCTATTAAAGCTGCTAGTGCTATAGCTGCAGTTTGTCTCAATCCGTCACCATACCTTATACTAGCAAGAGCAATATTTGGAATTTCATCATAATTCTCTCTATACCTACTGGGAGATTTCGGCTCTTGGACAACTTCAAAAGTTACTTCATCACCGAAATGTTGTCACCATCAGAATATTCTGCTTCCAGATCTTCACTTTCCTCCTCCAAATGCTCGATTTCTTTTCTTGCTGCTTTTCCTGCTAAAACACCGCTTTCCTCCTTACTTTTTCTCTTTCTTTCTCCTATCCTTTCTTTTTCTTTACTTTCTGAAGCTTTTAATTATCTATTATGCTCTGGAATATGAAGACTTCCAATTTGAAAGGTATTTTTACATACAATCTTCTCTTTTTGTCCTTTAAAAAGGCCAGTTCCCTATTAGGTATTTTTTTCTCTTTACTACAACAGCAGTTAATGTGGGCTTCAGTCTCACAGACATTACAACCTAATTTCTCACAAATAAAAATCTGACATTTTCATGTCAATATATCAAGTAACTTATCATGTTTTGCAATTAACCTTTATTTAACTTTGATTTTTCCTTTAACAAGGGAAACCTTTACTGCCTCCTTCCACACCTCCTTAAGCTTTGATATTATTGTGACCTTTTGATTTACAATAGGTGTTTTGAAGAGAGCATTAGCTTTAGTCCACTGATTAATCAAGCCCTGATACATGTCTTTTACAAGCTGGTTGACTTTATTATTTATCTGATCATCTTCACTTTGCTCCCTCAGGTAGATGCCGTACCTCAAAATATCTCTTATTGTTGGTAACTCAGACACCATCAGCTCTTCCTCAGTCCCCCCAAAATTAGTTAGATGCGAACTTTAGTTGGACCTTATCTTGATTATCGTCATTACCACACTAATCACAGGTATATCTGCAAATAAAAATATGGAACTTAGATTAAGAAATAATCTCAACCAAATAATTATATGTTATTCTAAAATTATCCACAGCTTTTACTAGCATTCAAATAAAATGTAAATGCTCTATAAACAGTTACCAATTACAATAGTAACTAGAACTGGCAACACTATTGGAATAGTGGCTTCCACCGTAAAGTTATTAAAATGATACCTAGTCTAAAACCCTGCCAATAAGGATCATCTTAAGGAATTTATTCTCTTCCATTTAACCCAGCCAAGACTGAAAAACGACGCAATTTGGTATTTAAATTCTTCGAAGGAATACTTGAAAATAAACTATAAAAAGTACTTTATAATCGACGATCTAATTACAGGCGGGGATATGGTTGTAAAATTATAGGTAAACCTTTTAAATCGCACAAGTCTGAACCTTTTTTCAGCCGAATTATCAAATTGATTCCTTTAAACAGAGACTAAAGACACAATTTGACGCAAAGACAAGACTGATTACATTTATCAGCGGGTAATATCTTTTTGCCCTCATTCAGAATAGCAAACATAAATGATCCAGGAAACGAAGTTTAGTAAACTTAACTATCTTTTTGCCCTCATTCAGAATAGCAAACATAAATGATCCTTGAAACGAAGTTTAGTAAACTTATCTTAGATATTGTCTGCATGCAACTTCGTAGGGATCGGTTGGTCTATTTTTGCAATCTCTTTCCTTTGCAAGTATTGTATGACATTTCGGCTAATTACCCATTTTAAAGTAATAGACAAAATAAACATACGAATAATTAATGACGATTATATGCAGCCCCATAAATAGGTAGAATGTATTGAAGGTAAAAGGAAATCATAAAATCTCACTATTATTACAATAAAATCCACAACACGCTAAATATTGTAGAACAAAGTTCCGGGAACATAAGTACATTGAAATACCAAATACCTCATTATGTAAAATATCCTAAAACAAACTGCAATCCAAGAGTGAAAGTCTGTCCATGACCTCCGGTGTTTTGTGATAAGATGATAAATGGCTATTTCATTGATGGTTTCTCAAGGTTCAAATCACTTACAAGTGCCTTTAAATGGCTAAATGAGGCTTCTGCCACTAAATGTGTCACTCAGCGCCAAATAAGATGGCAGATTTTAAATCTCCAGGGTGAATTACAATATGTCCCATGGTGTTATGGGTCATTTCATAGATCTAAATGGTATAATTGAACTGTATTTCTTTTGAACAAAATCTCCGCCTTGAGCTGGCGCTTCGCCGAAGGTAAAACCATGATATTTTAAAACAACGTATACAAATTAAAAACAATATTAATGTAACAATTATTTTTTAAAAGGGTGGTAAGAATGGAAGGTAGCAAAAAAAAGGACAGAAAAATAAAGAGATACAGGAGAGAAATAGAAAGAAAAGGAGTTTGGTTGGTTACAAAAAATTCTACTCAAAAAGGGGGTAATTGATGAGAGGATCTGTTAGAGTTGAGAAAAGATAAAAGACTTTTATTAAACAAGGATTCAGAAATACATGACTTATGAGCAGTTATAAGAATTTAAAAATTATAAAGAGAAATTTCGGTTTTACAATCTATGGATTGTGAAAGAACAGAAGGAAAACTCTTTCTTTGAAAGCTCTCCCTTTCTCAAGTTAAGACGTATATGTAAAGAGAATCTCGCCCTCAGCGACTGCTTAATACTCTCATCGTACTTCCATAGATTACCCCAGGGTTATTTGAATTCATAAACTATGGCAGATCTCATTTCAAGCCAAATTATGCATTATTATTAAAATAAATACCTAAACGGTGTTTGTTAATGAAAATTACTTTAAAACCAGTGTGAAATTAAAACTTTTGGCAACTATTTTGAAGATCATTTCAATACCTTTGGTTTAAAAATCCTACATCATGGAATACAATATATAAAATATCTTGGAGGACATTGTGAAGTCTTCTTTTTTGGTGATAGATATTATTTAGTAATTTCCTTAAATTTTCATCAAAAGGGCCACAGGGATACTGTTATTATTAACAAATGTTAAAAGAAAACGGATATCTTTATCGAAATTGTTGTAGGAGAAGCAAATAGGGTAGGGGAAAAAGTCATTCTTTGATAGAACACGATTCATATAAAAAATCACAATGGTTCAAACCTTGACCCGTAAAGGTAGGCTTACCAGATTTAGAAATATCAATTTCCAGAAATAAAATAGAATATTTACGTTGTTTTTTTTCACGGTAAATTGAATGTTGGGGTTAATACTATTAGCGAATTCCCAAAAGTTCTTACATGAATTTCAAAAATGGAAAAACGGTAGGTATCGTCCACATATCGACGGTAGTATATGCGTGTAATAATACCATGTTTTTACGGGAAAATTACTCCCTAAACCATGTCATAAATTTGACAGAAAATCGGAGCTTATGGGGTTTCTCATCCCAACTCAATCAAATTGGCATTAATCTCGTCATTAAACTTAAAATGTTGTCTCTTACTGCCGAACTTGAGACCTTTATAAAAATAAGGACTGAAACCAAGGAAGAGGAGTTAGGAAAGGAAAAAGCTCGTTGAATTATTCATTCAATAGTCGGGTCAAGGGTGATATTTGTAAACACAAAACATTTAAACTGGCCATAAACCAAGGTAAGGGGGGTGAGCAAGAGGTTAATGGTCAATAACTCTTTACCCAACGAAAACCTTTTTGGTATAGTGAACTCATTAGTTCCATGAGGAGAGAGAAGAGGGACTAAAAAAAAATCGAAAAAAGTGGGCGAAGTAAACCCTCTTTGTAAAACTTGGGGAAACCACGAGAATGAACCTAGTAAAGAGCCAGAAACATCCAGCGAGATATAATTATGTGGTTCTATCAAAAATTGCATTTTATTTTCAATTTAAGCAAAAACAGATTAATCTTATTCTCTGATCTGAGATTTAAGGAATGTCTGGATTAAGAACACCTTTTCAACCTAGATTTATCGAACAGGATTACTTTCATTTTAGCAAAGTAATCGTATTCATCAAAATGACTACACTCCTACCTATTTCTCTAAATCCTTTAAGGATAGCTAAGTCATCTTTGAGGAGGAATAGAGAGAGGTATTTAAATTTATGTGGCAAGTTTCGATATTCCTGAGCAAAATAGAAAAGAGCTTAACCTAAATCAATAATAATAATAATAATTAACGAAGACCTCATTTCTTTTTTTTTCTCGAGGGCGAATTCTGAAAGAGGTATTGTCGGATCGAGGAAGATAATTTACTTCTCAGCTTATGAAGTATGTCGGCAAGCTCCTCATGTTAAAACCTCTGATTAGCACCCCATACCACCCAGCCGCAAACGGAGTTTGAGAAAAGCTAAATGGCACATTTAAAACAATCCTCATAAATTTGTGTATCGATCAGCTCTGAAGAATGGTACCGCTTTTTACCCGTGGCACTGTTTCCGTATCATGAAATCCAACATAGGACCTTAGGATTCGCCCCCTTCGAATTACTGTATGGCCGTAATGTTCGAGGCCACCTTGCTATTTTAAAGGAACTTTTATTTATCTAAATTTCTTTTGTTATGCGATGCAATTTTAGAAAAAAAACTGATCGAATTCTACTGCATTATCTCAATAGCCTCGAATTAAATTCCTTATTTTCTAATGAATAATTATCTCTCTACGCCCTTGCTGAAGTAATTATCCACTTATCTTCTCTAAAATCACCTGCAGCTGCTGCAAAGAAAGCTAACACAGCACTAGGATTTCTAAAAAAAAGCTTTACTTATAAAGGCGAGGAGGTAATTATGCCATTATATAAAAGTATTATCAGACCTTATTTCGAATACGTTGTACAATTTTGGGCCCCTTACTTATTTAAAGATATAGATACATTAGAAGCTGTACAATACAGAGCGCCAAAACTTATCCCGTCTATTTTCCGTCAGAAAATGAAGACTAAGGGGGTAGCTTAACGAGTGCTTCAAAATACTTATAGGTTTTAACAATGTTAATGCCAATAACATGTTTACACTAACAGGGGAGTGTCCTACCCGTGGACATGATTTAAAGCTTCAGGTTAAATGAGCCATTCTGAATGTAATAATAAAAGTTCTAGTAAACAGCAGAACAATAGACTCTTTTAAAACGAAATCAAATAAACACTTAGAAAATATTAGAATTGTTTAGCATAAAATTTGTTAAAAATAAAAATTTAAAAAAAATTAAAAAACTATAAAATAAAATAATATTACCAAAAATATAACTCTTAAAGCGGTGTATATGTATATATGGAGAGATGGGTGGATGATATATATATATATATATATATATATATATATATATATATATATATATATATATATATATATATATATATATACTTTGGTTGATGGGAATGTTAAGCCTAGATCTTCCCAACCAATGCTTTATAAGAATGAGAAATGAGAATAGAAGAGTTACGTGTTAGATTCTAATAGAGTAAAAATCAGAAAAAGCCACCGGCAGTTTTAAGGGAAACTAAGAGTGGTTTATTTCTATATTTAATTATAAATTAACGAGAAAGATATAGAATTATAACAAACAGCAAGGAGAAAATGGGAAATAAACAGAATATATGTGTTGTATACGTAAGGGCCTTGTAGAACTCACGCCGATATTTGCTAATTTGTGAGGCATTGTTAAACCTTACTGCTTCATTAATTTCTGTGAGTTTTTTAATAGCACTTCTCTAATTCAGGTATTTCTTATCATTTCGTACTCAGCGGAAGTGTTTATGATTTTCCGCAACGCATGTTTTTGACCACTACTCTTTTATATTTCAAATTTCCCTTTATTTTTCTTATTAGGCACCTTTGTTTATCATTTAAATTTTAGGTTTTTCTATCGATGCCATGCAAGTTTACCTATCTTTCTCTCCAGCCTCCTTTGCTGAGACTATTATAAATATATTCGAATAAATATTTATATAAATTTGAGTTAGAAATTATGGAATGATATATTTGATATATCATTAATATAAGATTTGGTCGATATATATACTGTATATATGATATATGTAATGTATGGATGTATAGAGTTTGGAATAGTTTTGGACGCAGAATAATTGTTCGAATTATAATCTCAAGAGAACTTTGTCTGACGATAACGAGAACACGAGTGGAATATATTTGTCAGCGAACATTAGAGGCGAGATAGATTGATGCTGATTGGTCGGTTTAAAATACGTCGGAAAAGGATTTGGATTGGCTGAAATATATATCGTACAACGTATAGGATAATAATTATCGTACAATACGTTGGGTAAACTTTGTTGAAAATCGTACAAGTTATGATTGGAATTGTTGTACATGAATATGAATTAATGGAAGCGAGATGAGTAATCTCTCAGTTGGGGAATTATACTTTTGTAGTTTTAGCAAGAATGTTAGCTGTTACGACCTCTTTTTTGGTGTATGTTTGAGTTTGTTTCCAAATTCGTCCTATTTAATTACAATCCCATGTAGGTTTCCTTCAGGTATTTTCTACTTACACCTATAAGGTACTTTTCCCAACATTATTTCATGTACGGCTGTTGCCGGAGCGAGTGGTGGGTGGGGGAGAGCCTACATCTTTTCTATCCTTTGCTTTTACTATTCTATGTACTGTATATGTGTTGTATACGTAAGGGCCTTGTGATCTGTGTATCTATGTAACTCTACCTATCTTCATCATCATTTCTTTCATGTTCCCATCCCTTTTATTTTTTCTTCTTTCCTCTCACCTGTGGTGGCACCATCCAATTTCGAACGCACTGCTCTACGCTCAACTCTAAACAATGAGAGCCTGTTGCGAAACGACTCTACTATCTATGCACCAATTTCTCAACAACCCTTCTTTCCTAATAATCTCCACTAGTTTGTGTCATACGTATTCTTTTAAAATTTGGTGAGATCTTATATTGATTCAAAGTTGGTCAAATTTCTTAATCCATTTAAATAATCTATAGGACTACTTCAGAGAAACAGATGATGCTGGACAGCATTCCATTCTAGTACTTGTAGAACTCACGCCGATATTTGCTAATTTGTGAGGCATTGTTAAACCTTACTGCTTCATTAATTTCTGTGAGTTTTTTAATAGCACTTCTCTAATTCAGGTATTTCTTATCATTTCGTACTCAGCGGAAGTGTTTATGATTTTCCGCAACGCATGTTTTTGACCACTACTCTTTTATATTTCAAATTTCCCTTTATTTTTCTTATTAGGCACCTTTGTTTATTATTTAAATTTTAGGTTTTTCTATCGATGCCATGCAAGTTTACCTATCTTTCTCTCCAGCCTCCTTTGCTGAGACTATTATAAATCTATCCCTGTACGACATCATTACTGAGTGGTTGTCCGACAACCTTCTGAGAAGTACTCATGACGAGAATAGGGTACTGGTTATACGCACTCCTTCTCGTGTCGTTACAGAGGTTATATTATCAACGTGCTGAAATAAGAGCGAGAAACCGAAATGAAGAAGTATAATTGGGACTTACATAGAAATAAGAAGAAAATCCATATAAAAAGATGAAGAATGTATTGGGCAGAGTTGAAAGAAAGTGTATTAGCTTGAAAATTATAATGATCAGCAGTTGTACGAAAACTAATAAGAAAAAAGTCGAACGGGTGAGAAAAAGCAACTATGCAAAATACATCCTATAGAACATAACATATTCCACCTTGAAATATTAATAAAAGAAAGAATGAACAAATGAAAACGCAAAACAGAAACAGGAGGATTACAAGAGATATAGCTAATATAATATTAAGAGCAATACTAAATAGAGTAAATAGAAGATTACTAATCATATTACACAAGAACAATTTTGTTTCAGAGAAAGCAGGTCACATTAAATGCTCTATTTAGGTTTAGAATGATCTAGAAAAGAGCAGGACAAGAAGATATACATATATTTGTACCTATGTTTTGTTGATCTCGCAAAGGTTTCTAGAAAGTGAAATCCGTTCAAATAATCCATATCTAGAAAGAGATAGAAGCTGGAAATAGAGATAAAAAAATAGATCATATATAGAAATAGAGGAAATAGCAGTCAAACACCATGTAAATAAAGCAAAGTATGCCATCCCTTTGCCCAGTTGTTCCTCCTAGATAAATATCCTCCTAGATAAATAGAAAAAGAAAAGAGTCCTAGAGGAAATGAAGGCCATAAAATTGAAGAAAAGCATTTTAATAACCTACGATGCGTATTAAAGACGGTACCATTCGAGGACAGAAGAAAACTACAGGTAAATGAGAGGAACAACCTAGGGTGAAAATAGAATTACACATAGAGAGATTAAATCAGGTGGAGTTCTTTCAATATTGGATAAGTCTGATATCCGAAGATGTAAATTAGCGAAAATAAATAACAAAAGTATTGGATGGCGAAGACGGCTTTTGGTCAATAATATAATTTATCACATAGCTTATTATGGAGGTAAAATTATGATAAGAATGCGAAAGTTGTTCATATGAACCAATTAAATGTTTGGATGCGAAGATGGAAAAATTTAGGGGAATATAATAAAAAAATACAAGCTGCATAAATATGTTTCTAAGAAAAATTTTCAAATTCCGAAGGATTCCACGACTAAAGTATTAAGAGGAGATGGCCAGAGACACGGTTGAGATGAACCTATTGTAATTACTAAGGATAGCACAATTAAATATTCCATGCCATATACTGAGAGAAACCCGCATGGAGAGCGAAGTTTCAGTATAAAGTATACATATGGAAAGAAAAAGAGAATGAAAGAAACTGCAAATATTTTGCTGGTCTACTGGACCAAGTATGAGAAAAAATAAGTTTTGTATAGTTAATAATAATGAATGATAATAGATGGAATTACGTTCTATATTCACTATTTTATAAAAGAGGCAATTCTCTCTAAGTTAAGATAAGAAATTTCTCCTTTGCTTACACATAAACTGTCATTGGGGCTTGGCAAACCTGTTTGAACTCTAGTTTGTTTTAGTATAAATGTACTTCTTATGACCGCGTTTTGCAAAAATTCTGTTACATTTGGGGTTTTAGGGGGCAAAAGGTTTATGTGTGCGATGGAAAAAATTTTGTAAAACCAATTTAAAGTTCTACATTTCCATTAGGTGTCATTATAACTTATTTTTCATCGTGTATAGTTGTGTTAAGGAGGAACTGAAAATATTCGATATCTCTGCTCTCCTGCGCGTTAGCTACAATAAGTCTCACATCGCTAAGCAGCTCAACCTGAACCGTATGACCGTCGACGGAGTCATGCAGAGTCTCAAGGACAGGTGATACCTACAAAATCTAGTTCATTCAGACCTCAAGTTGTCAACCGTTTGGTTGTAAGAAAGACCTTCAAATGTTGTCCGAAGCTCTAAATGAATGCGCTCATGAAGAACAACATCACGGTGGCCCAGTGTTCAAGAGGGCGGGAAGAGCATGAGATGCGAAAAAAGGCCTTTGCTCACCGGTCATATGCGAAAATAAAGTCGGAAGCGATGTCGTCGCCCTGAAGAGTCATTGCAATCAGATTCTTATTTTATGATGAAAAAACATTCCCGGTCGTTGCACTCATTAACCTGCAAATTAAGCTTGTGGTAAGCTTTGGATAGGACGTATCAAAGGTCCACCAGGTGTCAACAATCAAGCAGTTAGCCTCCCTGATGATGCTTGGCGTCGTGGGTTAGAATGGCGTGAAGATGGCACCGGTGTGATTCGAGGCCCGTTATAGACTGTCCTTGGTCAAATACAGAGACATCTCTTCCACTAATGTCCTGCCCTAGGTGAGGAAGATCACGAAGAAGAAAGACTACGGGTTTCAGCAGGACTGTGTCTAGCTTATACGGAAAAGACCGAGCAAGAGCAGTTGGGGTCGAACATGAACTTCTGTTCGAAGAATATTACCCGCACAGAGGCCTGACCTAAATCACCTAGAGTACAGCGCGTGGGTGCCTGTTGAAGGCAAAGCCCACAAGGTCCGCCACAGCAACTTCAACAATCTGAAGTCCTCCCTGAAATGCGTGTGGTCCAGTATGAAGAAGGACTTCGTCCGCAACGTGTGTTTAGTCTTCAGGTCTTGCCTGAAGCGCGTGCTCGCCACCGAGTGTGGCCACATTAAATACTATTACACTTAAAACACATATTTAAATGTAACAGAATAAAAACGTGTCTAACTGCATCAAAACTACGATTGTGTAATTTGTTGTAAACATATAAATGTTATACGCATTGAGAAAGGAGATTTACTTATATATTTGTGTTTAAGAGCAACTGTGGTCTTTAAATATATTAAATTACAATTATTTTAAGCACTAATATTTCGAGTATACATGACAAGATTTTATTGCATCGCAACAGACCTCGAGATCAAGCTTACCATTCTCTTGGAGAGTATCTCTTGTGAATTTCATTTAGAGCAAGCTCACCATATAGGCTTTAACTGATTCTTACGTTTTAAATTTTCTCGTGATTTTTTTATTCCCCACTACCTTTTTAGCCCATAGATCTTTCACCAAAATCTACAACGAATGCTTTAGAATTTAAAATAAAATGTTTTGTTCTCTTTAACAACGTGGCCAAACTGAAGTTAAATTATCACCAAAAGGTAGCTGTCTATCTTCTAGGGCTAACCCTGAACTCTTGATTGCAGAATTATGTTCTACGGATTTGTTTTTGGCTTTAAAACGGGATTATTAATCATTCATGTTTCGAGTTACACCTTATGAGTTTAAATCCAGCATTCTGCTAATCCTTCATGAGCTATGATCTACACTTCTTTGTGCTGTGAGTTTGAAAAGACCAAATTATCAATAGAAAATTATTTTCTTAGAATTGGGGGAAAAAGTCATTCTCAAAAATACCGTAGTTGCGTTTAATGATGTAACTTATGATCGAAAAACTAACCAAACCTAACATGAGAAACTTATTAGATCGAAACCAGAAGAGAAAATTGAACTAAGAACTGAGGTGATTTTCCTCTCGGAAGGCTAAATTATTTGGGAGGTCAAGAAGTTACATTAAATATAAAATTTAAAATAACACTGTACAAAAATTTCAAAAAAGAAAATGAAAATAATCCTCTCCAGTTTTTTTTTGTATCAATCACGAATTCGAGGAATTGGGGTCCCTACTCCTTTTGTCGGAGAACTATTCCTCAACTGTTGGCCGTTTGACAATTACTCCTATACTATATCTTTGTTTGTCAAAGTATTTATATATTTAATGACTTTAGTGAGCCAGTCTGCCGCTACTACTTAGGAAGGAAAACAACTCCTCTATTGGCTAAGTAGACTCTTTAATTACTGTATTATGAGAGTACAACAGCGTTTTATCAGTTTTAGGGAAAGAGCCAGTTAACACGTAAGGATCCAGTGAAACCCCACGAATTAACCAAAATATATATCTTTTCAATTTTTTAATTAACTCCAATATTTACACTAAATAATATAAGCTTAACATGGTTCGCTAGAATTGAATAATGGCCTACTCCTGATGCGAGCCTTGATCAAAACAAAATAGGCGTAACGTCAACAAACCAATTGCCAGTAGCTAATTTGCGGAGACCATTTAGTACAACATTTATCCACAATTTACGTTCCAATAATCTAACTAAAAATATGACACGAGTCACTAAATATTATCTCTCCTTTAGTTAGCTTGGGTACAGCATTAAAATCCTACTTAATCAAAACAAATATATATAGTCATTCGGACTTACATGACCTAGAAAGGAACAGGGGTTGATGGATGTCGCTATATTGGATTTTTTAAGGAGTCTTCGCGTTGCAGTGGACAGAGAGTGGTTGTCATGGAGACGGTAGAAAACGATGACTAATTATTCTTATAGCTTTATCTATCCGGTTTTAAGTCTAAAAGATGAAAAGCGGAGTTGTGCTCTCTGGCTCAAGGAGTACTCTTCTTGGTAGCTCTTAAGTTCTTCTAGTATCCTCGGCTACTTTGCATGGTTACCAAACTTGGTTTTGGTATACGAGGAGATCCCGAAAGTAATTAAATGGTACTTATTTGAAGATTTATTCTTCTTTTCTCAAAATTACTGAGATTGCAAATTGAGAGTTCCTCAAGGGTGAGCGGATGTTCTTTTGTTTTCCCGAAATTCCTGTTTGGCACTTAGGAATTGTAATCCAGCCAGATTTCTTGCTAAGTCAGCGAAGGATAAATCGGTATAGCACCTATAAGAAAACGATACAAACTTCTAAGTCTTAGAAGTCGAGTTCGGAACTGGGCGAGGGACTGATCACAATAATCTAGTCCTCTATCTTCTGTAACAGAATAATAATCACTTTTCCTTCCTCATTGGGCTTATTTTTATACCGGAGAGTGCCCCACATAAGGGAGACGGGGTAATGCCACTCAAGGGAGCGCGAGGGGTGAAGGGGGGTGACACCGAGGAGCCCAGGTCTGCTTCTTAATAAGTGAGACCGACAACCGTCGCATTATTTCTCCTCGGTTATCGTTTTGATCTGACACCGCTCTTTGGTGCTTTAACCGCAGGCCTCCTGACCTTATAGGTAATTGGATCTTTTGAGAGCTGCTTATTGGCCTTTTGCGGCTACCTTGGTCCGGCAGCCCGACTCGACTACACACTCGGCGGGAAGATCAGAGCCCTTCGGCAGTTTGACTGTTAGCCAGACGACTAACGTTCTCACGCCCCTCAAATTCTGCTATTTTTCACTCGCTCTCTCCAAAGAGGGATTTTAATATATATGTCTGCTTGGCCCTCTGGGCGGCGTTTTGTTTTGATTCATCTACAACGAATATTACATCCTTATCATTCTGCGAACCTCCAGTTTCTCATAAATTACCCTCTTACTTACATTCAATACACTGATGGTTCCAGAGGGATTCAATGCAAATAGAATTGAGCCAACACTGAGAATTCTAACAGTTATAAATGGATTTTGATATAATTTTAATCGTCTGTTCCTAAGGCATTTGTCAACCTAACCTATGAAAGTTATGTAAGTATACTTAATATTTTGGGGGTTATATGTGTCTATAGCCATCGTAAATCTTACGTAACGCTTGATAATTTAGTAACTTACTATAAATATTTACTATTTTTGCTTTACATTTAATATATGTTGCTCTTGCTATTTATATTATTTTTTCACAAATGCAGTTTTATTTCTTACAGGAGACAAAGCTAAAATGCCAAGAGAATGCAAAAATTCCCCAGACAGTGGATCAGTTACATTAAGACAATACAAGAGACAGTTAACTAATCGTGTGAAGAAACTTTATGAGCTGTAACACTGCATATAAAACTGCGCCTACTGAGGCAAATTACCAAAGCACTGCAACATAACAAGTCACGTCTCCAGTACCTCAAAACGATCCTCGCTAAAATAAGTGAAGCCAAGATTAAAGAAGCCAAATTCTTAGGCTTTCAGATTCGTCAACTTATAACTGATGAGGACTTCGACGTTTCAATCGATGAAACTGACCTAGCGGCCTGGCATGCATTCAAAGCTGTATGCAAAGAAATTATGGGAGAGCACCAAGGAGTCCAGCAAAAGCGTATATTGGAGACCCTAATCAAGTGCTATCAAGATCTCGGATACAATACTTCACTGAAAATAGACTTTTTATTCTCATCTGTCATTCTTTCTAGAGAATGTACGAAATCAGAATGATGAACATGAAGAGAGGTTCTATCAAAATATAGCGTTAATATAAAAAATGTATAAAGGAAAATGGAGCTCTGATATGCTGGATGACTTCTGCTGGAACCTGATGCGTGACACACCTGAGACGTCCTAAAAACGAAGAAGTCAATATTAAAATGTTGGTTAATAAATTATAAAATGCTAACAAACATGCTGATTCATTATATATTTATTAATTAATTTCAATGGACGCATTTAATCAGACTTTGGAAGCGAAATACATTCTTGGTATCGTCAAAATTAGTATCAATTGCATAATTATTATTTCGGCAGTTAAACTCAATTTATCGCTTGAGTTTAATTACTATAACTGGAGTATGTGGAGCTCATGTAAATTTAGCATAATACTCTTGGGCTAATGTGTCTTACCTCCAAGATATTTCCTTCAAATAATTTTCAAATAATCCTTCAATAGCATCCATTGCAGCATTTATTTTCTTTTATGGATCACTTTTAAAATTGAAAGGAAGATTTCATAGAATTTCCACAAACTAAAGCATACATAACTAACATATTATAATTCATCTCGTTTATTACTAATTTAGCTAATGAGGCTTAAACTTACCCAAACAATAAATTATTGACGTGCAATTCTTTAGCAAGGAAGTTTTTAAGAAATATACCGTCCAAATCTTCATCAGAGGCAAAAACCAATCACTCAAGGTCTTTGTGAACGCATTGTATTCCTTGATTAAAGCGGCTTTGGGGACATAAATATTTTTCTACCTCTGAAAGTTCCTCTTAAATTAGTTTACACCATATTACGCAACTTAAGATATCCTAATTTAATTCATCCTTTTTATTGTTCAGGTTACCCTCGGATGTTACCGGAACGTGCAGCTCGGAAGTTTGCTAAAACAAGATGCAATAAACCAGAGACTGCTCTTAGAAAGCTGCAAGAAGTTCTGGAAGCAATTGGAGCTGAGGCTAGAAACGATACAATAGGTAAAAGGATGCGTTGTCATGATAACTTTTCTAATAGTCGAAGTAAGACTCCACTGCTAAAGAAAACCCACTGTAAAGCCCACATTGCGTTTTTGAATGAACATTTAAATAAACCGGCAACGTCTTAAAATAAATCATTTGGTCAGAAAAAACAAAAATACAACTTTTTCTGATAAATTCAATCAGCCTAGTTTGAAGAAAAAAGTGTGAAGCTTACATGCCAAACAATATGTTCTCTACAATCAAATTCAATGGTTGATCAATCATGGTAGGGTTTATTTTCTTTTCAGAGGTTGGAAGAACGGAGGGTGATGAAGGAAGAATGAAGGGGAAAATATACAGGGGAATTTTAGAAATTGATTTGTAAACTAGCGTTGGTTCTTTGAACTTGAAGCCAGGATCGGCTTTTCAAAAATAAAATAAACCCAAGCATATAACAAAACAAACAAAGAATTGTCCTCAAAAAAAGATAAAATTAATGTAGAGGAATATAAAATTTATAGTTCACAAAATAAAACGCGCTATTTATCTGATTTGAAGAATTTATGTTTGAACGAATGGAATAAAATCAGCATAAACACCTAAAAAAGATTGTAGGAGGTCTGCTAAAACCGTTTGAAAGCTCTAATTGACATCAATGGGTATGCAAGGAAGTAGGAAGATTCTTCCCGAGCCAAGGACTCTTTAATATCTGTACACAGCCAGTGTGTACTACAGGTCTGTGGGAGTTTGGCGTGTAGGATTTTAAATGTGAGAAGGAAGACTTTAAAGGTAATTTGAAATTTAATGGGCAAACAGTGCAGTTCGCAAGGCAGGGGATGTGGCACTAGAGAACCTTCTCATAAGGAAGAGAACTCCAATTGAAATGTTTTGGACATTTTGAAGAAGATGAGTTGTATGTAGAGTTGGGGACTCCGGTGATAAGAGATTTACAGTAATCAAAGCGAGAGACAAAAAAAAGCATTAATGGCTATCTCAAAACTATTTCAGTCAAAGTAGAACCCGATACGACTGAAATCACGGATTATAAAGTGAGATGAATTGCTGATATTATCAAAATGCAATTTGTAATCGAATTGACTGTGAAATGAAACTCAGGTTTCTAACATTTTCATACAACGCGATTGGAAAACCACTTAGATTTAGATAGGTGGCAACACTTTTTACGTGAGTGACATCTCCTGAGTTGCCCATTTAAAAACTGTCAGTTTTGTCATAGTTAAGTTTGAGGAAGTTATCAGAAAGCTATTTAGTAATCATATCATATTCGGATAAAAGATTGGTGAAAGTAACAAAGAAGGAGTTTAGGGGGCAGAAGAAAAATATTTTCGTGTCATCGGATTTGAAATAGATAAATATATAAAGAGACGATGCAGAATAAAAACAAGAGGAATGTCTTAGATACGAAAAAGTAGCGGGCCTAGGACGAAAACCTGGTAAACACCGTATGATACAGCAGCTGCCTGAAAGACCTCACTCCGGACGTCAGCATAATTAGTAAAATATGTCAGATAGAATCCAAACCAGTTTAGAACAGTTTCAAAGACACCCAAGAAGTGACGAAGAAGGTAGAGAAGAACATATTGGTCAAAGGTGTCAAATGCTTCCCAGAGATCTATTAGAACCAAAATTAAAGGCTTGCTAGCGTCAGCCTCACGTCGCAGTCGGTTAGTCAGAGTGTGACGGGGGCAAACAAAGACGAGTTCTCAAAGCAAATATTAACTACCTTTTTTGAGAAAAGGCAAATGAGGCAGTTGGGGAAATGGAAGGAGATACGGGTAGCATCTGAGAAGAGAGAGGAGCGATTGGCTTGGAAAGTGCACGAAAGATTTGTTTGGTTTCTTCAGGGATTTACCAGTGGTTGTGTACGCATGACTCGGCAAAGAATAAGTAAGAGAAGCTGATTTCGTCCTAACTTCTCTAGTGCGGCCAGAACGAAGACGCATCTTCTGCACTTCTGTATTTTTCGGCCTTAAGGATCGTGTCAGTTAACCAAGCGGCGCGGGATCTGCTATAGGAGGAAGAATAAAGGGAAGCATTTGTGTCTAGGCAGCATAAGAGTGAATGCGAAATGGAGCAAAGAGATAGGTCGATGTCAGAGAGGAAGACGGTGGAGCTATCCGGAAGTAGTGAGGCAAAATCCAGAGACATCAACCCAAGATCAATGGATGAGAGTCTACTGTGGTGTGATCGTAAAACAGGTATAATTTCAAGGTTAGTTTGAATAGCTAGGGTTAAACCAAATTCAATAATAAAGTGATCAGTGATAGAATTTGAAGGCACCGTGGCGGATGGTTGTTGAACGGGGTATTGGAACAAAACGATATCATGAATGTTGCCTTGTCTGTTGGTTGGAGAAGTAACCAATTAAGAGAGAGAGGGAAAAGTTAGAAGCCTCTAAAGAGTCGTTGATGTGACTTGTTTTGTTGGAGATATTGAAATTGCCGAGAACTACTATGAAAGCATAGAAGTTTGAGGAATAGACATTGAGAATATCACTCAGCTCCTCAATGAAGAGATGTGATAGGAGAGCATATGTGATATGTGGATGTTTATGACTTTGTTAGAGAAGCTTAGGGCAAGAGTCGCAAGAACTAGTTCGAAAGTGTGAAGTAAGGGGCAGAGAAAGGCAGAAACAATCATACCGACCCACTGGTCTGTACTAGTAGATCTACATTGATATAGGAAAGTGTATCTGTTGGTCTAGACTGCGCTAAAATCGAGTTTGTAGAAGAGCCTCCCTAAGTCTCACTAATACAAAATACTTAATTCTTAACTAATACATTTTTTCGTAGATAAAATCTGTCCTTTTTAAAATCAGTGCACGGCAATTTAAAGATGAAATAGAGACATGTAGGGAGGTCTTCACTGTTAGGGTGTCAGGCATGGGGAAAGAGATTGGAAGGAGCTACAATCAGAGTCAAAAATTAAACGCAGTGAGAATTTCAAAAAAGAAAATATATGAGTTATTGCAGACCGCTTTAGCAAGTTATTGACCTTCAACGTTATGTTAATGGAAGGAGGGAACGGGTTGACTCGAGGTTTCTGTGTGGGTCCCTAGGGACGGAGGTCTATAATTCCAGTCATCGACTACTGGAGATGGTGATGGGTGAGGGCTCGCAACGTGGGAGGAGCTGCGATGTGGGTTCATGCAAGCATTTAGCCAGTGTGTGCGTATAGGCTTTAAAAAAATACAAATACATAGTTTAATTACAGATCAAATGCGCAGAGAAATGAAAGTTAATGCGAGAAATGCAAAAAAGGATAAAAGAAGATAATATTTAAGACAAGGAAAGATAACTATTTTAAAGTAAATGAAAGTAAAAATACTTATGCAAAGCTTGATGTAAGGTGAATCCTTGAGATAAAACAAGAGACACGTTGAAATAAAAAGGGAAAACACACGAAGAAGAGGCACATCTAATATCACTAGGACATACCGGCGAGTTGAGCAGTAGCTAAAATAATGATTTGACAAAAGCTAATTGAAACTTTTTGTCGGAACTAAAAAACTGAGCAAAGTTAAGATGATTAAAACAACCCAAGCAAGGAAGCAATTTGATTACGCGCAGAAGATCGAAAAAGAAACACTCGGATAACACTACAAACTAGAAAGAATAGATAGAAAGAGTAATTTGCAATAAAACGGGGTTATAGAAATAAGAGAGATCTCAAAACACTACCAAAACGCGAAGTTCTCTCAATTTGAAAAAGATTGAAAAGGATTTGGTATACGGGAAGCGGAACCTCGGAGCTGGAACGTCGTTCCTACACGAGGTTCGTAGGCAGAATTGAGTAAGAGAAAGAGATAAAAGGAAAAATAGAGACTTATAGAAAGAAAACGAAGAGAGAGAACGATAGAAATTGAGGAGAGAGAGAGGAAGAGAGAAAGAAAGAGAAAGAGAAAGGTAGGTAATAACGAAGAGAAAGAGAAAGAATCAGAAAATTAGTGGCAAATATATAGATAAAGAATAGAGAGAGAAAAAAGATAGAGAGAACATAAAGAATGAGAGAAAGTCAGTGAGAAATACATAGATGGATTGAGATAGCGAATATTACAAGTAGTTAGCCGCAATACATTCCTCTCTTTACTCAATTGGGTTGAATGACCATTCCTACCCTTTTAATCGGTTTAGTACATCGGAGTATTGTTAATGTTTCTTTCTTAGTTCTAATAAATTGTGTAAAGCTCTCACTGGTGATTTCGTTATCCTTACCATGTGTAATACTTTTAATAACTGGTGAATGCTTATTTTGTCGCTCAGCATTTCTTTTCTTCATTTCTTACACTTTCAATATAAGGCCGGCTGCTGGGAACATTTGGAGAAATAGCGTTTATCTCTCCAGCTTGTTAACTTCTTCTGCTTCTCTCACTCACTCTCTCTGATTCAACAAGAAATTTAAGAATACACAGTCTAGAGGAAAAATTGTATTCTCTTATAAGATAAAAGTTAGTGTAAACATAATAAACTGTAAAAAAATAAAAAGTTCGAAAGAAATATACTGGTCTACCCATTTTGAACCTTAGTTCTTAAATAAAAATTCGAGTACTTCATTTGAATTTTATGAATTATTATAGATTTGGTTGAATTATTTACATGTCCGTGAAAGGAATTTCCCTATCTGAATTCAAGGTGAAAACTAAGGACATGAGTAGTTTTTCTTTCTTTAGATGAGGAGAACATAACATTTTGTAACGTGCGACAGACATTCAAATAAACATACATGAACTTCCTCCTGTTAAGTGAACCATACCTTAATAAATATAAATAACCTTTTTCTTTCTTTGTGTATTCTGTTTGAGGCAACGTATTGCTGCGGCCGGCCCAAATTGGGCTATCGCTAATGGTAATTAAATTTTGCCATTCCAGATGATGGTCGAAATAGAAAATCAACTATCACATAGGGGTAAAAATATTTAATTTTCACTTACTACTTCTAAAAGTGTTTTCCCTTTATTATATTATTTTCTCTGTAAACATTCCATAGCTACTCACTATATAGCGAAGAGAAGTTGTCCCTAGGCTATTATACGGGCCATTTCCTTGCAACCACAAGACAAGAAGGAAGTCCTCGCACTCCATAACAGAGCCTAGAACGAAAATGTCTCCCTCATAGGGATGCTTTTTTGCAGACACCTCTTGATCTTCACAATTGATGTTTGTAATTTTATGAGACCCTTTACTACTAGTGCGTCGGAACATTTGATGTTCCCTTATTTTGAATGTTACGTACTAGTTAAAGTCTTGTTCGCCCGTAACACACTGTTCAGGAGGCCACAAACTAGATTCCATACATTTGAAAAGAGAATATACTAAATGATGGCCCGAACAGATGATCAGAAATTTGAATAGTGGAAGCAAAGTGACTGCTCCAAAGAAGAAGGGTCTTTCCTTGTAAGAATTAGGAGCCTGAAGAGACCGAATCATAATCTTGATCACATTCTGTAGTATATCCCCCTCAAGGCAACTGTGTTCGAAAAAAGAAGTAGAAAATAATAATTTAAAGATGGTTAAGTCCTCTGCACCTGCCCTAAGAGGTTTTGAGGGCGGGTACACCAATTATCATTTTGGACCAAACCGAGGCGGATACGATGCACCTGTTGGCTCCTTTAGAGATGGGAGAGAAAGAGTGAAACCTCGCCTCCCCTCCAGTAAACAAGAAGAAGTAAAGGTGCACCCGTCACTCAATGGCGTGCAAGTACAAGTGTTGCGACACTTTTTTTAAATTTTGCAAAGGGTAACCTATGTTATGAAACTGGAATACTATTTTTTGTACATAGTAGTGAAGAGCTGGCTTAGCATGCAACAGTTAGAGTTGGGAATGTGGTAAGGAAGAAAGTATCTAGAGCCCAATATGACACTCTTTTTCTCTTTAATTCAAGATATGCTCACAGAGCTGGAGCATCATGACTCCTCTTTAAGAGAAGGATAACCTCCAAGTTTGGATAACCTGCTCAAAGGCAATGCATGATATATCTGTTTCGTGCAAAAATAAGTATGAAAATTTTATTGAATCACACCCTACTACTTCTATCTCTTGCTTCAAATAAGCTGAAAAAGTTGATCTTGATTATGGAGGCTGTAAATCTTATTTCGTTTGAGAGTTAAGAAGTTGTTTTTTTACAGCCCTCCGACTAGACACCCACCCCTATTAAATTAGGAAAAATGCACTCCTGACCTTTGCTAGTCTTCAAGCGTGGTTGCTTCCGTGTCCATTGAGAGCAGTTCTAAAAGTTATACCTTCTAAGGTCCCGCCATTTTCCGGCAACCTAAAAGGCTCGAGCCATGCTGCTACAAAGGAATAAGCGGCATACTATTCTTAAAAGTAACTTGAATTGGGAGGAACAAAAGGCAAAATGGCGTGAGTGATGTGACTCTTGGGCTATTTGATGTCTACCCCACAAGAGAAACGTAGCAGTAAAGTAGCTTCAGTTTCCATCCCCCTAAAGGAAGCTAGAAGGGCATGATGATATTCGTTCTCGTCCAATAGACGCTACAAAGCAAGAAATCAAGTTAGTGTAGTTTGATAGTTCATTTACCGAACCCAAATCTCACGTAGGACATCGAAGATACGAACAAGTTTGGCGCGTCCGTGACCAAAGTCCATTTATATTCTGCTCCTATGTGTTATACCACCATTTCTTTAGGATAATTTGGAATTACATCAACCTTCTCAGTTCTGTTTTGTGAAAAGATCTTCTCGTAGCTCTCTACTTAGAAGAAAAATCTCTTTTAGTGCGGTTTAAATTTTAACCATGGGAATTATACCCCAACTGACTCACTAATACATCTCTCTTCATGCCGAAACGCAAGCATCTTTGGTGTGTATGTTTTCGGCCTATCGTCTGAACTTTTTCGCAGCCATAGCCTTCTCCCTGATCAGTCCCTGCTCCAAAATGTGGCTCTCATCGAGATTGTGACCCCGCAGCAATTTCTTGTATTGTATTCCACCCTGTTTTACCCATCAGGTGCACATTTGCAGCCTTTGCGAATCTTTTTACCTCCACTATAGTGATTCTTCACTCATTATTTCCCAGCAGGTGAGTAGTGATAGGTATAGCCTACTCCTCTTTTACAGTATCTTCCATGATCAAAAGCTAAGTAGCGGGTGATACGGTGGATTTGATTTGAGGCGAAAAATCTTGTTGGCTCTGGGTGCCTCCCACATATCGCATGTATAAACCCTTCTTCTTGATTAATGATAGATACAACACGCTATACTTCGTGCATAGTTCATTTTTGCTTTAATATAGGGATTAAAACCTACTTTATTCATCAATCTCAACTGTGCTTATTCTGATTCTCCCCCAAATTCCAGCCCAGTTAATTGGAGATTTGGACGATTCATCGCTGTTAACTCAACACTCAACATCAGCCAACTCCTCGACAGCTAACTCATTGTGAGAGTTATATTTTATATTATAGAAAGGTTACTTAAACTATGAAAAATACAAAGAGAAATAAGACAATTTTTATATTTATTCAAAAAGTCCTACCTTATACATGAAGGCATAAGGCTTATGGGAATCTTTTTTTGGGTGGAATTTCTATCAGTAAAAAAAGTAAATGTTATTCATGTTTAAGATATATAAATGTGTGAAGGTAGTTTACATTTGTATCATTTTTCTATATAACCTTTGGGTTATTATGCATCTTTCATGTGCCCTGCTATTGTTATTTTACATTCATCTTTATATAAATATGATATGTATCAATGATGATCCGTTAGTTAAAAGATAGAGAAGTTTGTTTATTATTGTCGGCTTGTGTTTTGAACTCTAAAATTCGCACCAAAACATGGAATGCGAATTTCTCCTTACGTTTTATAGACTTTGCATTATTTCTGGAAAACATCTCCTATACTAGATAGAGCAATGTGAACACATTGAAAATCCACAATTTATACAACTGTACTCCTCTAATTGATGATAATATAATCATCCAAACCATCGATTCCTAACGATCGATGAAATTGTAGTTATTTAGAAAATAAAGAAATGAATCTCGTGTCGGCAGAAGCGGTTATAAAGTTAAGAGCATTAGGGTAATACAGATGGCCGAGATTGGAGAATTTCTCTCCCTCTCATCAACAAGCTCGTCATTAGAAAAGGGTCGCTAAATAGGCCTCCTCTCCTGAGGGGAATTATTGAACTCGTGGGTGATATATGGGAAGGGGAGAGTTCCTCATTACAACGCGAGTCACTTCTGATATTTACAAATAAATTGTATCTTCACAACTGCCTGGAGACCACTTACAGCCTAAAGCCAAATTGAAGGATTCATCATTACTATTTACTCCTTTAACGGAATGAATAAAGTGAGATTAATTATAGTTTATTCTAAACACCGAATTCAACATCATTCTTCTTACTAATATATATATATATATATATATATATATATATATATATATATATAATATATATATATATATATATATATATATATATATATATATATATATATATATATATATATATATAATATATATATATATATATATATATATATATATATATATATATATATATATATATATATATATATATATATATATATATATATATATATATATATATATATATATATATATATATATATATATGGGAAATATCACGAAAGTTAGTGCATGATAACTATAAATATGAATATGTACCACGGAAGGAAACTGAATAAAAGGCGGATGGAGTTAGTACTTTCGTCTATTCGACATTTTCAAACTCAATGGTAAGAAAAATAAGACACCCAGTATTTATACAAAGCACGTTTCCTTATGAGGTCAACATTTTAATGCTATCAGATAAGTTGGATTTTAGAAAAAGTAATAAAATTGGATCTAACGAAAACAGCCCTGGGCTAATGTTGAGATTACTCTCCTTGGTGTGGGCGATTAAAAATGATTCCAGGATATTTCTCTTTAGTATCAGTTTTTGACCAGTTAATTTCGTGTCCGTGGTACATATTCATATATATATATATATATATATATATATATATATATATATATATATATATATATATATATATATATATATATAATCATCCTCATTATCACTAACTCTATAATTTAAGAAGGGGATTTTTTGAGTATTTGAATAATATATATATATATATATATATATATATATAATCATCATTATCATCATCATCATCACTAAGTCTATAATTTAAGAAGGGGATTGTTTGAGTATTTGAATAATAATTTCATCTTAGTTTGGTTATGACTTATGTTTTTTTTCATCAAATTTATTTGTAATAATTCTTTTATAATATCAAAAAACAAAATGGTGAAGTTCACAAATAAATAAAAGTATCGAAATTTTGTGAATTTTTTAAAACCCAAGGAATTACAAATGGTGAAGTTTAAAAAATTTATTTTTATATATCTTCTTCTATAACTATATTTTAGCAACGTGATATTTTGAAAGAGGAGAAATTTAGTTTAGAGATCCTTTTTTAAAATTATTATAATTAGTGAAGATCCGAAGATGTATAAAAATTTAACCATGTCTACTCTTTTTTACTTTTTAAATTTTAATCTTAGTAGCGAAGCGCAAGCTTCCCCCGTAGGGGGATTGGCGAAGCCATTGCCTGGTGTATATATATATATATATATTGATATGCCTGTTCATTGAGATATTTTTCTAGTATTTCTTCCGCATTTGTTTTTATTCTCGGAGTCTTTATTCTCACGACCATCTTTATTAATTTTTAATTGAATAAAATCACTATTTTTTATATTAAAATAACCATTCGTTCTCCCTCCCCCCCCGCGTAAGGGGGGAGAGCTTGCGCTTCGCTACTAGGATTAAATTTTAAAATCTAAAAAAAAAGCAGCAATGGTTATATTTTTATAAATTTTCTGAACTTCACCAATTATAATAAATTTAGTAAGGAACTCTAGACTAAATTTCCCCCCTTTAAAAATATAGTTATAGAAAAAGATAAAAAGTTCACAAAAGTTCGATACTCATATTTATTTCTGAACTTCACTATTATATTTTTTTATATTATAAAAGAATTATTAGAAATAAACTGAAGTGTTACTGGAATAACTTTGCTAAAAAAATTAAATATACTTATGTGATAATTGAAGTAAGGAATAAAAAATATTTATTAATTTTTCACCCATCTTCAAAACTCCCGTTCTAGAATTATAGAGTTAATGATGATAAATAATAACAATTCAAATTCGTGCAAGAAGGTTAGATGGATAAGATGCGTGTTTCTATTGCCATCCAGAAAATAATACAGTAGCTCTCATGAGTAGTTTACATGTATATTTTGGTAGATTAATTTTATTAAAGGTTTTCAAGTCATGGTGTCTTCATATGGTGTATTCCTCATTATAGTCTGTTATTTTTATTGAAATTATTAATTCTAATCAATCATACACTTTAGCATGTTATGTTATAATATGCCATAACATTCATAGCCATCAAGAAATAGACGATTTGTAAAACCCAAAGGCAAAGAAATTAAACTATAAATCAATATCTCGTACGTTTCCTCTAAATTAATGGTGCCCTTCAAATTTAGAATCGACCTCCAGACAAAGAATAAAGTGTACTAAAGATGTAAGCCAAAAACAAAGACAAAACTATACAGGTTATTCAAGAAACAAAACAAGGAGGTGTAGGAGAACTGAACAAAACTTCACAGGAAACTTCAAAAACAGATACAAAATGTGATAAGCCAAACATTAGGGGTATGATAGGTAAATAATAATAATTAACCCGTTGAAAAAGCAGGTAAGAAAATATTAACGAAATAAAATCAGTAATTCATTAAATTCAAATTAATATTGTCAACAGGTAAATTAATTTAATATTCACAAAAATACCAGTTCCTGATGAGGTCTTGAATCTTAACGATATAAAGACGATATATGTAGGAAAGCAAAGAAGAAATTTATAAATATAGAGACAATAATACCAAAAAAATTAAAAAGCAAAAGTCTAGTTCTCTCAGCTTAGCAGAATTTGTGACCGAGGATTTAACAATCTCAAATTTTGAGAAACATTTATAAACAGTAAAGTTGAAGACCGAAAATCTAAATTTGAATATCTGTTAATTTTTTAGTTTAAACTTTGGAGTTAATTAACAAAATGAATTTCCTTTTTAACTCAATATTTTTTAATTCCTGGATAGATAATATCTACTCTAAATTAAAATGACATACAGACTAAATATTTTTTCTTAAAAATAGCTTAGGTAAGATTGCGACCAAATTCATAGTAACTTGGAGATAAAGGCTTAAATTTACTAACTATGACGATAAAATGAAGAAAAATATTCGTAATCAATACCTCCATTAATAAAGAAAATAATATTTTTTAATATAATTAAGGATATTAACTATGAAGAAAGCGATCGTTCTTGAAATTTTATAAAATATAGAACAATTAACCTTTAAAATTGAATATGTGTAAGTTGATATCTGCTCAATTTGAGTGATTTCATTCTCTCCCTCATTTCAAAGTAAATAATTAAAAGTCACTCCAAATTACATCTGTAATAAACATCTACTCTATAAGACAACATAAAAACTCAATATACGATCACAGAACCGATAAAGAACTACTATACTAAATAAACTACAGGGATTTATTAATAAACTTTGAGAGTTCTGATAAGATTAATTATGAACACTTCATTAGGCTGAGTTTCTAAAAGATTTCCGTCCTTGGAAAAGAGGATTAAAAGACTTTTTAGACTCGTGACTCAGGGTGTCTTCTTCAATACTCCATTGGCTTAAGTATTTTTAAACTTCGGCACAGCTTATAAGTTTTTAGGACCCTAAAGTTTTCTAATACTTCTTTATATCAGAAAAGTAATAACTTTGTAACATTTATATACTAAGATATATATACTGATATATGTAGGTAAAGAAAATAGCTTTTTCTCCAATTTGTTTATATTAAATGAAAGATAAGACAATACCCGGGATATCGGTATATCTTTGTTCGTAAAATGGTGTAATTAGATAAGGTGAAATGGTTTGGAAAGGTGAAAATGATTTATCCCTATAAATTTTACATCTGGGCGGATTTTAATATATAGGAAAATAAACGTGATTGCCTCTATCATACTATAAATGGCGATCAAAAGTTATATAAAATTTGCGGACTTCTTGTAGGTTCGACAAGACAATATTTCACTCAGTTAAGTGAACGAGGCCACGCAACTCTCCTCAACTTCCTTTGCAATAAAAGCAAGCGATAAACCCTTCATTATTCTGGCTTGCTTGGATATACCATCCATTTTACTGCCTCAATTGATAAACCATCCATAAATCTGACTCGCTTGATTACACTCTATTAGTCTAGCTCACTTAATCAAACCTTACATTAATCTGAATCACTTGAGTAAAATTCTTTACTCTGGGACACTTAATTAAAGCCATCGATGAGTGTTGTGAAGACATTTAAATAACTGAAGAAAGAAACAGGTTAAATATAAGAAATTGACCCCGCGTTTTGCTTGATGCAAACTGACGATATCGCCAGTTTCTGAGGTCAGCAGGCAGGCGTCATGTCCGGACGCTTAACCTCCAGTGTAGGAACACTCTATTCAATCAGAGATTAGTGGGTTTCACTCATTTTACTCATCCTGATCGTTCCAAGTTTTACAATAATGCTTCACTCTTTTTCCACTCTCTTTTATTGTGCAATTTTATCTCGGTTTTCCTACAATCCCTCGTCTCTCTTTGAGCTCTAGGAGACAATTGAGTTTGTAACTGAGTCCTTATCACTTCTCTATGAAGAATACTACCTAGAATTTTGCTTCCATATTATTTATTCCGTATTTTCAAAGATTGGGGGAGCCGATGCGCATCACCTTGCAATTTTCAAGGTTGATTGGCATCTGTCAAGTCTAAGACCTTTTGCCTAACCTGCGAATGGAATTTTGTAGGCTTTTCACTTCTTCACTTGAGCTTACACCGCCTCCACATTTCTTGCCCACCACGAACTTGAATAGCAAAATAGGGTGAGGAAATGTCTAGAATACATCAAGCCGAGTTGTTCTCACTTATTCTAAGGGTACCAGTGGAATTGGAGCTGGGATGATTTTCCACTCTAACAGGTGAGTGCCTGGTATAGCTGAAAGTAGTAAACTTCCCATCGTAATTTGCGGGGGATTTTTAAGGAAATTGTCCTTTAATTTACGAACCTTGTTAAATTTAGTAGCTTTTTATTTCCATAGATTGCTCTTAATATTGGTCTGATAAGTAAAATAAAACGTTAGGTCTAGAGCATGAAACAAAGTTCCCTAACACTTGAATTGAGCTCCACTCTTTCAACATGCGTCTTTCGTTTCGCTGACCCAATTTTTTATTTAACTGCTGAACACCAAATTAACTCATTAAAACGTGTTTTAATAAAATATTTTAAAACTCCATAGGTGTTTTATATGTTGAATGGACGAATCATTCATAAAAATTAGGTCGCTATTAATTCCTTATCACTTCCTCGTTAATTAGAAATTTATCCACACATACTCGACATTTAAGGCTAATGACATTTTTCTAATAATACTTACCAAGCTACATATCCTCACTTAATATATTCCATTTTCTCCAGCACTTAATATTTAGTTATTACTCTTTAATAACTAATCTTTTTACCACTGTTGGAACATATATGTTATAAATATATTCTTATTTTCTCAAAAAGGCAATATGTTGCCTTTTTACCTTTATTTTCCTTATTTTACTATGAACTCTTCAGATGACTGACTACGCCGCACATCTAGACACACTATATTTTAGAGTTGGCATTAAATTATGTAAACAAATAGCTATATATAGCTACTTTCTGAAGATGGGATATTTACAATGAATATTGAAATAAAATATTGAAATTACAGTATTGGAAATTTCTATAAAAGGTTATTGTTTCTTTTTAGAAACTTAAAAACCAATAAAGAGAAAAGCTTTGCTAACCTCTTTGTCTATTAAGAATTTCTTATCTCGGTGTTATTTTAGTATTCTTTTGGTCCCAAAGCCCCACAGGAGGTACAGAAGTATTATAAGTTTTTATACCTTTGATTACCTCAATGCACTATATGGGTTTCCAGAATCTCCTAGAGTAAAATGAAGATCAAATACTAGTTTGAAAATAATCGATGTGTGAAGTTCATAAATGGAGATATAGACGAGATTCAAGTTAACTGTGATTTAAATTGTGAATCTAATGAAGCTGAAAGTAAAGCAGAGATTGCGATCAAGATCAGGATTTCATTCCCGAAAATAGCGTAGTGTAACAAATAACTGTAAATGACGAAGAAAACGGATCTACTTATTTATCTTCAATTTCTCTGTCCGTAAGAACAAATGAAATGAATTTTAAGTCGGAAACTATCAATTTTAGTTCACTTTCTGAAGATGGGATATTTACAAGGAATTGAGAAGAAGCAAGTATAAAATATTTACATTTCTCTTCTATTCATCTAAACTAGTGAAAGAAAAGGAAAAATGGAATGCCAAATATTGATTAAAATATATATATTCAACTAAATCATTTAATAAAACCTTATTCTTTTCACCCTAAAAAAAATTACTTCGTAACGAAAAGGCTGAAGTTAAGTGAATAATTAATATACTTTGAATTACAACAACCTAACCCTGATTACTAATACACCCATCTTATCGATTTTACGAGGGACAGTCAATAAGTTTTGCGAAACGGTAGGGCGAAACAGAGGAAGGGGGGTGGCTGTTTGTGAGGGTGTTATGACAAGTTATGACAAGTCAGGACCTACAGCCGCACGCTCCTTTCTCGTCAATTTAAGAAGCAGTAGCTGATCGCAGATCGTCAGTCACAAACTTTTCAACAATGGAAAAGGTTGAGCACCGCGCAGTGATCAAATCTTTGACCAAGGAAGGCAAGAATGCAAAAGAGATCCATGAACGCATAGTTTAAGGGGACATCGACACCGCCCCTTCTTATGCAACCATTGCTCGCTGGAATAGGGAGTTCCACTATGGTCGTGAGTTCCTTGAAGATGACCCCCGTCCAGGATTCCCGTCAGACGTGACCAACAAGGACAATGTGGCCCGTGTGGAGAGGATCATCCTCGACAATTGACGGATGATGGTCAAAGAAATCGAGCCAGAACTTGGAATATCACATGGATGGGTTATCAACATCATCATCGACAATTTGGACATGACCAAGGCCTCTGCCCGTTGGGTCCCTAGAAACTTCGCGCCCCATGATCGCTTTCAACGTCGTCAAAGTTTGAAGGAGCTGCTGCTCATTTACAACCAAGACCCAGCGGGATTCGAGTCACGCATAGTGACAGGTGAGGAAACCTAGGTCCATCACTGGGATCCCAAGACCAAGCTGGAAAGCATAGCTTGGAAGCACAGGGGCTCTCCGACCCCCATCAAGTTCCAAGCCCAACCCTCAGCCGGAAAGAACATGGCTACCATCTTCTGGGATTCTGGGGGAGTGTTGATACTGGACTATGCGCCTTGTAGAAGAACCATCACCGGCCAATATTACGCCGAGGAACTCACTGGGTTGAAGAAGTGCATCCGTCAGAAGCGGCGTGGCAAGTTGACACGCGGTGTCCTGCTCCTCCACGACAATGCCTCTCTCCACAAGAGCAGAGTTGCACAAGCTGCTCTGCGCGAGTGCAGATTCAAGGAGCTCAACCATATCCCCTACAGTCCAGATCTGGCCCCTAGCGACTACTTTTTATTCCGCCAGCTCAAGGCTGCACGGCGTGGACGCCAGTTTGGGGTCTATGAAGATGTCCAGCTCGCCGTCCAGGAGTGGATTGAACAGCAGTCGGGAGATTTCTGGTTGTCGGGAATTCGAAGCCTCAGGGACAAGTGGCGCAAGTGCATAGAAATCGAGGGTAGTTATATTGGAAAATAATAAAAAAAATTTCCTCATATCTCTTTTGCTTATATTCAAATTGCAAAACTTATTTACTCCCCCCTTGTATTATATTTCAAAGCCCTAAATTATTTTAAATGGAAACATAAGTACAAGAAAAGTTCCTCATAAATCACAATTTATCCTTGAAGTTTGCCCTGATGAGAAAAAAAGGATTTCATTAGACGAAAGAATTATCCCCTCTAGCCAGAAGTTAACCCAGTTGTAGAGATGCTAGAAAGGAAACATGACCACATGAAGCGAGTAAGAAGGTGTCAAAATAAACTATTCAGGTCAAGGTTAGCGGGTACGAGATTAATATTTTTTTGAATCGTTTATGTAATCACAAAGGGAAAAAAGAATTGGATGTGTCATTTCTTAAAATTCTTTTAAAAATAAATGAAAAAGAAAATTATAAAATTAAGTATAAAATGAGTTCGGGGATAGGTAGCTAAACAGATGTCATGGTAGCTTTGATTGTCAACTAGGAAGTATAAATCAAAACAGTAGCTTTGATTGTCAACTAGGAAGTATAAATCAAAACAATTAAAGATTATATCTATTCTCCTTGAATTTATAGCTAAGTTTATTTGATTCTTTGCCTTCTTGCTTTGGAAATTGATCCATTAATTTGGTAATGGTTTTTAATTAATTGGTAATGAAGGGTTCAACCTAAACTACATTATGGTTAATGATGGCCTTGATCTTGTTCTGCCTTTGAAAAGTTCCTTGCCAATGAAATCTTTGGGAAAAGTAGGCTCTCTTTTTTTATCTCTCTAGCTCTCTCTCTCTCATTCATCTGCTGAATCACGCTCTCTCGCTTTACTCTCTATGGTATCTATCTTTCTACTATCTATGTATTCTGTCTATCTAATATCACTCTCTCTTTACTATTGCTCTAGTTCCTTTCCTCCCCACTCAACTTGCCAACCTCCCACCCTCCCCTTTTCCCTTTCCCTTCCCTTCACCCCTTTCTCTTCCCCTCTATTTATTCCCCCTTTACCTCTCCTTCCTCTCCAACTATCTATCTCCCCCTCTGAGACCAACACCCTACTACCCATAACGCCGCTCTCCACACTCTCTCTTTCCTTTTTTCCAACTTTCCCCCTATTAGCTTGTGCCATTTCTCCTCTCCTCTCCTCACACTCTCCCCCATACACGTATTCTCTTTACGCCCATCTCGTTCACTCTCGTCTTCCATCTTCCCTCCCTCCTCCTCTCCCCCTATCTTGGCTCTACCCTCTTCAATTTCCCTTCACCCCTTTCTCGTTTCCATCACTACCCTTCTCCCACTCTTCCGATTCCCATGTCTTCATCTCCTCCTTTGACTCCTCGCTCCTTCTCCAGCTCTCGTTCTTAATCTTTCCTCCCCAAGGGGGAGTACGGAGCAGATCTCTGTGACTCAGGGGTCCTCAAGGTGCTGTTCCTGCTTCGAGGTACAACAATTCGATCGTACTGTGAGGAATAGCCCACGTTCCCTTAAATGCCGATTCCTTAAAGCCAAGTTAATACGGAACAAATATTTTCACGATCCATCTAGAAACTAAAGAGGTTCAAGATTCTCTATCTGACTGTCATTCTCTATTTTATAGACGTTTTATTGATGACTCGTTTGCAATATTTCAAAATAAAACTAAAGCTTAAGCATTCTTCCAATACCTAAATAAAATTCAGCCAAATATCACTTATACAATGGAAGCGGAAAAGAAACTTAACCTTACCATTCTTAGACTTTACTATTAGGAAGAGGCGATATTCCATTATCGCAACAGTTTTCCGAAAGCCTACTGTCAATGGGTTAGGAATAAATTTTTTCAGTTCATGTGATTTTAAATACAAAATTTCAGCCATAAAAATCTTTTTATACCGTAGTTACCATCTCTCCTCCACTAACGACTCTATACATCATGAAATGATAAAATTAAAAACGTACTTTACTAATAATAGATATCCGTCGTTATACATTGATAAAATGATTAGAATATTTCTAAACAATATTTATTCACCTAAAATAAATATACCTACAGTCCCTAAGCAGATCCATTATTTTGAGTTTCCAGAAATAGGAACTATATATAAATTGTGCAGACGAAAATTATCATTACATTTTAAAAAATATTTCTTTCAAATTGAATGTAGATTAGTATTTGTAAATGATGAATCAATACAAAATCTTTTCCCTGTCAAGGATCAAACGCATGATTGTTTGCGCAGTGGTGTTGTCTAAAATTTATTTGTCCAGGTTGTTCCTCGGCTTCATATATCGGCAGGACTGTGCGATCATTGGGGGTTCGTTATTCTTCGCATATGGGAATTAGCCATCGAACAAACAGGGTTTGTTCTTTCGACAAAAGAACATTCACCTGTAAGAGACCACATAATGAATTGTAAAACGTAAATAACAATAAATAACTTTAAAATCATAGCCAGAAATAAATGTCCGACCAGATTCAGGATCACAGAATCAATATATATTAAATCTTTAAAACCTAATTTTAATTCAGATATTTCGTCAGTTCCTCTTCATGTTCTGTAAGAACCACAACCTAACAAACCATACTCATTAATATTGTTCAAATATTCGTCAGTTGAGATATTTCAGCGCTTAGTGTTAAGGTGTCTTCTTCACTATAGTTACCCCAAACCTTTTGTATATCATAACTTTGCAGTATTATTTATTTAAATTGCATAGAGTGAATTAAGCATTCAACCTAATTTCCACAGTTATTACAATCATTTCATGTAAGTGATCTAAAGCTATAATTCTTATCAATTTTAAATTGCTGAGGAATTGTAGTATATTCCTAGGAACCAGAAGATGAGCGCACAAGCTCGAAACGTTGTTTTGAATAAATGGTTTTAGAAAAATGACTGGATTATTTTTCGTAATTGGCTTTATTTTGAAAATTAAGTTGCGCCTTTCCGACAAATCGCCTCATCGCCTAATATATACATATATATATATATATATATATATATATATATATATATTTATATATATATAGTCATATGAGTTGCTGCTGACAAGTCTAATCTTCAATTTCACGGTGAATGTAAGGACACATAGGAGGCTGAGATACATGAGATTTATTTATGGAACAACGTTTCGGGCGTATCACCCACCTTCAGGTTCTAAACCATAAATTAATCTAATACAGTTTGTGGTAGAATGGACTCTTGACGGTATACCGTATATAACAATTCGTTGAGGGAACTATTCAATTATATTAAGAGTGCGTGGTTATCTGGTTGACCGATATTATTTATCTTCAATATGCTTAAGAAGTGGAACTAAGCTCAAGGATAATAATATAGCTATCATTAATATAATAGAGTTTTATTAATTAAACTATCAACAACACACAAAACGGAAAATGTTTACATAAACAGAGAATGGAGAGGGTCGTGGGAATATCTGGCTAATCCGAGGATTAAGATGTGTGAGAGATTTACAAAGGTAAACAAAAGAAAATTAAAGGGATGGGATAGTTCGCTAAACCATTTAAAGCACAGGATAGTGTTGACCAAAAGGTTAAATACTTAAAGGTAATGTTCAGCTTACGTAATTAAAAGTTGTTGTGCAGAGGAAGGCGACGCGAAGGAATCTTTGGTCCGCTGGCGAGTTCCAGCCGAAGGGAGGGGGGATTAAATGATCCTGACGTGATGTCTTGGAAATGCGAACCGTTTCTTGACGAACGGGCTTGAAGAACAATGGCTGTTCTACGTTGTTCTCTTCTGAACAACAGGGAAGGAGGGGTGACAACCGTCTCTTGTCTACGGGCTCAAAGAACAATGGCTGTTCTAACGTTGTTCTCTTTTTGAACAACAGGGGGAGAAGGTTGAGAACCGTTTCTTGTCAACGGGCTCAATGAACAATGGCTGTTCTAATGTTGTTCTCTTTCTGAACAACAGGGGTAAGGGTGAGAACCGTTTCTTGTCAACGTGCTCAAAGAACAATGGCTGTTCTAACGTTGTTTTCTTTCTGAACAACAGGGGCAGCCTTGTGGACTTGGCGTTTTGAAGGCTCGAACCTTGGCACTCAAGGGATATTGTCCTCTTCTGGACAATGATGTTGGATCTCGAGGTAGAGGGCCCTGGGGCACAAAATGAGACCGGATCAGCGGGATGTCTCACGAAGATAATCGGGATCTGAATCTGCTCTTATTGGTAAAGTTTCCATATAAATAGTTGAGCCATCCCCTTGGCGTAAGAAAAAGGGATTGTGGACTTCGAGGGAATACCCAGCCACGCCATGAGAACATACCTTATCTGCCCATAAGTTTAACTTAATCTGGTGAGGTCAGCGCATGAGGCGAAACCAGGGGGGGTGGGGAGGAGGAACCTCCTTGGTTAAATATTGACTCAGGTGGGGCGATAATGGGCCCGGCTTCAAGGCGAAGATGCACGTTGGTAGCAACGTGTTTCTAAACAACATGTGATAGCGGTTGAAATTAAGCGGCCTCAAACCATTCTACCACACCCCTTTATTCCAGGGGAAGTTGTCATTACGAAAAAAAAGAGAAAAGGGACAACAATAGAGCTCCGTTGTGGGTAACTCGTTTTCTTGTACCAACCGTACCTTCATGCACCTAGCTAGTATTACCTCAATACATATGATTATTTTGATCTTTTGATTATAGGGGAAACTGACCTTTAATACAAACTTAATCATAAAAGGAACATGGAGCAATGAAATGATATAAAATTAGTACATATGGGACAAAATAATTTATACGTAATTTAATGGGTACAAATATATATACATATGAGAAAAAAAAAGGACATTGAGCCAGCCACAAAATTCAGACATATACATTAACTAATTATATTACAAGAGAATCTAATTTAAGTCGTACAAGACGGTATATACATACATGGAGATCCCAATCCTACGAATACAATTAATCTACACTATTTGGTAACGCATTCCTACTGAGTGCGTCAGCGACCTGGTTATCGGAACCTTTTATATATTTTATCTTAAATTGGTACTCTTGGAAGAGTAAACTGCAGCGTATAATTCGGCCGTTTTAGTGTCGTACATTCCCAATATAGGCCAACGGGCGGTGGTCAGTTCCTATCTGAAATTCTTTTCCTATCAAGTACATTTTAAACCTGTCTATAACCCAGATAATTGCTAGAGCTTCCTTCTCTATAGTGGCATATCTCTTTTCGCGTGGTAATAATTGGCGACTAGCATATGCAACTGGATAACTTGTTCCGTCATCCTCATTTTGAAGGAGTACACCTCCAATGCCCTCGTTGCTCGCATCGGTCTTAATCCCGAAAGATTTTTCCGGGTTGGGCAACTTTAAAATGAAGGCAGAAATGAGCTTACTCTTGAGCTGATTAAAATGGGGAACAGCGACATCATTCCAACGTAGACGATCGGGGGAATTCTTTTTCAAAAGGGAGCTGAAGGGCGCCGAAATTGCAGCGAAATTCAGGCCAAATCACCGATAGTAAGAAGCCGATCCTAGGAATGATCTTAATTGCTTCTTAGTATTCAAGGGGCATGTCGGCGATTGCCTTAATCTTGTCCCTTTGGGGACCTAAATGGCTTTGTCCTACTTTGAAACCCAAGTATTTTATGGTTTCGTGGGCAAAATGGCATTTGCTGGGGCTAATGGTGAGGCTATTTTCGCGCAGTCGCTCGAAGAGAGCTAATACGGTGGTTAAAATGTGACCCCATTCACGAGTAGCGACGTAGACATTATCGAAGTAAAAGGATACATTCAGAAGTCCATCTAACAACCTTCTCATGAGACGGTTATAGTTGCTACAAGCAGTCACAAGGCCAAAGGGAAGGCGCTTAAATTGCATCAAGCCTTTCTCAGTTGCAAATGCGGTATATGCTTTCACATCGGGCTGGAGGGGAATTTGATAATACGCCTTGCACAAATCAAGTTCTGAGATGAACTTGGCGTTTTCAAAAAGGTGGAGGTTTTGGTCTACCAATGGGATGGGCTCGGCGTCGAACACAGTTACCGAATTTAACTTCCGAAATTCGATGCACATCCGATAAGAGCCATCAGGTTTGTTGACCATGACGATTGGGGAACAATAACTAGACGTGGAAGGTTCTATTATGTCTAAACTAATTAAATTATCAACTTCGGCGTTAAAAGCTTGGCGTAAATGAATCGGCATAGCATAGGGTTTTGAACGGACGGGTTCTGAGGTTGTTAATTTAATATCATGCTCGAAACTAGTAGCGCATCCAGGCTTCTCTGAAATAACGTCGTCGAACTGATATAATAGTTCTTTTAACGGACTCTTTTGATGTGGTGTCAGCTGCGCGTCGATTTCCAGGTCAGAGGGTTCAAAAGACTCGCCTGGTAGGGAAGGAAGAGGGTAATCAGCATCAGGTTGGATGCACACTGTCTGTATTACATTGAGGGACTCCGTGGGGTAATCTTCTTCAAGCACCGATGTTTCGTCCAGTGCTACGAACGTATCTCCATGGGCGCGTCGGTGGTACTTTTTTAATAAGTTGCCGTGATAGAGCTTATCCCCAGCTGGGGTACCAATGAGGTAATCTCCCGGTCCTCGTACCTCGCGGACCGAGTACGGACCCTTCCATTGGCTCAGTAACTTATTACTGGCTGTGGCAAGGAGCAGGAGTACTTCATCACCGGGCTTAAATTTACGATCTTTGGACCTGACATCAAAATAGGTTTTGTATTTTTCTAAATTGACATCGGCATTTTCATAGGCGATGTTTGCGCATTTCTCGAGCCTCTGGCGTAGATCCAAGACATAGGCGTAGGATGACTAGAGTTCTTGATCCAGTTATGGCTTGATTAACAACTCCTTTAAAATACTGAGTGGCCCGCTTACATTACGTCCATAAAGGAACTCGAACGGGGCGAAGCCTAATGTACGGTAAGGAATTTCTCGATAGGGGAATAGGGCGACCGGGAGATATCAATGCCATTCGCGGGGCTGCTCGGCACAGATCTTCTTAATAATGGATTTTAAATTTCCATTCAATTTCTCGCACATCCCGTTTGTCTGTGGCCGGAAGGGGGTGGTAAAAAGGGGCTTTACCTTGAGCAGCTTCCCTACGTACTCCATCAACTCAGAGGTGAATTGTCAGCCTCTGTCGGAAAGTATTTCCTTGGGGACGCCTACCCTTGAAAAGATGGAAATGAGGGCCACAGCGCAAGAAATACTATCGATTCGGCGTAGGGGGACAGCTTCGGGAAAACTACATAGTAGCAAAGTCTACTAAGGTGAAAATGTAGCTGTGCCCTTCGCTCGAAGGGGGGTGGATAGGGCCAACCAGGTCGATAGCCACTCTGGAGAAGGGTTCAGTAATGACTGGTCCCCTCTGTAAGGGAGCAGGTTTGACCCGCCCCTTAGTGGACATCTTCTGACAAACATCGCACGATCGACAATGCTTTAAGATGTCAGCTGCAGCACCCGGCCAATAAAAATATTTTGAAATGCGCTGGCTAGTTTTAGTATGACTAAAATGACCGGAAAAATGCTGTCATGAGCTCCTTTGAGCGCTATAGGGAAATGGGATCGTGGAAGGCATAGGACAGTAGTAAAAGCGTTATTACTGTCCTCGGCGGATTGATAAAGTAAGCCACCTTGCTCCAGGTACCGGATGACTTTGGGTCCACGGACAGTCTCCGTGTCCTTGTTTTGGGCCTTATCCCATAAGGGTGTTAGTGCTTCACACTCCTGTTGTGCCGTCCTAAAGTCCTGGTTAAGGATCTCCGAGAATTCGGACGGTATCGGGGTTCTGATGGAGATGGACTCCTGGGCTTCCTTCTTAGCTCGACCTCGAGTAAGGGCGGCCTGGGACACAGGGTCGGAGCTCACTTGAGGGCTCTGTTCTATGAGTACGGAACATAATTTTATTGGTGCTGGAATGACTTCAGCCCAGCCATTATAATATTGACACTGCCGGTAACATCTAACGACGGGGAATCGGTTCGCCCGCCCAAGGTAGTCATGTACCACCGCAAATTTTTCGTGGTTAGGGTCCACTGGAGGAAGGAGCTCGTCAGACACGATAAAACACGTGCACCCTGTGTCCCTGACGAAAGTCGATACAGGGCAGCCGTTCACGCTGCCCTCCTCAAATTTCAAAGTTCCCGGTGAACTTTTGTCGAAAAATAAAATTTACCTGGTGGCCTGACGGAGGGGGAGAAGTTGCTGCTTGGGTCTGCACCACCGGGAAATCCGGGGTGGCATTAATCTGGTGAACTTGATGGGCTGGTCCGCTTTTAAGCCTAGAATTTTTGGGGCAATTCCAGGTCATGTGGATTTCTACACCACAGGTGAAGCATATGATTGGTCGCTTTGGGAAGAGTGATGGAGGAGAAATCTTAACGGGAGGTTTGGTGTCCCGTTGTTGGTTTTGGGGAAATAAGTCTTGGGTTTTACGGGGCTCAGAAACTTCGTCAGCTTTCCTGGAAAGGGGCGCGTATTCTTCATTTTTTTCTGGTTGGGGGGGTTAGTGAGAAGTTCAATTCTCCTTTGGGTATAAATAATGGCTTGCGGCATAGACATCTGCTTCTTCGGTACACTCTTTAAAGGTTTAGCACCGATGATCCTTGACGAACGCGCGGATCTCCGTCGGAAGAGACGTCAAAAATTGATCCCGCAACACGAAGTCTGTTAAGGACTCGTAGTTCGGATCAACCTTTGAGGATTCTAAACAGAATTTAAAATTCCTCTGAAGAATGTATCCGAATTCACGGAACGTCTGTTCGGGTTTAATACGACCTCCTCGAAATTATTGTCGGTAGAAATCGGGAGTTAGATTATGAGCGGCCAATAACTCAGCTTTTAAGGTGCTGTAGTTAATTGTACATTCAGATGGTAAAGATATGAAAATCTCGCGCAATTTACAATTTAAGCGTGGAAGTAATCTGACTACACCTTCAGCCTCCAGATCCATGTTATTGATTTTGAGGATCTTCTCGAAGTGGGCTAAAAATGCTCCGAAATCCTCTCCATGCCTGAAAATGGGGAGCTTAAGTGGGAGATTGGGCGGAGCTTCTGTACGTTAAGTGGCTGATTGTATTTCGGCTTCTACAGGAGCTATTTCAATCTGATGGTGAAGCTCAGCTTGTCTTTTCAGTTCCTCTCTTTCTTCTCGTTGGATTTCTCTTTCTTTTTCTTCTCGTTGGATTTCTCTTTCTTCTCTTTCTTTTCTTTGCTCGTCTTGAACGTACTCAATTAATTCTCTTCCGGAAAGTCCCAAGGATTCTCTTTGCGCTTTGAAGATTTCGAACTGAGTCATATTTGCACTTAGAGGCGCAATAGTCAACCAACGAAATTTCTTGCAATAAGAATTATGCCTTCTAGAGAATTAGCCTACCTAAATATGGGCACTGACCTATTCGTAATTGGTTTTTCGATCTAGATAACCAATGACTAAAATCACAAAAAAAACAAAAACAAATTATATGACAGTGTCTTGAGCTACTCCAGCTTCTTAAGCTTCAAAAAAAGGAATAGCAATCGTTAAAACAAAAGAGAACTACTATACTCTATACTTATAACGAATAACACTATGCTTTAATCGACTGATACCAGTGTTTGCAAAGAAAAAGCGTTAAACCTTACACACTTGATACCAAATTTAAATAGTATATATATATATATATATATATATATATATATATATGTCGTAGAATGGATTCTCGACGGTATACCGTATATAACTATTCGTGAGGGAACTATTCAATTATATTTAGAGTGCGTGGTTATCTGGTTGACCGATATTATTTATCTTCAATATGCTTAAGAAGTGGAACTGAGCTCAAGGATAATAATATGGCGATCATTAATAAAATAGAGTTTTATTAATTAAACTATCAACAACACACAAAACGGAAATTGTTTACATAAACAGAGAATAGAAAGGGTCGTGGGAATATCTGGCTAATCCGAGGATTAGGATTTGGGAGAGATTTAAAAAGGTAAACAAAAGAAAATTAAAGGGATAGGATGGTTCACTAAACCATTTAAAGCACAGGATAGGGTTAAAAAAAAAGGTTAAATACTTAAAGGTACTGTTCAGCTTACGTAATTAAAAGTTGTTGTGCAGAGGAAGGCAACGCGAATGAATCTTCAGGCCGCTGGCGAGTTCCAGCCGAAGGGGGGGATTAAATGATCCTGACGTGACGTCTTGAAAATGAGAACCGTTTCTTGACAAACGGGCTCAAAGAACAATAGCTGTTCTAACGTTGTTCTCTTCCTGAACAACAGGGAAGGAAGGGTGAGAACTGTTTCTTGTCAACGGGCTCAAAGAACAATAGCTGTTCTAACGTTGTTCTCTTTCTGAACAACAGGGGGGGGTCTTGTGGACTTGGCGTCTTGAAGGGTCGAACCTTGGCACTCAAGGGATATTGTCCTCTTCTGGACAATGATGGTGGATCTCGAGGTAGAGGGCCCTGGTGCCTAAGGTGAGACCGGATCGGCGGGATGTCTCGCGAAGATAATCGGGATCTGAATCTGCTCTTATTGGTAAAGTTTCCATATAAATAGTCGAGCCATCCCCTTGGCGTAGGGGACAATGGATTGGGGTCTTCGAGGGAATGCCCAGCCACGCCATGAGAACATAACTTATCTGCCCATAAGTTTAACTCAATCTGGCGAGGTCGGGGCATGGGGCAAAACGGCGGGGGGATGAACCTCCTTGGTTAAATATTAACTCAGGTGGGGCGATAACGCGCCTGGCTTCGAGGCGAAGATGCACGTGGGTAGCAACGTGTTTCTAAACAACATGTGATAGCGGTTGAAATTAAGCGGCCTCAAACCGTTTTATCACACAGTTCAAGAATATTAAAAATATTAAAAAAAATTTAGGTTAAGATTATGTAGGTAAATCAAAAATTAGAAAATAACTCAGTAATTTAAAAGTCATGAGAATTAAACTATCAATCTGATATAACTCTATTGAAACGAAAAAAAAGAAGTAAATAATTACAGTATAATATTGCTTACCGATAACTCAGGAATTTAAAAGGCAACAGAATCAAATTAGTAATCTAATTTAATCACTATTGTCACGAAAAAAAGAAGCAAAAACACAAAAGTAAAAAATTACAGTATAATCTTGCTTACCGATGAAGTTTAAGATAAATCACAAAGTGAAGAAATTATAAAGGATGTGGCTAAAAGAAGGATAGGAATTTGATTAGGGGGTGTGAAATAAAAGAGAGTTGGTTGGTTGTTGAATGTGGTAATTGAAATTCAGAAAAAAGAAGGGGAACAGCGGTATTATCTATGTTAGGGGAAGGAGATTTTGTACGTATTAGTAGGGATTCTAAAATTCTTAGACTATATTCATTGTTATTATGACCAATTATTTTGAAATTATCTATGGAAAATTCTGTCTTGCATTGTTTACTATGATTTCTAATTACAGAAGCTTCCTTCTCAGACAAAATTTTTCCAGTGCGTTTGCTTATTCCCATGTGAGAACAAAACCTCACTTCCAATGAGCAAACCGTACTACCAATATAGGTTCCTTGCAAACAATAAGAACGAGTAAAAGCATAAATAATACGGCTGCTCATTTCTAGAGGAAGTTTGTCTTTTGACGAGAAGTAGCTTTCTATGGAAAGGGGGTTAACAAAAGTGATTTTGAAGTTGGTATGAAAGAAATATTTATTCAGTAATTTGTTGCATTTTCTAGTGAATAATTTATTGTAAGGTCCCATTTTAGGTACTACGAAAATTTTTTCATTCTTTGGAACATTATATGAGAGAAGGGATGGAGAGTAAATTTTGGTAAGAAAACTATTGATTAGTTTGTCAACCAAAGGTGGGGGGTAACAATTATTTTTAAAATAAGACTTTAGAGTCTGGAATTCATTGTGCATTAGGAAATAATTGATGAGAGATAGGAACCTCTATATATTAGAGATTTAATTGCACTGAGTTTGTGTGACAAGTCACAATGGCTGAAAAAATTGATTTCTAGGCCACTAAAAGTAGGCTTTTTGTACATTGAGGTAGTTAGTTTGTCGGTTTTTTCTATAATGGCGTCTAGAAAAGAAAGTTGATAGTTACTCTCTAATTCAATGGTATATTTAATGTTAGGATGATAAGAGTTAATAAAATTAAAAAAATGGTGGGCATGTTCTATATTATCAAAAATAGCAAAGGAGTCGTCAAAATACCTACGATAAAATATGGGTTTGAAATCTAAAGGGCAATGTTTCCTAAAGTTATTTTCAAGATGAATCATGAAAATATTCTTTTGTTAATGAATTATTGTCATACAATTTTGCACCTTCAAAAGTCCTAGTCAGTTACGATGTATCCTCACTATTTACAAATGTTCCTGTTAATGAAACAATTGATAGTATTTTAAATCTAATTTTCAACAAAACAGGCACCTTTCAAAATTTCTCTCGTAAAAATTTCAAGATTATTTTAGAAATGATTTTTAATGAGAATTATTTTTTATTTAATAACAAGGTTTACCAACAGATAGATGGAGTAGGAATGGGCTCACCAATTGCTCCAATAGCAGCTAATATTTTCATGATTCATCTTGAAAATAACTTTAGGAAACATTGCCCTTTAGATTTCAAACCCATATTTTATCGTAGGTATTTTGACGACTCCTTTGCTATTTTTGATAATATAGAACATGCCCACCATTTTTTTAATTTTATTAACTCTTATCATCCTAACATTAAATATACCATTGAATTAGAGAGTAACTATCAACTTTCTTTTCTAGACGCCATTATAGAAAAAACTGACAAACTAACTACCTAAATGTACAGAAAGCCTACTTTTAGTGGCCTAGAAATCAATTTTTTCAGCCATTGTGACTTGTCACACAAACTCAGTGCAATTAAATCTCTAATATATAGAGGTTACTATCTCTCATCAATTATTTCCTAATGCACAATGAATTCCAGAGTCTAAAGTCTTACTTTAAAAATAATTGTTACCACCCACCTTTGGTTGACAAACTAATCAATAGTTTTCTTACCAAAATTTACTCTCCATCCTTTCTCTCATATAATGTTCCCCAAAATGAAAATTTTTTCGTAGTACCAGAAATGGGACCTTACAATAAATTATTCACTAGAAAATGCAACAAATTACTGAATAAATATTTCTTTCATACTAACTTCAAAATCACTTTTGTTAACCCCCTTTCCATAAGAAGTTTCTTCTCGTCAAAAGACAAACTTCCTCTAGAAATGAGCAGCCGTGTTGTTTATGCTTTTACTTGTCCTTATTGTTTGCAAGGAACTTATATTGCTAGTACAGTTCGCTAATTGAAAGAGAGGTTTTGTTCTCACATGGGAATAAGCAAACGCACTGGAAAAATATTGTCTAAGAAGGAAGCTTCTGTAATTAGAAATCATAGTATACAATGCAAGACAGAATGTTCTATAGTTAACTTCAAAATAATTGGTCATAATAACAATGAATATAGTCTAAGAATTTTAGAATCCCTACTAATACGTACAAAATCTCCTACACTCAACATAGATAATACCGCTGTTCCCCTTCTTATTTCTGAATTTTAATTACCTCATTCAACAACCAACCAACCTTCTCTTATTTACCAACCAACCAATCAAATTCCTATCCTTCTTTAAGCTACATCCTTTATAATTTCTTCACTTTGTGACTTCTCCTTAACTTCATTTGTAAGCAATATTATACTGTAATTTTTTACTTTTGTGTTTTTGCTTCTTTTTTTCGTGTCAATAGTGATGAACCTCAGATTAATATTTTGATTCTCTTTCCTTTTAAATTCCTGAGTTATCGGTAAGCAATATTATACTGTAATTATTTACTTTTGTTTTTTGTTTTTTTTTCGTTCCAATAGTGTTATATTAGATTGATAATTTGTTTCTCTTGACTTTTAAATTCCTGAGTTATTTTCTATTTTTTGATTTACCTACATAGTCTTAATCTAATTATTTTTAATATTCTTTAACTGTATTAGATTAATTTATGTTTTAGAACCTGAAGATGTGTGATACGCCCGAAACGTTGTTCCATAAATAAATCACATATACCTCAGCCTCCTATGTGTCCTTACATTCACCGTGAAATTATATATATATATATATATATATATATATATATATATATATATATATATATATATATATATATATATATATATATATGTATAACTGAATCACGAAAATAAGGAACGTGAGGAATTTATGAATAACGTTATAGCCACGAGGAAAATGAAACAACGGAGAACTGCGAGGCCTTTCGACTAATGGTCCTTTACTGAGCAGACTAAAAGACAGGGAAAAAGAGAAAGATATTTATACACCTGATTAATGAAAATATGGGATATAAAGATTAAAAGGGGTGGGATTTCCAGATACCTGGAAAAAACCTATTAACAAGATGAGCCGTCAGGGTTAAAAAAAAAAAAAAGTTTACGGGTTACAATAGAAAGGACGGGGCAATGTTTGGGAATCACATATGCAATATGAAAACAAAAAAAAAAAGTTTATACATGATAACTAGAAAATATGACAAAATAAAAATATGAGGAAAGGTTTTTTATATAAATAAGCTAAAATAACTTCTATGTGGTAATCATTAATTCAGAAATTTTATCTTTAAAGTCATTCTTAAACATTCTTTTGATACACGGGTCCAAAAAATACATTCCAGGGCTGAGATTAAAATTCGAAGTCAGTTGTATAAATGCCGATTCTAAAAGATTTCGTGAAAAAAATTCATTTGATTTGGCAATCACAGAACTCTCCTTCCAATTAATACGATGGGAATTTTCACTCAAATGGATAAAAATGGCATTTGATGTTTGCCCAGTGCTTACAGAGTACTTATGTTGCTTAATACGCACATTCAGATCCTTGCTAGTTTGCCCAATATAAAATGAAGGGCAATCCAAACAAGGGATTTTATAAATTACGTTATTTGTTTCATTGGGGAAATTTTTTATTAACATTCTTTTTAAAGTATTAGTATAAGAGAAAACAAGATTTACATTAAGTGTTTTTAACAATGTTTTTACGGTTTCAAAGCCATTAAAATAAGGTAAAATGAGGATATTCTTGGGCGCTTCCTTCTCAATAGTACTTTCGTTATAAAACTTTTTTTTGGCTTTAATATAACAAATATCAAGTATATTTTCTGGATAACACAAGTCTGCACCGATTTTTCTTATAGATTCAATTTCCTGATCCAAATATTGAGGACTGACAATGCGCAACGCACGTAAAAACATAGAGGAAAAAATTGATATCTTAATATTAAGATGGTGGCCTGAATAAAAATGGACATAGGTTAAGTTGTTGGTTGGTTTCCTATAAATACTAAAATTGCAATTAAATGATTCCCTATGTATTAAGACATCTAAGAATGGAAGGCAATTGTCTTTCTCTAATTCAACAGGTACCTTCCATAAAATTTACTGTTGAATTAGAGAAAGACAATTGCCTTCCATTCTTAGATGTCTTAATACATAGGGAATCATTTAATTGCAATTTTAGTATTTATAGGAAACCAACCAACAACTTAACCTATGTCCATTTTTATTCAGGCCACCATCTTAATATTAAGATATCAATTTTTTCCTCTATGTTTTTACGTGCGTTGCGCATTGTCAGTCTTCAATATTTGGATCAGGAAATTGAATCTATAAGAAAAATCGGTGCAGACTTGTGTTATCCAGAAAATATACTTGATATTTGTTATATTAAAGCCAAAAAAAAGTTTTATAACGAAAGTACTATTGAGAAGGAAGCGCCCAAGAATATCCTCATTTTACCTTATTTTAATGGCTTTGAAACCGTAAAAACATTGTTAAAAACACTTAATGTAAATCTTGTTTTCTCTTATACTAATACTTTAAAAAGAATGTTAATAAAAAATTTCCCTAATGAAACAAATAACGTAATTTATAAAATCCCTTGTTTGGATTGCCCTTCATTTTATATTGGGCAAACTAGCAAGGATCTGAATGTGCGTATTAAGCAACATAAGTACTCTGTAAGCACTGGGCAAACATCAAATGCCATTTTTATCCATTTGAGTGAAAATTCCCATCGTATTAATTGGAAGGAGAGTTCTGTGATTGCCAAATCAAATGAATTTTTTTCACGAAATCTTTTAGAATCGGCATTTATACAACTGACTTCGAATTTTAATCTCAGCCCTGGAATGTATTTTTTGGACCCTTGTATCAAAAGAATGTTTAAGAATGACTTTAAAGATAAAATTTCTGAATTAATGATTACCACATAGAAGTTATTTTAGCTTATTTATATAAAAAACCTTTCCTCATATTTTCTAGTTATCATGTATAAACTTTTTTTTTTTTGTTTTCATATTGCATATGTGATTCCCAAACATTGCCCCGTCCTTTCTATTGTAACCCGTAAACTTTTTTTTTTTTTTTAACCCTGACGGCTCATCTTGTTAATAGGTTTTTTCCAGGTATCTGGAAATCCCACCCCTTTTAATCTTTATATCCCATATTTTCATTAATCAGGTGTATAAATATCTTTCTCTTTTTCCCTGTCTTTTAGTCTGCTCAGTAAAGGACCATTAGTCGAAAGGCCTCGCAGTTCTCCGTTGTTTCATTTTCCTCGTGGCTATAACGTTATTCATATATATATATATATATATATATATATATATATATATATATATATATTGTAGGAATTCTTACGACGTATAGGTGAGAATGGGCGGAGGAAGTAAAAACCTCGAAAATACACTGAAGTTCTTTAATGATGTTTCGCCTATTGGCTTCTGCAAAAGCCAACAGGCCAAACGTCAATAAAGAACTTCAGTGTAATTTCTGGGTTTTGACTTCCTCTTCCTATTCTCACCTATACTTCATGATATTCCTACAATATATATATATATATATATATATATATATATATATATATATATATATATATATATATATATATATTATATATATATATATATATATATATATATATATATATATATTTATATATATATATATATATATATAAAATATTTTGTGTAGATAGAGCTCTGCATATATGAACTTTCTATCTCTAATTAGTTAAGTTTTGTTTTCTTGAATAAATATTAACTGCGAGATCGAATAAAGTATTATATATAAAAACAGCAGTGTTACAGCTTTAAAAAAACATTATTTAATGATTTCGCTAAAGGATTATCTCCAAAGTTAAAAATACAGCAAATATGCAGATTCAACTTGAATATTAAAAGATTTACAACATCTTTGCCAGAGTTTTTCAAGAGTAACGACAAAAGAGAAATTATCTTTCCTTTAAAATAATTAAAATTAATAATAGAAATATAAAAGGGAAAGGAAACTACGTTATAAAGACTTAATTTTGATATTAAGATGAATTTTAATGAATTCAAATATGAGACTTGCAATACATATAAAAATTTGCATAAACCTTTTGAGAAAACAAAGTCCATAAATAGTGAAAGATTTCGACTCTAAGTTAAGGATTTATTATATTAGCAAGTTAATTACTTTCAAGGCTGCCAACCACATTTGAGGTGGTATTCTATTCATAAGAGTGGCACTCTACTAGAGCATAATCTTAACCAAGTAATTTAACTTAAATTACCGAGACCGTCGTATCATTGCCCCTAATGGTAGTCACATTGACTATAATTAACATAATCTTGAATGATATTTTTTTTATTCACTGGGAGTAGAGCAAACCTAATAGCGTGTATTACTTTACCTCCTTGTTGTTACTTTCACGGACCTGTTGCATTTCTACGTGGTTATGCTACCTAAGTTTCTGGATGTAAGATACATCAATGTTCAGCTAGTCCCCCATCAAAGAATTGTGCAATTCGGCCAGATTGCGTGGAGTTCGTCCGTGACGTTTGACATGTTAGGATTCACTGAATTTGGGGTCAAATCAGGTGTTTGATTGTTTCTAAATGTTTCTCATGCAGGTTAGTCACAGTTCTATCCAAATGAACATGCAAGTTCTCATCGATGTAGATATACAATGTTTATTGGTTTTCATCTATATCAAAGATCCAATTTCCGCATAATTAAAACGGCCGTACTACCTCACCGAACCTCCTCCTGCACACAGTCTTCTTAAAGTCCTCGTGAGATATCCGATGAATACGACGCTAGAAATCATTCAAGTGCAGGCAGAAACGTGAATCATATGACTAAATATTGCGTTTCAAGTCATAAAACACAACTGTTTGTGTCTTCTTGCCGACTATAGTCGGGTAACTTTGTGGGTGGAAGTGAAAAAGGTCTCTTGCGTGCACTTTTCTCGAAATATAGTTATACAATTCCATGCAGATTAATTTCAGTAAATAGAGCCAAATGACCGGCGTTGACCTCTTGGAGGAATTCTAGCATTAAAGGAAACCAATTTTTAGCCACAATCCGTGAAACAGTTAGGCGTTCTATATCCATTACTTTCCTCTTTCTGCCACATTTCATGAGGGAATTTCATGGAGATCAGGACTTTTGAAATTGCTAGTAGATATATAAGATCTTACCGTAGATCCACCAGCAAATTTTACTACATTATTTAGAGGATTTTGTTGGCTCTTCTAAATGTAACCATCCCTTTTTATGTCAGTAACATCTGTCCTGCTCCCTATTTTACACACAGCATTCAAGACAGGCACTCCGCCATACCACCTTTTCGAAATCTATTTCCACCCTGTAATTGGACAGATAAGCTATGTGGCAACTTTATTAACCTTACCAGGTCGTAAACTAGAGAAAATGCCTCCATTGTTAAAAAATATGGGAAAGAAATTGTAGCTTTGATAAGCATTTTTGGTTTGATTTTGCCAATTTTTAATGAATATAGATATAAACGCTTAGCTCAAAGACTTGTTCGAAGCCAAACTATTCGCAATGACATTCCAAGAGCAAGTTGATTAAAAACAAAATCATTAGGAACAATGTTGTTTGACCTAGTTGTTAAGGGTGTCTTAATTCTTCTACAGGTATTTGATAATACACCTGCGGAAATTCAAACTTTGAAAAGTCTTTTCATTATTTATTGTTTTAGGCAGAATTATCAATAGCTGGAATATAAAGAGTGAGTTAATAACTTGCAATAATAACCATAAATTGACTGAACACAGAATTACTGAAATAATGAAGTATTTGGAGCTCACTTTCTTTATTCCTTAGATGCTGGGATGATTGATATAATCAGACCATTCCAAAAATTAAGTGGATACTCATAAGAAGACGAAGGGGTAAGAATTGGGCCCGCATAGGCGGGCCCATTATTTCTCAAAGGTTTTTAGTTGCACAAAGGAACACATCTACCTGCTAGGTTAGGTAAATGTAGTGGTACGAGCAGTAATTGCCAATAGAATAGACCGATTAGTTGACACTGTTTGGTACTCGTGGTAATGCTAAAATGCCCAGAGGAGTATAAAGAAGGGATTTTTGAGATTCGAGGAGAAGAAAATGATTGGTACTCAAATATTATTTCATATGAAATGTTTTACTATTATTCTCTATGGGAACACATATACGAGTAGCTCTTTTATATGTATTATAAGCATAAAGGTTTAAAATCGGACACAGAGAGAACAGTGAAAGAAAACACATAGATAAAGAAAAGGATAACAAATTACAGAAATCAATTATGTTGGGTAAAACACGTAACCATTAAAGAAATCCAAAGGGAACAATATAACTATCCTTCCACATTGTTTCTTGTTTTAGCGGCGAATATTAACATAGGCGGTATAGTACCAAATATCTTTCTATACACATCCTCGACTCTTTCCCATACACCCTTTTGTGAATAATGTTAATCGAGCAACTTTGCTCACCCTTTTCAAGAAATAAGACGCATAGTGCACCCGGATAGATATACATGCAAATAAGTACGGCCACAAAAATTGGGGGTCGGGTGGGGAGAAGAGTGCTGTAGAATAGAATCAAGTTCAACCCTTCCTGCTTTTCACAGCCGAGAGAGATGACAGCTGTGTGCGTGGGAGATTTATAATAGAGAGAGAGAGTGCAAATTAACCAAATTTTAGGTCGGGCAATAGTCTCCTATCATTTAGGTTCCAGAACAATAGAAAAACGAGTACAAAAGGAAATTACTAATATGCAACTTAATGTTCTTTATACAAAGGTTAAAAGGGGTTTTAAAGCAACCTATACAAAACATTAGACGTACACTACTCTCAGCGTCTTAAAGGGAGGGGGGGGACTTCGCGGGGACGATCACCGTACACAAAACGAACAATACTGACAGAAGGGTCCCTCGAATGACCTTGAAGCCGATGATCGAGGCTTACAATGGGGGGGAGGGGTAGAGAGAGCACTTGCACAGGAGTTTTACGCAGTGCTGTTACTTCGAAGATTTGGTCCGAAGGAGTAATCTTTCCCTTCGCGCAAAGTTCAAATAATAGTCTCTTGATAATGAGTACAAACGAGATGAACTTTAATCTTATCTTAGAGTTTAGAACAACGAATTGAGACTAAGTGCGTTGCATTCGAGGAGTGGTTAACAATGAGTACTAGACGAGGATACACGGAGCCTGAGGGGTTCCTGCGAGGAATTGTACAGAGTCCAAAAGGACACAAATAGTGGGTACGAACGGAGAAGTGCCAACGGCAGTTACTGACGGGGGCAGACAGACAGCGGATACTGACGGAACGGGCAGGCGGCAGATAATGAACGGGCGGGTAGACGGCGGATACTACCTCCCAACTCTGGCACCGGAGTATTTATAGTGGCGTCTAATGGGCTTTTCCCCCCAGCACCCCAAGGGGAGGGGGTCCAGGGTCTGACGCATTGGCGGGAGACGGTAGTTTCGCCCTATTAGCACGATCGCGGGAAAGTTCCTAAGCTGACGAGGCGAAACTCTGTCCGACTCCAAGTGGGACCTTCAGATTTCTCACAGCTTTCCGCGATGACGGGCTTTCAGGTCATCACGGCGACTCGTGAATTCGCACCTTCATTAGCGCAGACCAAAAGGGTGACCAGGTGTCAGCTCTTTCTCTCTCTCCTTGAAAGACGCCACCACACGCATCTTCTCTCTCTCTCTCTCTCTCTCTCTCTCTCTCTCTCTCTCTCTCTCTCTTTCTCTCTCTATCTGATCTCTGACATTCTTCCATCCCCAGATGGAACTTCAGGGGAATAAGTCAAATCGAAAAGTGACTAATGGGCGATTGTAACCTAAAGTCGCATGAAAATAGCGGATAAAGTTGAGAATACGTAGGACAAATCTTCAAAAACAGAGTAAAATACAAAATAGTGGAGTTAGGAGGATGGGCTGGTTTTGCAACATACATATACACAAGGTTATATAATGCTACAGCATGGTTGCCCAAGGATATTTTTCTCCATGATACTTTTAAATGGGGCTCACTGGCTCGAGGGTGAGTTTATCCCTAGACTATACAAAACTAAAAAAACTAAAGGATATGAGAGGAATTCACTGTACACATAAGCAAAAGAAAAAGAAAAGGACACGTGTTTCCTTATTATATGGTTGAATATACAGATTTATTTTATCCAACAAAGATTAATACGATGATTAACAAAAATAAAATGGCTCGTAATTAGTTTCGAAAAGGATCTAATGGGTTTCTACTTAAACTACCACCCATACAGTTATCGGTGCATTTTAAATACCAAATGTGGAATTGGAATTCCTGGAGGAACAAGCTTCAACGGATCAACCAACCGTTATTATTCTTGACTTTTGATAAGTATCATAAGGATTTGTGGTCCGTTTCCAAGATAAATTCATTTTCTACTACACACATTCTAAATTTCTGGATTCCCCTAACTATAGCGAGTGCTTTTCTTTCAATTGCCGCATAAATTTTCTCGCGCGCGAGTAATTTTTTGCTTGAGTAAGCGTTGGGGAAACTTTCTCTGTTTTTCTCATACTGGAGGAGGACACATTCTATACCGTCATTACTGGTGTCGGTGCAAATGGCAAACAGCTTGTTCTGATTAGGGAGGCAGACGATAGGAGCGGACGCCAACTTTTCCTTCAGTTGGGGAAAGCTGTAAGGCAAAAAATGGCGTCCACTCGAGGTGTTCTTGAGCCTTCTTCTTTAATAGCTCACGTAAGGTGACGGAGATAGACGCGAAGTTGGGTATGAAACGACAATAGGACAATGCAGAGCCTGTGAAGGATCACCTTTCAAGATTAGCCAACAATTAACAACTTAACCAATAGATCGATCAAATTTTAATCAATTGATTGACCAAGAATAACCTCACACCTGACATCAGTTTAATATATTATAGATATTATTATATATGTCGTAGAATAGGGTCGAGTTCAACACTTCCTGCGTTTCTCAGCCGAGATAGCTGACGGGTGTGTGCGTGGAAGATTTAGGTTTAGTAATAGCCACCTATTATGTAGGTTTTAGGACGATAGAAAAACGGGTACAAAAAATAACTTTACTACTATTCCAATTAATGTTCTTTTTACAACACAAACGAACAATACTGCTCTTAGGGTCACTCGAATGACCTTGAGCGTACACGAAGCCGTCGATAAAGACTTACATTCAGAGGGGGAGGGAGCACTTGAACAGGAGAGTTACGCGTTGCTGATAATTCAAAGTTTTGGTCCGAGGGAGTAATCCTTGACTTAGCACAAATTTCAAATAATAGTCTCTTGACATTGACTACTAACGGGATGAACTTAGATCATGCCTTCAAGTTTAAGAATACCGAATTGAGACTGGACGCATTTTATATTTAACCCCCACTGGAGTTCTCCTTTATTTAAAAAAAAAATTTAACATAGAAGTTGACATTTGAAATGTTGCTTGTTGAAAAATTATATAAATCAGAAAAAATGTTCAAATTTATACAAACTTCAATGTGGATAGGAAAAATGGATAATTTTAAACAAGGAATATTAGAACAAATTTGACCCTTCGGGAAGGAGGTGAGAGCACACTGTAATGGATTTTCCCACTGCTCGCCTTATATACCTCTCGGTATAACGGTAGGGGAGAGGGCAAACTTTAAACGTTCGATCAAGGGATCGTGCGGGAAAACCAGTCCACATGGTTCTTATTTATTCTAATACATGTAAAATTTATATATGCGGAACAAAATATTTTTGAAATAAAAACAAGGGAGCATGGATATACAACCTGGAGAATTTTTAAATGTAATACTACCCCTTCGTATAGTGTACATAACCGCCATGCTATCGGTGGATATTTTTGCTTTAGAAGAAGATCATGAAGGCAATGAGGGCTATGAAAACTTTCAGTAGGAATATGTTTCTAAGTAAAGGGAATTTATATGTTGCCATATGCTCTCATTTTATTACCCTTGTTTTGCTTCTATTTAACTTTTCTACTATGAATAAATGGAGAAATATTTATTCCTCTTATATATTTATTAAGTCATAGTTAGACCGAGAAGAAATGGTGATTAATAAAGTTAATTATGAAATTTAGCAGTCCTGCTAGCTTCAGCCAAAACTTTCCCTAGCGTCCAGGGTGGCTGGCGTAACTTTGCACTTTTACTAATTTATTTTTAAGATCCATTCTTAACTAGTTAATTTTTTGTGAGATATTTATAATAACGCCTAGATATTCTAAGTGTTTGCAGGGCGTAATAATGGAATTTCCCATATTTATAACTAAGCTAGATTCTAACCAATTTAGGACATTGTCCAAACTCCATGTAACCAAAATATTGTTAAGTAGGTAAAATATTTAGTTCCCGTAATATTTGCTAAATTATTGCAGATAGAAGATACAATACTTTGCATAATAAATGGATCCCAGCAGAAACCCATGGTAAGCCGGGCAAAACGCAAGCTACCAGTGGTGGTTTGAATCCCAAAGTTTCTGCGGGCCACAGTATGCAATTTTATATGATAGAATCCAGCTGTTAAGTCAATTTAAAAACAAACATCATGTTAGGTGTATTAGCGAATACTTTATTAACATTAGGCACCTGGAATTTGGGGGGAACAAAAAGTTTAGTTAGTTGCGACATGTCATAGATTGCTTTAGCTAAATTATTAAGTTTTGGAACAGAAAAGAGTCTATGGGAATGAATAATATTTTTTGATTTTTCTAGCACTTTAACTTTTTCTAGTTGGTCTATCGCACTTTGAAATTTACTATTGGTAAGCACTATGAAATGGTAATTATTAGGCATGAAGATTTTAATTTCCTTATTTTGAGCAGATCTAACTATTTTTTGGAGTCCTTGATTAGTGTTTTCACTTAACCCGTTTTCAGGTTCCAACGGGTCGATGCACGGAGAAAGTTCGCCGGAAATTCTTCGTTCGCGCCGCTCCTTGTTTTTGTTCCAGTGTTAATCCTCTTCCTCCTCTGCTTGGTCTTATTGTTCCTGAACGTCCAAGATAGGTTCGTCGTCTTCATGTGGATGAAGGGGATCCGAGAGGTAATTATCCAAGTTGTCATCTTCCGAAAAGGGATCCGGTACCGGAGGTGGTGGAAATTTACTAAGGGCCTCTGGTAGAGGTCATTCCATCTCCGTGTTTTTTACTTGAAGAACGGTAGGGACAGATAGGCCTGGTAATGGAATCACTCCTATCATGTCCACAGGTCCAAGGATGTGTCGAGGCGCAAGGTTGGGGTCTTTGATTTCTAGAGCCCTCAGATCGGAAGCTGCTTCGTTAAAGAAATTTTTCAGGCAAACCAATTGCAGATTGTTGGCGTCTTGTTGCACTGCGATGTGTAGTGGAGCTGGTACAGCAGGTGGAGGATTAGGAATTGGTCAAGCAATGTCCAAAGAATCCATGGCCTTGGTGACCTCTTGTAAGTGATTTTAAAATTTTCTACTGTTGCTTAGTTCCACTAGGACGCGTTTTGACACGTCCAATCTCCCGCCTTGGCCTGCTTGGCTTGTATGAGCCAAGAAGCAGTAGTAGGTGGTTCTCTCGTTGGTAGGGTACCCACTCTTTGCCATGAGGGCATTTTCTGAAAGAGATAGGTTCGTCCTTTGTGTTGTGCGTTCCTTACCGTCCACCAATGCCGACCCCCAACCGTAATGGAGAACTATATAATATAGCAGTAACCTAGTAAAGAGGTGTTCAAATTCGATATCTTGAAGGAATCTCCTGAATTTGTATAACGTGATGAGAGTAGCGATATCCTCTCGATTCTTCCTTTTAAATTTAAAGGACTCCAAATTTTCAATTAGTTGGGTAACCACGGTACTAGTATTACTAGTGGAAGAGTTAGATTGTGTAGTTTTTTTACGGTTAGGCTGGACGTACCTTCATCCAGAAAACGTGGTTGGAGGATGTCTTCTTCTTCCTCTTCTGGTTCAGAGTTCTCGGATGCCGGGGTTTCAGGTATTTGCACCTGGCCCTTTTAGGCGCGGCGGGAGAGGGCCCTTCTGGAGCATCGACCGCTGCGGTTGGCGATGGGGTTCTGCACGTCGAGGAAGTGGCGGTTTTCCTTGGGGTCTTCTCCTGGACGTAGATTGCCGACCTTGTGAGTCTCTGAATGAGACCTCTGATGGGTGCCTCTTCATCGAAATTTTCCACTGTCTGTTTCGAAAGGGTCTCCCAGCCCTCTTCACGAGCGACTTATTTTGGCATTCCTTTACCGCGTTGTACTTAACCTCACTGGTTCTACTTAAAAGACACGAAATTAAAGGAGAATCCACTTTAAAGGATGTTTCGGGGCGATTCCGAATCACGAAAAATTTGGCCCTTCGGGATGGAGGCGAGAGCAGACTGTAACGGATTTTCCCGCTTCCAGCCTTATATAGCTCTTGGTATATAAGACGCAAGCTCTCAGCTAAAATAACTATGGACAAGAAGAAAAAAGTTAAGCACAAAAAACAAATTACACTCGATGTTAGATTACATACATCGCAAATGATTTGCAATATAGCTTGATCTTTATTTCGCATAAACCTAATTTAAATTTCAGTCCACGACGGCGTCTCGTGATTTTGCACCTTCATTAGTTAAGACAAAAAGGGTCGCCAATGTGTCTGCTCTCTCTCTCTCTCTCCTTGAAGGAAGCGGCCGCACACAACCTTCTATCTCTCTCTCTCTCTCTCTCTCTCTGATCTCTGACAAGAGAGACATTCTTAAAATGTGTGATGAAGTGTGTGCGTGTATTCGTGGGCATATTTCCTTACACAACAATTTGGTTGAATAAAATGTCATAGTTCCATCATAAAATTCACCAATCGTCACGGAGAATTTAGAGAAAATCCACCAAATAGGATTAAACTAAAAATCCTAACAAATAAGTAGATAGAGTTAAAGCGAGATCAGGGATAGAAAAAACAACAGAGGAAAGAAAATTAGATGTATGGGCTCAGAAACAACTAAGAAATTTATTTCATTATTTTCTCCTTTTTGAAATAGTATGCCTTTAGGAAATTTTGTGATTTTTAGGTACCTTCTCATATTTCTCATTTAATACGAGAGCTCTAATCCCCACCTCTCTCCTCCAAGATCTCAACGTTTGTCCACTTACCCCTAGCACATCAAATTGTATCAATAATTCCCCTCACTTTCTGACCCATCGCGTACCTCATGTAATCTTTTTTTGATAACGCGTTGTCATTGAATCCAGAGCCGTTCCCATATTAGGATTAGACTCGATTATAATAATGAGAATTTCTGTTGTAGGGCTTCTCGGATTTTGAACCCTTCCATTATAATACCAACCTCGAATCTTCTCGAGCGTCCGATTTACCCTTATGATACCGAGAATATAGGAAAGCATGCATCTTTTATTTTTAAAACAATGAGTCCATATTTATTTATTAATTAAGTTTTAATAGATGTTGATTATTCTTAATATCATCAACTATATACATATGCTTACTAGAACTCGAACTACGTTTTTTTTCTCAATTCACACTGGCAAACAGAAGGGCAACTCTTGCGTATATTCGACCTATGGCAAAATATGTGGTCCCCCATGATGTGTGTCGTACGTAAATTAATATTCTTTGTATTTAGATAGCAGTGTTCAAGGCTTATCCAACTTTTAGGCAGAAAATCTGTACACACTCAAAAAACTCGCCTCTAGTATTCTCTTACGTACTTTATACAATAAGCGCAAAATCAACAGTAGTATCTCGTGGAAGTATTTGGGGTTCAAAGATTGTCGACGAAATACCGAAGTTTTTGACCCTCTTCAACCTCCGGCAACCCTTATTTTTGTCCTCTTTTGTCGAATGTTCAACCCAATCGTATTTTTGAACCACTGCTCCAAAAATTGAACTTTTTCAAAAGAATGACGAACGGTCTTAGCAACAAGTTCTTCATAGGAGAGACTGGAAATCATGATTATATGCCAGCGCAAGCTGTGAACCAAAATAACTATGGGCAAGAAGAAAAAGTTTTAGCACAAAAAACAAATTACACTCGATGTTAGATTACATACATCGCAAATGATTTACAATATAGATCGATCTTTATTTCGCATAAACTTAATTTAAATAGGCTCATATAAACACACACAGACTGGTAAATCTCTTTCTGGCGCGAGGTGGGCAGCGTATTACACACACGAGTTATATAAAGACGTAATGAGCAAAGATTGGATATGATAAACAAAAAAACGGAGGAATGGAGATAATATATGAGGAGAGAAATATAATTAAATGAAAATAATCAATAAAATTAGAGGGAAAATACGAAAAACAGACAAATGAGAGAAGTTTTGGCATAGTAGCCTAAGTAATAATAATAATAATAACGTATGGATAACAATCTAGCCATGTGTCTAGGTACAGAATCCTCCTGGATTACACAGGACTTCCTCCCTGCTAACTCTACAATCCAGGAATTCAAAACATTCTTCAGAAGCCCCTAGTGGGATTATCCCCAATGAATCGCCCTACATTCTCAAAGAAATCAGTATCTCTCACCCTCTGTTTACAGTTACGTGAGTTTTACTAGTATCCACAGTGACAATATGAACACTACTATTCTATAACTCCTTCATCATCTTCTGGACGGTAGTCGGTGGGAGCTCCAATTGTCAACAATAACTACCTTTAAAGCTCATTCTGACACAGAGCACATAACCATCACCTTCCCTCTCAATTCAAAAGGCCACTTGTTTCATTTAATCTGACTGGGTTTTGCATCTTTTTGAAGCTAGTGATGGAAGTATGAATGTATGCGCACCTCTTTTACTCTCGTTGCATCAACGAATAAGGAAAAAGCAAAAGATGATTAATGGTAGAACAAATATTATTAATAAGATAGCTAAACAATGAAAAAATATAGAGAAAAATGAAAACAGGTGGGTATAAGTAATTTAATGAGAGAGTCGCACGGCGATAGTTACCGGACTGAAGGATATCTTTTTCAGAAGAGTAGGTAGTTGAATGTGGGTTCGAGTTGTATGTATCAATGCAGCTGCAGAGAGAAGCGCAATTGGGTGAAGATGCTAAGAGTTAGCTGTATAGGCGTGAATGAAAGATAGTAACGGTGAGTTCTGGCATTGTTAGTATAGACTGAAATACTAGGCAGTCACAATGATACACATTGATACAGAGTGTCTGTCTATTGGCATTTATACAGCTCTTCATATCTGCGCTACAAATGTGAGATGGTTAAAGGTGGGTGTTTGGTCAGAGAAGGGGCACGCTTGAGGGAACATGATAATAAGCAAGTGATGATGAGGGGACAGTGAGTGATAAAGGAACGATTATAGACATACGGAGTATTAGAGTAGGGCACACAGGCATGAAAGATGGTAAACCGTGCGTGATGGAGAGGGGAATCGCACTTAGAGAAAAATGTTCCAGACAGGAAAAATGAAGTCTGGACGGTATGTAATAATAGATCCCTGGGAGGGCAAGTGATACGATGTATGTAGGTATTGAGAGTGTTCGCGATTACAGAAATTTTTAGCAAATGTTGTTATTTATGCAAGCAGGTTTGTCATACTATAAGTATCAGTATTTCAGTAGGTATCAGAGTGTCATAGAGTAGGGTCAAGTTAAGCCTTTCTGAGTTTCCCAGCAGAAGCCAATGAAGGCTATGTGCGTGGGAGATTTATATTACAAACAGAGTGGGAATTAACTAAATGTATTTTAACAAAATAATCGACTATCTTAGAGGTTCCGGGGCAATAGAAAAACAAGTACAAAATGACTTTACTAATATGAAAATTAATATTCTTTTACAGGGGAAAAATAGGTATTAAAACAAGCTATATACGCATTAGACGTAGACACAATTCTCAGCTGCTAAAGTAGGGGCAGGGGAGACATTTGGAGACGGTTGCTAAACAGACAGATGAACAATAATGAACGAGGGTCGCTCGAATCACCTTGAGCGTATACGAAGCAGACAATGAAGGCTTATACTGGGGAGGGGATTAGAGAGAGCACTTGCACAGGAGAGTTGCGCGGTGCTGTTACCTCGGAGATTTTATCCGAGGGAGTAATCCTTGTCTTGGCCCAAATTTCAAATAATAGTCTATGGAAAATGAATATAACTGTAAGAAACCAAATCTTGCTTTCGAGTTAGAACACGAATCGAAACTAGGCGCGATGCGTTCGAGGAGCCGGTAGAACGAGTAAGGGGTAGACTCACGCGAATTAATCGAGAGTACCTGGAGCTTGAGGTGTTCCGCGTGAATTGAGTCCAACTGGAAGCGAGTAGCGGGTACTGACGGAGGTCGGGCAGAGATACTGAAGGGGCTCGCAGTCGGTGGATACTCTCTTCCATCTCTGTTGCCGGAGGATTTATAGTGGGCTCGAATGGGGCTTTACCCCCTCCATCCGAAGGGGAAGATTCAAAGGTCCGTCGCATTGGCAGGCGAGAGTAGTCTCGCCCTATAAGGGTTCCGAAGAAGACGAGCAAGACTTTGTCCAACTCCAGATGGGACCTTTTTGGCTCTCAAACTTGTTGCAGATTTCTGCAACGGCGGGCTTTCAGGCCACCACGGCATTTCATGATTTCGCACTTCCATTAGCGCAGACAAAAAGGGTCGACCAGGTGACTGTTTGTCTCTCTCTCCAGTGAAGGCATGGCAGCACGCATGTATTTTTCTCTCTCTCTCATCTTTGACACAGGGGCTAAAAAGAAAAAGAAAAATATGTGTAGTATATAAATTCAAATAATAATGATTATTTCAGCAAGGCTACGAAAAACTATTTCGCTCGCGTGTGCCTCTATGCACGTTGATGACATCATCATGGAGATTGATTGCCCTTTCAGACCAACAACGTGATAAATTATTTATTTGTGAATGATGCCACGGGTAAATTGGTGCCTTTATTATCAAATTTGTTTAATATAAACCACGCAATATTCTCCTTGTTTCAGAAACAAATAGAGGAATATTGTCTGCAGATAAATTCAGCATGCCTCTTTCTTTGGGAAGGTCACTCACTTCCCAATTATCCAACGGCAGTCATCAAATCCTTGCTTTAATTTAGACTCCGTAGCGGATGGTGATGTGCTTATCAAACAATGAGGTTATATAAATTCGCCTTTCCGCATTTAAGGCCGAGCGGGGAAGAGAGAGAGATAAGTTAATTATTATATCTACATGAATATGCATATTTATGCTTGTATCTAAACCTAAAAAATGTCTACGGAGAAGATTAAGTAACATTTCTCCTTCGAATATATTAGCCATAATGTGCAAAGCAAGCTTTCGTATTGGTAGTATTAATTAAAATTCAACTCTTAATCATTTCTTTTGCATTTATTATATATTATGCCTATCGTATTTATGTATTTATATAGGGTAAACTACCAAAAAATTAAACAAAACTCCAATGCTCTCTTTATTCCTGTCTACTTTAATGATGACATAGATTTGCCATGTGTAAAGGTTTGTGTTTATTTATTTACGGAAATCGATATCCCACCCTACAAACTGAGGCCCTTTTCGGTAACGGCAACGTCCTAGCATTGTTGGAGGTATAACTTTATTACTTAGCTCTCCCACTCTCTCCCCTCGCCTCAAGGATATCCAGAAAAGCCGCTCAAAACCACATAATGCACTAATAATCAGATTTTTTAACCAAGTGAGCCTAGTATTGGTTAAAGCAGCCTGATTTCCCCTAAGAGTTGGTAGTTAATTTCACTTCATATTAGAAATTAGAAGAGCGACAACCAAATACCTTAAGGTGCCGTTAGGGCTAGGTGAAAGACGCTATGAGAAAAACGGTTCGAGAAGGAGACTTAATTCCGCCATCCTCACCCCCCCTCCTTCCCCTTACCCTAGTGAAGTGACGAAGTATAAAATCGAATAACTGCAGAAGAACGAGAAAGATCGTGTTAGTCATCGAGAGACAACGAAGTCTGGCTCAGTGCCCAGTAACCCTACGAAAGGAACGCAGAAGAAGCTCATCTTTAAGCCAGTTCCTGGTGGTCACACCAAACTTTAAGATAACTTGATTTGAGAAACAAGCTAAACTATATCTCGTCAGAGAAGCCCCCTATCCTGGTGTACCTCAAAACATAGAGATAGTCCTCACCATTAAGGATTACCCTAAAGTTAACTTCCTCAAGCACTCCTCCTCCTCTTCTTCGAAGGATACCCTCTTTTGCTACTCGTTTGTCAGTGCGAAGTATTTCCAGAATAAACCGAAGAGTGGAAGTAGCCTAATTTCCTTGTCCCGTTGTTGAAATCGTCTTGCCAAGATAACATGCTTAACGCCCTCCCTCGCACGCCCCGAATTCATCTGTGGCTTTAAAGCTATCCTCGCACCAGACAGCAATCTGGGGTGGCAGTAAAAATGCCCACGCGCCTCCCCGAAAACAACATTTTTGAGGTTATATAAAAATTGTGGCCGAGGGCAGTCTCAAACCCGATTCTCGTGTGAGGCTTCAGAGATAATTAAATCCCATTATCTGTTTCTTTGAAGATCAACTAACGTTCAATATTAAAGTGAGCTTTGGGTCTCTCATTACTGTATATTCAATTGTGTAATTTAGTAAGCCTCACTTAATCTTGTTTAATTCAAAACTGTGGTAGTTTGTTTGTTAGATTTCAATTTTTGGTTCATGTTTTAATTAAAGGTTTAGTTTATTAGAAGTATTTAATTCAATCCTTGAAACGCCGAGCATGTCACTAGAAACCCTCAAATATTAAAAATAACGTAATAATAATCAAATAAATCACTATTAGAGAGAAAGCTTAATCAAGGAGTTTTGAAGTACGTAACAAACCTATACGTACGTACACCACCACTCGGTCCTTGCTATACCACGACAATATAACTAATAATGTCTAAAAAAGTTTAGTTGTATCTGCAATAATTACCTATTTGCCACGTAGAAAATTTATATCAAAATGACTGCTTATTTGAAGTAGATAAACTAATCTATTTAATTTGTCAGAATATAATTTAATTTGTCTTTCTAATTATTTTCCCAGATTTTTCTCATTTGTGTTCGTTACTACATTTATTTACTTTAAACTATGTACACAATTTTATTTATTTTTCGTTGGGATTTTCAAGGCTATATATATAGATATATATTCCAGGCAAAAGGTTAGTCACCTGGTGTGTTTAAAAGAGGTTTAATTGATTAAACACAGGGCTTCTATTTATAATTGATGGGATATTTGGGAGTTTAATAGATAGAATGGGGCTAATGGGATTCATAGTTATCCCAAAGGCTTTAGGGTTCCAGCGCCTGTATACTACAGTGGGTGTAAAATAGCGCGCAAAGCAGATTTTTCTGTTTGATAAAAACGATTGATTCCAGTTGAATGCACCAAATGACATCTACAGAAAAGATGTAGCGTAATTTGCAGATCATATGGGTCTATCTGCAATTACAATTATCCTGTATATTGGAAATTCCCGCCAGAACTGTTGCCAAAAGAAGATAGTGACGCATCGTATCCGCCGAAATGTTGCATCGACCCTATAAGAATTCTAAGCTATAAATTTATTACCACGAATTGCACACAAACAAGGTACGATGGTGTAGCAATTGGGTCAAAACCGGAATCCATTTTACAGAGGTTAAGGGTTTAGAAAAGTCGTATATGGTTATAAAATTTTAAATGACCACTCGAGATCTGGTCAGGGCTGGGGCATATCAGCCATCAATACGCTCGCATTTGCTAACTCCAAATTTCCTCAAACTCTTTCGTACACAGGCCTCAATCATATTAACAGGAGACCTCGATGCAAGGTGCAGAGAGGCACGCTACACAAGCCACCCAAACGGAGCAGGAAAAATTATTCAATTATTGATATAAAGGAACTTGCTAAGCAGAGAATGGCCAGACTTCGTAACTTAACAGCCCAAACCTCGACAACTTCTGACATAATACTGATAAACCAAAACTTCAACCTACATATATCGCCACACAGAACCAGGGCTTGCAATCTCATCCGACCATCTAAGTATGATAACTACCATTTCAACTTCACCCATTCAGATTCAAATTCCACAAGGAAGAGCCATCAGCGGAACAAACTGGAATGGTTACAAAAAAAACAATTAAGTACAGTAGAAACTGGATCGCTAAACAACCAAGAACACTAGAAAACCAATTAATACTAATCACCGGAAATATCATTGAAGCAGACGGAATTCATATTCCAATAATAGAATACAGAACACTTCCTGCTCCCGGGTGAAACCACGAAATAAAGGAAATGATGGAAGAATTTCAGAACTTAATAAAAGAAATCCCAGAAACGGGCACTAATATGGAGAGATACAGAAGGTTAATTGCTATCAAAAGGCAGATAAATACTCTTATTAAAGAAAAATAAAACTAAGTTTGGAATAACATAATAAATGAAATGGATGTCGAAGAAGATCAGAGGAAATTCTGGAGAGATTAAAGAAAATTACGAGGATCTCAACTAAAAGAAAATATTAAACTAAAAATACAGGACAGGGAAGTGCAAAATTACGAAGAACTCCATGAACACCTCCAAAATCACCGGAACAAAGTATTTTCAAAACAACCAGAGGAGAATCAAGAATACGATATGGAGCACGAAAAGGAAGTCCTACAAACCCTAGAGGCGCAACAAGAGTGCATTGCATCATACAGACACGTCGACAAAGAAAGAAACCACCCCTTGAGAGAGGGAATGCCTTTCTCAATGGCTGAATACAAAACAGTCCTAAAATCTTTCAAACAAAAAGTACGAGATCAAAGCGGAATAACAAAGGCACACCCAATAAATGCTCCAAAAAATGTGTATGAATCGATAGTGAATATTTCCAATGCTGCCTTAATATTGGATACGTTCCCCAAACCTTTAAAAAGTCAAATATGATCTTTGTACCGAAGCCGGGCAAACCAAAACACCAATTCGAAAGCTACCTCCCGATCTCGGTCTTGGAATTTCTAGGTAAAGTCCTAGAAAAACTTCTAAACGACAAGGTAATTAAACACCTTACGGAAAATAACTTGTACAACACACAGCAACACGGTTTCAGGATCAAGCAAGGAACGGATTCCACGCTGGCGATTATAACCGAAATATTTGCCACAGAAACAGCGCGAGGCAACAGAGTAGGCATATTACACCGTGACGGTGCTAAAGCCTTCGACAATGTGTGGTTGCCGAACCTTAAAGCCAAGATCTGCAGCCTTAACCTGCAAATAAGTTTGCAAAACATTATGCAACTGCCTGGATGAAAGAAAAGCCATGTTTCAAATAAACGGCCAAAGAGGCGACCATATCGCCTTGGAAATGGGAGTCCCCAAGAAGGATGCCTCTCTCCGACGCTCTATACTGTTTACACCAGAGACCTTCCACAACCAACAAACGAATCTGCGATGTACATCCAACTAGCGAATGACATTACACAAATAATCACCAGCGACAGGAACAACCCCTGAGACGAAGCTAAAAGAAGAGCGAGGGAGATAAAAAATCTCCATGACTACGAAAGACGAAACAGAATAAAAACCAACAAAGATAAATTCAAAGTAATACCCGTAAACAGATGGAAAACAGCTGCACTAAGAGTCGATGGAGAAGCATATCCATACTCCAAGGAAGGACGCATCCTCGGTCTAAAATTATCAACAGCGTACAGCGGCCACATAACTGAGAAAATTAACGAAACGAAAATTACCATGTCGGCGCTGTACGGGGAAACGAAATTCGGCAAATACACTACAAAAATCGTTTTAAGGAAAGCCTGAAAAAAACCTTAGACAACGGCAAACGATATATAGGTAAAAACCAAGATTACGGAAGAAGACTACCGACCATAGAAGTACTATGAGAAACCGAATAAGACAACCGATTACACAAACAAAATCAATATGAGAAACCGAATAAGACTACCGACTATACTAACAAAATGAGAAAAGCGATGAGTCAAAGAATTACCGATATTAACAAAGGAGATTACGCCTTAAAATTTAATATACCAATATATATATAAATATGAATATATATATATATATATATATATATATATATATATATATTCATAATAATAAAAAAAAGATGTGAAAGTAGCACAAAAACCAACAAAAAACTAATAAATAAAAAAAATAAAGATCCTCGATTGAGCAAAAAGTAACCAAAGGCGCGAATGCTAAATTTTTATACTTAACAAACTTGAAATCACCTCAAAAAGCAAAACAAAACAAAAAGGAAAGCTTTAGCCAGGCAACGTGGTACAAATCCTTATCATGCTCACCTCATTGTTCATCCTACACTGATTATCATTCCATCAAAACATACTCCTTACACAATATTTTCTCTCTATCCTATTATACTCTTTAGATTCTAACTTTATATTATCTTGAATCTTTCCGAATTTTTAGACTTGGAAGAAATCTACATGAAATTTAAGCTCACCGAAAAGTTCGAAGCCGGCAAAGGAGGAAAAGGCGAGGAGAAGTTATTCAAGAAAACGCCATTGATTTTTACCTTTTCCCCACCTGGAATTAAAGAACAAGATCTATTTTGTACCAAGCCACGTATAGCCGATCCATGATATAGTATTGTATACCGAGAATTTTAACTTCCTATTTACGAAAGAGAAATACTACAAAGCGAGAAGTTAATCTTCCTATTTACGAAAGAGAAATACTTCAAAGAGAAAAGTTTATCTACCTATTTACAAAAGAGAGATACTACAAATCAGAAAGTTTATCTTCCTATTTATAAGGTTCAATGTGTGAATGGTTTAAAATTTTCAAACGAATGTTTACTAGGTTCGACCCCCACAATAATATAATATCTATTATCACTGGGCTGCGGCAAAAATGTACCTTAGGTTTTTTGTAGTGTGTCTTAATAAAATTGACCTCTTAAATCTGAATCTGGCATCTGTTTTTCTTTATCAGGTCCAGTTTTTGTGATAGAAGGGGTGATAATAATTTTATTCGCACTAAATTTTGTGTATATGTATCATACATATTTTGGAGTAAGGCGAGAAGATCAAGATAAAGGTTTATCACTACATATTTGCTGTAAGATGTGCAACATAAGTTTAAGACGCGTGAGTCAAGGCGAACAGAATTCTCTCTATTTTGGTGTTCCCAAGGTGTGGAGAGAGGGCAAGGACCACGCTACGGACTGATATTTTTGGATGACAAATCTTAAAGGTTAGCATTGTATCAAGTATTTAAGCTTTCTGTATTATAATAACTCCTGAAAATTTCATTATTATGCTTTTACTAGCATAAATTCCAAAACTAAAATATTTCAATTCAGCCTGAAAATATCCTTTACTAAACATTTATGTACTATCTGCAACACCAAATCAATTCCTTTATGTAATATGCAATTATATTTTCCGCAGTTATAAATAAGAAGAATAAACAGAGTGTGGCATATCCGGATCTTCCTTCTGCCATCAAACCCCTGCCCGATGGTCCAGGAATTCCTATACATTCTCACCCTGAGCATATAGAGGTCTATGAAAAGATTAATAGGGAAGTTAACCAAGATTATGACACATGAGTTTTTTCAGGTTTCCGCACATGATATGATCGCAAACCATTCACTCAAATTCAGTTAAGTAACCAGACCAGGGATCTTGGGCTTTCAAAAGAGAATTCACAACTTTTTGGCTCTCAACTTCGTGAAAGTAATCTTCTCGCTAAAGAAACAACATTTTGTTGGTACAGAAATAGAGAACAAGAGTTTCGAAGCTATTTTTTATAGCATTCTTCCAGCTCTTTAGTATACTGCGCTGTGAGGGAACCCCACGTGGAATCTCTTGAGCAGACGGAACTTCCATGCGCTCCAGAAGGCCCGGTTAGGTGTAAATTGGTAAGCCTACCCCCCTCCTCCCCCGCCTTTCACAGGCGGTAGCCTCGAACCGTTTCCACCACGATTCACTTTTACACGGGCAGAATAGCCTCTGCAAGAAGATTCGAGGCCATTCGAGAGTAGAGCTGTTTCATGCTTACCGCCTTCCAACCCCGGGGAGAGCCTCGGACATAAATAGCGCTTGACTCCCATGAAGAGACACAGAGTTGAGAAGTCTAGCCCGGACACCAGAAGATTCCCCATAGTTCCAAGTCAGGTGCTAATAACAAAGCAAAGTGACACCTGAACTATTTTGTGTATTTGGAATTAGCCCCAGCCAGTGAGGTAATTCCACTTAACGATCGCCACCGAGTGATTTTTTCAGGTTCTCTCATCAACTCCTGTCGAAGCCCTTCTTAGTTCGCCCCTTATTTCGGGTGGCCAAAATACTCTTACCTGGACCAGAAGTTACCACCCCTGTTTTGGGAGAACCGTCATCACTTCAAATTCCGCCTCAGAAGTTCCGAACGGCCTCACCTCACGGGCAGAAGACATCCGTAAGCCAACTCCTCTCCCCCCTTCAGTAACCCAATTGAGTCAATTCCCCCCCCCCCCTTCTCCCCATTTAAATAGTCTTTTCCTGTAATACCTTAATTTCTAACTTCGTAGTCTGATTTATAACTGCAATTCTCCCCTTTGTTTACTGATGTGATTTTGTCCGTTAATTCTCTGAGGTAATTTTACCCATCAATTCTCTCATTATTTTGATGTAAATTAATTTATATTTTTGTATATGCCTTTTTAAATAACCTTGAGCTTTGCCATTGCACATTTGTTACCTGACCTCGTTGCACTCTCATTCGCATTTTAGCCCGTCTAAAGTAGCGGTGTTCCGTCCCTTCGTCGGTTCACCTGTAAGTTATCGGTCCCTCCCCCATAGATATAATATGGTATTGATGTAATATAATGTCATACCACGACATGCGCCAATATTAAAAGAACCACTTGAGGCCTTTGGAATTCTTAAAACCCATTAGAATGGAGACTTTTTATAGATTCCTCCAGTAGAAATTTAAAAGCTTTGTTAGTGAATATTGGTAACAAGATAGCCTCCGTTTCTATATGCAATTCAATCCAACTTACTGAAAGTTATGAAAATTTAAAAAATCGCTGGATGCAATAAATTACTCTACCCACAATTGGAGGATATGTGGTGACGTAAAGGTAAGATTATTTCAGACTTGGCATTTCTAAGCTCTTTGATATTGACATTTTAATTTTTAATTGTTAATACTTGTATACACCTTCTGGTCAACTTACATTTTACAAGAATGCAAATCTGGAAATCATGAGTCATTTTTCAGTTATATTTTTTTGTTGAAGTGTGTCCCTATAAGTTAATGCATCATTTTGTGTTAATGGGGAACTTAATCTAATTGAAAAGGTATACAACACAACAGAATAAACACAAAATAAGATGTACATATATCCAATTAGTTCCAATACACTGATTTAATGCATCGGCATACAGGATTTTTTAGTACATATTCATATTCTTATTGTTTTAAAAATATTACTTTGAAATTGTTTTTATAAATATTACACTTTGAATTTACATATCCTGTTAAATTTCTTTTCGAGAAGTGTCTCTTATAGTTGGGATGAAAAGAGGCTACAGGCGGCATCCATCTTTCCTGTGCTTATGGGACAGTCGTGCAGATAGTATGCACTATTAGAAGAAGGTTTGGTCTTCACAAGAAGCATTTAGAATTGGATCAAGCAATGTGATAGCTAAAACTTTAGTGTATCCTCACAAAATACTGCTTCTTCCACTGCATATAAAGCCTGGCATAATCGAAAATTATGTCAAAACCCTTAATAAAAAAGGCCAAGCTTTTAAATTTCTTCTTAAAAAATTTACACAAATCAGTGACGCTAAGCTCTATGCGGGAATTTTAAAGAACCTCAGATCAGGAACTTAATGAGAGATCAGCAGTTTGAGGCATCAATGACAGACATCGAAAATATGCATGGAAAGCTTACAAAGCTCTAGTTAACAATTTTCTAGGCAATAAAAGAAGCCCAGAATATGTTGCCCTGGTCAATCAGCTCCTAACAAGTTTCAAACAATTGGGAGACCGAATGTCTATAAAGATACACTTTTATAGTACCATCTGGATTATTTTCACAACAACTGCGGGGATTATAGTGAAAAACAAGAAAACAGATTCTACCAGGACATAAAAACAATGGAATCCAGGTACCAGGGTAAATGGGACGTAAACATGCTTGCTGATTAAGGTTGATGTTTGAAGCGTGATGCACCAGATGAGAGGCACAACCGAAAATCGTCAAGGGCGTCTTTTCTTCGAAATTAAAATTATTTTCTTTATTATGTTGCATTCTTTAAGTTTTTGTTTTATTAAAAGTATTATAGTTTACATAAGTTTATTTCTGTTTCTATGATATAACAATAATAATACATTATTAGATAGAAAAATATTTTTTTTTGAAATTCAGAAAAAATGAGGTAATCTCAATGAAAATGGTGTATGCTGTACTGAGAAATCTGACCTGATTAAACAAAAATACATTCATTGTCGAGCTCAAGAGGTTTGATTCATTAGGAAACCACAAAGAAATCCTGAGGAACATATTTTTTTTTAAACGCAGGCCAGTGTTATTAGTAGGAAGGGGGAGAACTCAGGCTATTGAAGCAAACCGTCCAATGACTGAACGCTACGTTGATGCATGGATTAGAAAGGTCAAGTTGAGGTGCAGGGTCAATACGCTGAACTAATCAGGTCGAGTTCGAGGTTGGCGAGATTTGAATAACGAGGCCGAGAGTGAAGTTCATGTTAATTAAAGATAAACATAAGAAAATATAAATTTTATTTTTACAAATTAAAAATTATTAAAATAATATAGAGGAAAATTAAAGGTTGGATAATATTTATCATTACCAGCGGTAAAGCCTAATTTCTCTTAATTAGTTTTAGAGTTACCTGCTCAGATCCATGGACTTACAAGATAAAAAGGTGCTTACTGATCGCAGCGCAACAACAGGTTCAAGGCTACTTGAGGGGAAGTCGGGGCTTAGCGATACGATTTTGGCGGCCTCCTCAGAGGAGGGATATTCGTCAGGAGAAAAGTGGAAAGGGAGGGTATAGTCGGCACCTTACTTCCGAGGTTGTGAAGGCGTAAGTTCTAACCTTAGCTGTGGCTAGATGGGGAAGCTGGAATATTTTGTGCTTCTTGGGAGAGGTATGTCTACCTAAATGTAACTTTGACGGGGCTGAGTGCTTCGTGGACGCGAAGGAGTAATTCGGCGCAGCTGCCTTAGTAGATAGCGGGGCAGAGGCTTCCGTTTGACCGTGGAGGCCTTACCGGGGAGAGATTGGTCCAGGCTTCAGTTGAGTATACATCCTATTGGGACAAGGTATGTCTTCTTGCCTGCAAACCATGTTCTTACTTATTTTTCAAGGCGGCTAAAGGGTTTAAATATGGAGTCTCCTCATGTGGGAGATGAGTAATAACCCCTCTTCGGGGAATTTCTAGGGGGCAGCTGAGGCACCGTACTATCGGCGATAAACAGTTCTTTTACCCTCTCTCTCTATCTGCGCGGGAGAAACTGCTGGAATTTACGACCGTGTTAGGTGATGTCTCCACAGTTTACTTGGATCGTACGATAGGGGAGAGAGCCCATCTTGGCTTACTTCGCATTGTGACTCTCAGCCACGTGGGGCTTGGCTAATTACGGGCTGCCTGAAGCATGCTAAGCATTGCGAAGAAGGAGTATCCTTCCACATCTCCACCCTTCCGAAAAATGGCACTTTTCCGAGCGAAGGGAAGAAAAGGGACATCCCCAAAGGAACACCTGACCTGTATCGACATGTGTACACATCTAAGGGACCGATCTGAACTAGCGTATATATATATATAAAAAATTAATGGTTCGCTTCCTAGCGGTAATTGACTAACAGATAAAAAAAAACAAAATTTTGCATATACTAGTGGATAAATAAATTTTGACTCGGTGGGACAAACGATTTGACAAGTAAGCCAAAAAAAGGACTACATGAATACAAACTATTTAAAATTACCGTTAAAATCCTACTCTAAAACAGCGGGTTTAGGTGGTATTGTCTGCTAATGGTTGCAGCTAAAGTTCTCGGTAACTCAGTATTCTGGGCAGCGAATATACAAAATTTTAAATTGAAACTGTTGCAAAATTAAAATCCACCGCATTATTCGCCCATTTTGACTATTAACATTTTTTAAGTATTACATTTGGCGGTGATCTGTCTCTATGACGAATTCTTTACCAATTAGATACATTTTTTCATTTTTAAATTGTCCATACAATCGCTAAAGCCTCTCGTTCTATCACCGAGTAATTTTTCTCACGCGGTAATAGCCCTAGACTCGCGTATGCCACAGGGTGGCTTTCTTCGCTATTAATGTTCTGGAGGAGTATGCATCCTAGGCCTTTGTCGCTGGCATCCGTCCGGATTCCGAATGGTTTAGTGTGGTTTGAGAGCCTCAAGATGAGGGCAGACGACAGTTTGTCCTTTAGTTGTTGAAGCTGGAAGTGGCCTTGGGGTTACAGACTAGGGGATCCGGGGACCTTTTTTGCAACATTGCACACAGGGGGCGGAACTGGATGCCAAATTGGGGATGAGACTCCAGTGGAACGAGGCTGATCCCATATATGACCGGAGATGCTTCTTACAGCCGAGAAGGCATTTGTACTATGGCCCTAAACTTTTTTTCCTTGGGGCCCACTCGGTTCTTCCCGATATGGAAGCAGAGGTACTTGATGGTATCGTAAGCGAAGTGGCACGTACTGGGGCCAAGGTTGAGTCTATGCTTACGGAGCCGGGTCAAAGGGCTCGAAGGGCGATCAATTGCTGGTCACATGTAGTGGTAGCGACGTATAGATTGTCAAAGTGAAATGACAAATGGGGCAAGTCGTCCACAATTCTTCGCATTATCCGGTCGTAATTGATGCCTGGTTATGAGCCCGAAGGGCAGGCGCTTGAACTGCATGAGTCCTTTGTAGGTGTGGAACCACGTCTATTTTCATGAGCTTTCACGGAGGAGAATCTAGTATTAGGCTTTATAGAGATCTAATTCGGAGATGTACTTAGCCTCCAAAAATAGATGACGGTTCTGGTTGATCAGGAGGATTGAATCTGCGTCGAAAACCGTCACAGAGTTTAACTTTCTGAAGTCTACGCACATTCAGGAAAGTAAGGTTTTGTTTCCAACCATGACGATAGGTGAACAGAAATCCGATTTCGAGGACTCGATTATATTCAGTTTGAGCAAGATATCCACCTCAGAATTGAAGGCCTGACTCAGGTGCATGGGAAGAGGATACGGATTCGATCTAACAGGTTCTTGCGTAGTAAGATCGATGTCATGTTGTAAGTATTTTACAGGGTCGGAGGTCTCAGAAAGGACGTCACCGAAGTCGTTCAGGAACTGCTGCGCGAAATAACGCACTGTACCATGGGTTTTCGGGTGACCTGGGGGCTCTAGCCAATGAGAACCGAGCAGAACTTGATTGGGGCCGCTACCACTTCGGCTCAACTAGTCATATATGTACACTCGATGTGGCATTTAATAATGAGGGAGCGATTCGCTCGGTCCAGATAATCGTGGACCACTGCGAATTTTGTGGAATAGGGGCCAAAGGTGCGATTAAATCATTAAATACGACAATGCAGTTGCAGGTGGTGTCCCGAACAAGGATGGAAACGCGACATCTACTAACTGTTCAACTCGCCAACTTTAAATAGCCGGGGAGCTCTTATTTTAATGAGAATTAACGTAGTGCCTGGGGATGCTGGTGAGGAGAGAAGAGCGGGGATTTCCAGGATAGGCGATGGGTGAGCAGCACCGGCACTAATTTTTTGAACTTGGTGAGAGGGTGCACTTCTCATTTGTGAATTCTGACGGCAGATGGAACGCACATGCCCTTCTATTCCACAGGAGAAACAAATTATTGGCCTTCGGGGGTACGATGACGAAAGGGGCATCGTAATTAAGGGCATGAGATCCCTGGGTTTCGATGGAGGGATTTTTACGAATTTGAAGGTATTCCGTGGAAAAAGTCTGGAATTACCGAACTTGTACTTGGTGGACTACGTGGGAGGCTTCTTGTTACATTTAGGGCATAATTATGTCTAGAAGCGTACACGCCTGCTTCTTCCAGGCACTGTTTCAATGTAGAACAGTGCTTGTCCTTCACAAACGAGGGTATTTCGCTGGCCAAGGAAGCTAAAAGTTGGTCTTTAAATACAAAGTCCAGAAAGGACTCGTATTCTGGGAAAACTTTACCTGACTTAAGCCAAAATTAGAGGTTCTTTTGAAGGATAAAACCAAAGTGGCGGAAGGATTGTCCAGAGTGGATTCTCTCTTGAAGGAAACAACTACGGTAAAAGTCTGGTCCCATACTTATGGCGACCAGGAGTTCAGCATTGAGGGTGGAATAATCCACAGTAACCCTATTTGAAAGTAAAATATAGATATCGCGCAGCGGGGTGCTAAGAAGGGGAAATAATCTGGCGACACCATCAGACCCGATATCCCAATTATTAATTTCGAAGATCTTTTCGAAATGTGTGAGGTAGGAACCGAAGTCGTCTTCTTCCTGAAAAACTAGGAGCTTAACCTATGGGGAAGGTGGACCCTCAGTCCAGGAGCTAACTGACATTGTTTCCAATCGATTTCAGCTTAGTTCGAGCTCGTGTTATCTGATATTCCCGCATTCTTCCATTTGAAATCGTTCTTTCTCTCTTTGAGCCTTCCTTACTTCTATTTCTGCTCTGCTCTTTTCCATCTCTTATATTCTTTTTCTAATGCGCTACTTTTCCCTCTCTCATTTCTCTACTCTTGTGTATATAAGATAGGAGGTCGTTACCAGTGAGGCCTAATGACACACCTTGGCTTTTAAATCGTTGAAACGAAGCAATCGTCTTAAGGGATTAGCTGGAAAAATGCGGCACGCAAGCGAGTTGGTTTATGTGGGCGCGAAAAAAGGTCTCTGTAATATACAATTAGGCTAGCTTGTATACAAATAAATAACTACCTAAATAACTAAATTGCCATTCAATTTTGAAGAAACGATCCTTCGTAACTAGAACGGTTTAAAAACCATTAATCTGGTCAGGGAAATAGCTTTGGATTCAGCGGCGCTGATTTCGACAAATTTCGCACACAAATTATCAGAGTCCCACACACAAAAAATAAATTATCGAGTTACGCTGAATTCACTTTCGGCCTGAATAAAGAAAAATAACAAAAGGCGAACACAAATAATTGGAGGGAACTTATAAAGGACTTTAAAGTTATGAGAAAAATAAACTATCGGTAAACTGAACACCTACGACACCTGTTTTTTAATTATATATATATATATATATATATATATATATATATATATATATATATATATATATATATATATATATATATGTGTGTGTTTTGTTAAAGGCCAGTTTGTATTTTGATTTTATCAATTATATTTTGGAACGTTCCAACTGGCGAAGGCAGTTTTTTTGTATCTGTTTGGAGATTGATGATCAGTTGAGGAAGATCCATTTTATTTTTTCCCTAAAATTTGAGTTTTTGCCGTGAGCTTTCGCCTTTCTTAAGATATCGTCAGACGGAATTCTTCGTTATTGTTGAGGCTGCGTTGATCTGGTGTTTCCCCTTGGTTTTGCTTCCTATAACTGTGAAGTAGCTCATTGCTGGTCGTGAGCATCTAAGAATAAATTTGACTTTAACTTTTTTGGTGCTTATATTGGTCAAGGTGTCGAAGTACCATGTTCCTTTAGCAAGACAGGAGAAGAACTCGCTCTGAACTTGTGCGGTGAGTGTTAAGTTTGGGGACCATCTTTTTAATGATAAGAACCTCTAGAATCTTTAAGCGGCAAAGGTCAGGTTTTCCTTTGAGTATGGTAGTGTTTTGGGCCGGAGTTGCTCTTGTAATTTGTTCTTCATGATTTTCTTTGTAATGTGTTTTATTCCTCCTTTTTGCAAATGCATAGTTAGGCTCCGGCTGATGGTAGTAGTGGTCATATCTAAGTATTGATTATTTTCATGAGATTTGCAGTCCTCGTGGGGGAATTGGAATTTGTATACTACATTTGTAGCCTTTAAGATCGATTGCTTTTCGTGGATAATCCTCCTTGAAGGATTCTCTATGTCACTATATGTAAACTTAATTCGAGGAAACGAGTCGGATCGCACTGCAAACTTTTGCCTCATAATATGGGGATAGCGTTAGTTCGGGTGCACTTGTGGGGGAATACACATGCCTGAGAGTTCGGCGTTATCGTGGGAGAGGGAGGAGCGAGGAGCGTCCGAAAGCAAATACAGCTGTGTCGAGTCACTTAGAGCGAACTGCTTCCTTCTCGAAGATTCTAAACTTCCCACGCCAAGGAGCACGCGGCTTAGAGCGAGGACGATGAAGGGATATTTCAAGGGGCCTACCTCTTACGCTGGTCGTTCGAGGGCATACCCTCACATCTACCTCAGAGTAACTTCGATTGGGTTGTGTGCTTTGAGTACTCGAAGGATTAATCCTACGCAGCTGCTTCAGAAGATGGCGGGGCAAACGCTCCCGTTCTACCGTACATGCCTTTCCGGTGAAGAGTTTCCAGCTTTCGGTTGGTTACACACCGACTTATGACGATGTATGTCTTCTTGAGAGTGAGCCTTGTCCTTACTGCTGTTACAAGTTGGCTAAGTGGTTTAAATATGAAGAGTCTCCTCATGCGGTAGATGCGGAAGAACTCCCACTTTGGGGAATTCACAGGGGGCAGCTGAGGCGCCCAACTCTCGGCGATAAACAGTTCTTTTACCCCCTCTCTCTATCTCTGCAGGGAAACTGCTGCAATTTACGACTGCGTAGGGGTTTTTCTCGACACTTTACTTGGATCGTACATTGGGAGGGAGGAATCTGAGCTTGCTTTGCAATGTGACTCTCGGCCGTATGGGGTGTGGCCATCCACATGGCTTCCTGCAACTTGCTAAGTATTGCATAGAAGGGGAGGAAATAGGGGTATCCTTCTACAAATTGTTTTTAATATTATTTTTTATAACGTAAAAATGTTGTAAAATAACAATTATAACCAGTTTTTATATTATATATCTTTTCATAACATTTGTGTATCCTTCAGTTGTAGAAATTCCATTAATATCATTTTGCAAATAAAAAAAAATACAAAATAAGGTAACAAGGGTGTACGGAGCGTCTCCTACATGGTCACGATCCGTACTAAAACACATTTTTGAAAAATGACACCATAAATTTGAACCGGTGAATATACTTCAGAGTTCTGTGTGTGTAAAATAAAGGTATTAATGCGAACTACTTGGTGTGGGTACTTTGGATTTCTGGTAACATTAAAACTTTAGTTATGATGACAATATAGTCACTAGCAGTACGATCCGTTCCACCTGACAAATATATATATATATATATATATATATATATATATATATATATATATATATGAATATGTAACACGAAAGGAAACTGAATAAAAAGCAGATTGGAGTTAGTACTTTCGTCTATTTGAGATTTTCAAACTCAATGGTAAGAAAAATAAGACACCCAATATTTATACAAAGCACGTTTTCCCATGAGGTCAACATTTTAGTGCTATCAGATAAGTTGGATTTTAGAAAAAGAAGAATCATTTTTAATCTCCCACACCAAGGAGAGTAATCTCAATATTAGCCCAGGGTTGTTTTCGTTAGATCCATTTTTATCACTTTTTTTAAAATCGAACTTATCTGATAGCATTAAAATGTTGACCTCATAAGGAAACGTGCTTTGTATAAATACTGGGTGTCTTATTTTTCTTACCATTGAGTTTGAAAATGTCGAATAGACGAAAGTACTAACTCCAATCTGCTTTTTATTCAGTTTCCTTTCGTGGTACATATTCATATTTATAGTTATAACGTGCTAACTTTCGTGATATTTCCCATATATATATATATATATATATATATATATATATATATATATATACATATATATATATATATGTATATATATATATATATATATATATATATATATATATATATATATATATATATATATATATATATATATATTGTCCATCCAAGGCTTGACTACAATTTCCTAAACTACAATGTAAATTTTATCATTGACCTTGAGGGCCCAGTAGAAGATTTTAGGAGGCATAACTTTGGTTTTTCTGCCAACAACAGCGCGTTTAACCATAGATGAATAATAAATTCCGGAATTTTTATGTCATTTATTGGAATTTCTTTCATTGTTATTGAGACATCCAGCGATTATTCTGACAGTTCACCCTTTTCTCCTCGACGAAATCTTTCTTGTCGAATAAGAATCGAAGAAGCTGTTGACCTCTTTCTTGACTTATTTGATGAGTGTGTATGCCTTCATTTTACAGGTCTTCTTGTTGTCTATGTGAGAAAATGGCGTCTCTTCAGCATGTAAGTTTGGTAGCACTAGTCCTCGTGCAGTGTTATGTAGATAGTTGCCTTGATCACAGTCATCTTCTTGTCCCACAAGATCTTCACCTGGAGGTTTTAGAAAGAGGGTTTTGACAATGTCCTTCAGGGTAATTCGTTGTTATTTTGAGCCTGCTGATACTTCCGTTTAATTTTCTAAACGAGGTTCCTCCTTTACACTGCTATCAGCGCGCAGAGCCCCGATTTTAGCGTACTTTTTTTATTTCAGCTGGCATTCTCATAAGAAACCGTAAATGCTTTGTCTCGCATGAAAGCGTGTCCAAAGTTAAGTTTACCTACAGTCGTAAGTTATTTAACTCTTATGCTCACTTTCAACTCTCTCAATCTCTCTCTCTTTATATATATATATATATATATATATATATATATATATATATATATATATATATATATATATATATTTCTATTTATATATGTATATATATATATATATATATATATATATATATATATATATATATATATATATATATATATATATATATATATATAAGTTCCGATTTGGATTTATAAACTAGTTTTTAAAGATAAGTTCATTTTAAATTTGACGATTATAAGATGAATATTTGGAGTTATTGAGCTTAGATCCCTTTTTTCGTTGGAGGGATTAAATTTAAATGTGGATGATAAGACTTTTAGTTCCTGTGTGAGGCTTGGGAATCCTATCCACCGAAGGCTGTCTCAGCGTTGGATGAAGCATGAGGTGAAAACGAAGTGAATTGCTTGATTGTGTGGATAACTATGTGAGTTATGTTATATGTAATATCCGATTGTTTTAGATGCATAAAGAAGTCAGCGTGACCAATTGTATTTCTGCGGAGGATCTTTGTCTTAGAAAAATGTTCTTTGGCGTGCTCGAGAGACAGCAGCGATTCTCTATTAAAAGAATTTATGTGATGATAGATAAATGGTGAGACAAGGAATAATAATAAAGTCGGGAGAAAGTTTTAAAAATATTTTTTTAGGATTCCGTCTAGCAGATAGACAAATAGACAAAACGATCGAAATGGTTAAATGAGAGTTTTGTTGCAACCGATGTTGTTGTGACATAGAAGGAAGATAATTTGACCAAGGGCCAAATCAGAGTCAGGCCTATCGGAACACCGTGTGCAAGAGGGTGTGTAATTTTTGGTGAAAATGGATCATTATGTAGAAATCACCCAGCATTCTGAATGAGAAAATATAGGTACTTTTGTGTGGTTACGTAGAAAATATAAAAATTATGATATAAAATTAAAGTAGCAACAATTAAGAACATTCGATTCATGTCGAGTAATAGGCCGAGGGGTTGTTTGAGTTTTCTCCGCCTCTGATATATATATATATATATATATATATATATATATATATATATATATATATATATATATATATATATATATATATATCCTATTATCCCGAATGTGGAGGATTCGTCGTACTACTCCTTATACTTGGTCGGCCCGTGCCCTGAATGGGTTTATTGGCTGCTTAGAGGTTGGCTACGGAGGGATTGGAATGAACTTTGCCAGCAAGCGACCCAAAGGAAGTTTTAAATACACAAAAATATGAAAATAAATTTTAATGAACACTAACCAAGAAAATATATATATATACAACTATGCTGCTTTGAGAGATAAATTAATAAGTGAATCTCGGATATCTCACTTGGCTTGTAAATAACAATTCACCATGTAAATCCCTTTAAACTTGTAATGTTAGTAAGTTTCGTGGTGAAGTTGGGGAATGTGAAAGGGAAACATTACCTTGAAACCTGATGTTTGCGTGGCTCTAGTGAGTGAAAGTGGTGAGATAAGGGGTGGAGTCGATGTGTTAGGTTCTCCAGGGACCGACCTAATCCCACGATTCCGTTGCGATTCTGGTGGAAGAAGGCGGTGACTGGAGCTTCTTGTTAAAGAAAGCCTCACACTCGTGTACTCCGAGAAATCTTGGGTGCCTCAGTGAAGGAGGGGGGGGGAGAACTGACCTATCGACGAGTAGGGTGACGGAGAAAAGCCGAAATGTAGTTTTCTCACTTAGAAGACCAGAGTGAGGCCGTTGGTAGCTTCGGCTCTGAAAACGTGAGTACTAGCCTGGATCTGCACTGACTTGCAGACCAACGGAGGTGAGGAGTCTCCCTAACTGGGACCGATCTCCTCTCTGAAAACTCGATGCTCCGACGATTTACCACTATACCGAGATAGAAGGCAATTCCTGCCCCGCCAGACGCTGTCCAAGCTCTACTCCCGAGAGTTAAAAGAATTCATATTTTACTCGTATACTTTAAACTCGGGAGAAGTTCACATGGCTCCGGAAGGAAGATTTGATATCAAACGTCCTTCTTCAGGTGAGAGAAGCTTGATTATCTCCTCTATTTCGTACTTTGCAAACTTCCGGGAACCACCGAAATCCAGGATGGGCTCCCATCTCTGGATAACTAGCCGAGGAAGGAACGCGGTGATTAGCTAAAATGGTTGGCGAGTTCTTTCGGCGAGAGACCATCAGATATCAGGCCGGAAGGGAAAGGTGTGATAAGCGGCCTGCCCGGAAGGCAGGTGGGGAAATGTAGGTGCATTATGCTATTCTCCTAGAATTCAAAATAATGATATGATTAAATGGCAATTAATCACGAGTAAAATTATAATAATGAAGATTCATTGGCATTGTAAATAGAATAACTAAAAGTATGCGGTAAACTGCAGACTTTTTCAATGGCTAAGATGATACACAACTATAAAATGACATTAGTTCTTGTTAGCTAAATTTTAAAATTCATAAATCAAATATCATTAAAGTAAAATAAGGATCATAAATAGTGACAAAAATAATTTAATCAAATTTGCACCTAATGATTAATAATTAAGAGGGCATTTACTTGATCCGATTTAGATATACAAATGTTAAATTTTAAAATCCTAAACGATACATTTTGAAATACGGTTTATATAGATCATTTCTGCTCAGTTGTAGGTCATCTAAATCCATGTGTGTCAATTCAGTGTGAATGTAGAGGAACAAAAACAATCGATTAAATACCTATTTTCTCTTAATAATACAATGACAGTAAACATGAACATAGTGAATTTAAAAAAGTAATTAGTTAACCAAAATCTTGATGAACTAAATATTCGAGCAAACTGGAAAATCTTTAGGCGGTTCGCTAAATGAAGGCATGTCAGTATATATGTAGCATTATGAGAATGCTAATGAGTTTTGATGGCGTGTTGCCATAGATAGCACTATGTGATTGCGAATGAATTAAGTGATGGCGCTTTGTCATAAGTAGCACTATCTGGGTGCGAATGAAAACAGTATAATGAATTAATTAACACTCTTGATCACATTATCTTACTCCTAGTTCTCAACATACTCGGTTTAAACAAAACTTCATATAACCATTTTTACTAGACTGAATTTTATATTATTCCCAAACTTTCTCCAGACTTTATTATCATTCCATTTCTCACTATATATCTATCTTCCAATAAATTCCTATGAGAGATATTTTCTACACTCTCTCTCTCTCTCTCTTTTTCTCTCTTTGTCAGTCTCTCTCTTCCTCTCCCTGTCGAACACACATCAATGAACATTCACTTCGAACTAAGCTCATCCCCAGTCACCACATTTGTCACGCCCACTTTCTCTACGCATACAAAAACAATCGGATATTATAACACAACTCATACAGTCATCCACACAGTCGAGCAAACCATTTTGTCTTGACCTTGTGCTCCATTTAACACGGAAACAATCCTCGGTGGATAGGATTCACATGTCTCACAAAGAAATGAAATTTTATCCATCCACATTCACTTTTACCCCCTCCATGGAAAAGGGGTCTAAGCCCACCAACTCTAGTCATTTATCTTATTATATGTGAAATTAAAAATAAAGTTCTATCTATTAACTTGTATGTAAATCCAAATTAACACTTATTTGGTGAACACCCTCAAACGAACTCGAATCTCGAACCTGGATTCATATAGCAGAGAAGAAATATTTACTCTAACTTAGAACCGGTGACCAGGCCACAATCAAACAACCTCTCCTCTTGCTACAAGCCGTAGCCCCTTCTCTCGCTACAAGCGGTGACACTGAAGTGACCTCAAGCATTCATCATTATCAAGATCTTCTAACCGATTAAATGTGGTGGCTTATAAAAATAGTGAGATTATAATCGGATTAAGGGAACATAGACGATGTTATAAAATATTGAAAACCCGATATATTATCAATATTTTAAACTCATAGCATTATTATCAGCGCATTTAGAATCCCACAGAAAGAAGATCAATCCCCCAATTTTCTATAAAAATGAAAAAAAGGTGTTGGCAAAGGAATAGCACAAGTGATTTTATAGAAAAATAAGCCGATCCTGATTAAATTATGCATAATGGAACATAAAAGAGTATTTAAAATATTAAAATCAGTAATATTCTGAATAAACTAAACGCATATCAGAGGCTCAGATAATTTTCAAATGCAAAATTATAAGTTTAAAACAAATAAATGAAAAGTGATTAACCTAATTGTCAAATTAATGTCTTCAAATTTCGTTAAAGATATTAAATTGAAATATGCGAATATATTTACCGTCGAAAATACCAAGTTCCTAAAATTAATTAGGTCATTTTTAGTTTAAGGTGACTAGGCTTTTAAATTTTGCATAACTCTAATTTAAATTAGTTTAAAAATTAAGAAAATGAAAATTCACAAAAGAAGCGTCACGATTATTTTAGAACATTTAAGGCTCTCTTTCACCGTTTACCGTGTCTAAACAGAGGCAAAAATGATAGTAGATGATTTAATAGAGTTATAAAAGAGGATAAAATCTACCAAATTAGAAAGAAAATTGCTAAAATCCTTTTGAAAATTGTGAAAAATATTTGGGAAATGACTCTTAGGTATGTTTTCAAAGAGGTGCACATACTAAATACTTTAATCGATATTTGTTGAAAAAATGGTGAAAGTTTCACCAAGATAAACCATTAGATGTTATTTATTTTGGCTTTTAAAAAGCTTTTATATAATTTCATCTATAAAATTCGTTGTCTTCGTTGGCAAGTACTCATATCCGAGTATCATTTCTTCAGTCCATTACAGAGTTTAGTTTAAGATCCAGTTATTGTTGGTGTGGGTGGTTAGCTCCCTTGTGGCTTAACAGCCCAATGCGAGCTCTAAAAAGTCGTCGGCATTAGTCGCATTAAAATAGGGGTTCTGGCTGACATTGATTTGCCCTGTCGTGGTATGACCAGGTGTACCCTGTTATACGCACACTGGCTTACTGGCCTACCGAAATTAAGACTCCACATGGGTATGGCTCTAAGAGTACTTTAAATACACAGTTGTAGTCCAAGGAATATTCAAACACGACTACAAAAATATATTTCAATACGACAAAAGATAATATAGACATATAGGGCAAGTTAAATGGCAATGCAATTAAATATTGACGGATCACAGCTAAGATGATTGACACTATCAATTAAGCTTGAACCGAGGGAAAATTAATTAAGAAATGATTTTAAAATTATGCAAGATCTAGAGCAAAGGGGGTCATTGAGGTTTAACGCGGTAAAGGTAGGAGGAGCATGACGAAGCGGGGGTTAAATCCTTTTGACCTTGATGTGCGGCGAGTAGAACCAGGAGGGAGGTAAGTTCGACCATGAACTTTTCGGCATCTCAGGAGACGCTCAATCCATATTCGGCAAATTGAAGATGGGGGCCTCTTATTTTTAAGAGGCAAACGGAAGATACTTCGAGGATGGCTTTTCCGATCCTTAAAATCCGATTCCCCCTTAATGGTCTTTTCATTGTTCTAATTTTCGCAGCATATATGGACTGACGAATTTCGAACGCTCAACGGCGAACTGCTCGAGAAGTCAGCTGGGGGATGGATACCTTTTCTCTCTTTTTCTTCTCCCACACTCCCCCCTTTTCAGGTAGAGATTTTTTTTCCACAAGTCGGGTGTGAAAAAATATCTCTCGAACTAATTTAATTTAAATTACTGACACGAAATACAAACAAAATTCGGACATGAGCAGGGTCAGCAAATAATAATAATTATTTCAAACTATTCGCACAGGTAGAATAAAAATAAAACAGACCAAAATTAGAATTAAGCCATACAACACATTGAGTATCTAAACAAAAGAAAATAATGAACCATTATTAAAGACACAATACAAACAGAGAATAATTATAAAACACTTCAAACAATTAACCTATATATAAAACAAATCAGCAAACATATTAACAAGGAGATACGCTAATAGTATCATTAATTTAGGACAATAGGGTCTTGAGTATTTCTGCTTAAACTATCCGCTAAACTATTTTGAGTACCCTTGATCTACCTAATACGGAATTGATATTCCATGAGCAACATACTCCAAAACATTAGTCTCCATTTTGACTATTGAAATTACCAAGGTACGACAATAGTTTATGCTCACTTTCAAATACGAATTCGGTTCCTATAAGCTACATTCTCAAATATTTTTTTTGCGACCATACTATAGCTATTTTCTCAAGTTCAATGGTGGCGTAATCATTCTCACGGGAAGACAGCTTCCTGCTCACATACGCAACAGGATATCCACTTCCATCATTTTCATACTGCATGAGGGCACCACTTATAGTATGACGAGAGGATTCAATACGAATCGTAAATCTTTTTTTCATTCGTGAATCTCAAAATAGGAGCATGGATCAGCTTCTTCTTCAGCTGGTTGAAGCTATACACCGCAGAGGGAATCCAACTGACAGGATCGGGTCACGTTTTCTTTAACATATCATTAAAGAGTGACAGTGTAGTGGCGATATTAGAAACGAAACGCCTGTAAAATGGTTAGAACCCAGATTTCTGAGCACATTGGGTAAATCTTCGCCAATCCTACGAACTTGCCCCAAGCCTGCTGTTAAATGATGAATCGACTACGACTTTGGATTAAGATATCTGCTGCTTGTGACTCCTTTCCCCAAATTCTCCATTACCTCTTAGAATTGGGCATACAAATACTCAGTTTAGACTGTAGATCGTTGAGTCAAGCAGGCACGTCTAGGCAGTCCGCACTATCTCATCAAGTCCCGTGAGTGTTATCCGACAAGCAAGACTTTCTCCGCCGTGGTTCTACCCTGATCATTCGGTAGCTTCTGTGAACGGCAAGCATTTGAATTAGTGCAACATTCTTCCTTCGTTTAATCGAACCGCAGAAAATCTTTATCCATTACCTTTGAGGAAAAGAAGTTTCCTCTTCCAGTGGAAATACGAGTAATCTCACATTAACCGTCAAAAGTCATCTTTGAAGATTGGCTATCTTCATCGGAAGGTTGGTTCGGATCTTGTCCCACAAGCATCATTCAGATAGTGCCCTACTTGCCTAATTCGGAGCGTGTCTCACTTTCCTCATCGGATCGTTCCCAACTCGCCTCATTGCAAGAAGGACCTTCCTTGAAGTCACCAACCTGTAAAACTGAAAGCCCCTCCATTATTCGTATTGTCAAGTTCCACCCTTTAATCTGAGTCTAGTAATCCTAATCAATTAATTCTATTTGAGAATCCATCCTCATAATAACTATCAAGAGAATATATCATTTTAAATAATTCCCTTTTGCCAATATTTACTCTTATTTTGATCTTTGTAAATTTATATATTTTTGTTGTTTCATCTTTAACGAACTTGAACGATACTCTCGGACTATTCTAGTAAATCTCTCAACCCTTGATGTGATCTGACTGATTATTAAGGATGTGAAACCCAACGCCTCAAGTTTGACCTCTTAGGCGGTCGTTAATCCCTGCAAACAGTCCTTAATCGGTTGTCGTTACAGTGTTGGTGATTAAGTCACCCCACACATAATATAGGAATAGTGGATGGTATAGAGTGGTGTACCACTACATAAATTATATTACTTCATTATTATAAAAATTGTTGTCAAGTGTTTGAGTCTATTACACAGTAAATCAGTTTAGTCGATTTAACTCCCCTTTGAGTTTTAGTAATTTCCTGTCATTATTGAACTTTCATTATTTTTCTCTTTAGGCCGAAGTACGTTCAAGTTAGTTCTAGATCAGTGAAACATTAGTTTAATAACTATTTAATATTTCGATTATAAGGTAGTACCCGTGTATTGTATTTGTATATTCCATTTACCGGAATATCTGATTTAGTCCTTAGCGGGATTAGAAAGATTAACCCGTCCTAACCGTGTAGGAAGAGTTTTAGTGTTCTTTTAGTGGGATAATTATTGAATATTTATTTTTTGGAAAAGTTAGGCTTCACGTAAATTGCCGATTTAGTTCGTTACGTCAATAGCCCCCTTCGCGTGTTACGTTCCTCGTAGTAAGCCAACAAGATGTCTTCTTCGTTTGACTGTTTCAAGAGTTAAGTAGAGTCAATGGGGCTATCGGGCTGAGAATTATTAACTTATGATCAGGAAGAAAAGCGAAATGAAAGAGAAGAGAGAAGAGAGAAGAGCGAAGGAATAAGAACTAAAACCATAGGAAAAACAACAAAGAGAAGCTGAGGAGAGAAGAGCAAAAGAACTAAGATAAGCTAAAAGGATAGGAGCAAGAGAAGAAAGAGAAATGTAAGTGCGTGAGAGAATAAGGGAGCAGGAAATTAAATTAAGTAATAATCAATTGGAGTCAATGTCAGTAAACTCCCATACCGAAACTCGACAGTCTCCGTTAGTAAAATTACCCGTCTTTAAAGAAGAACAGGATTTTGGATCATCTTACGCATTTCGAGATGATTTTTGAAATCAGCAATTGGGACATCTAGGTAGATGGTGTTGCCATCTACCTAAACTCCTAAAATCCCGCTTCTAAACTCACTGGTGACACATATATTTATTTCCCTTCCCTGAGATTCCAATGTGGACTACTCTAGCCTCAAGTCTGAACCCTTTGCTGCCGTAAATATGACCCCGAACTTCTATCGTGCCCGTTTATGTCACGAAAACATCAGCTCTGGTCAGACCTTTGGCCATTTTGGCTATACAGTCCAGAAACACCTCCATTTTTGGTTTGATTAGTGTAAAGTCCCTAAGAGTAAGAGTCCCTTCTGGACTTCGTCTTAATAGATCAATGTTTAGCTTCCCTGCCTAACGTAATCCATACCTTTGTTATGGACAAGCGCTGCTCTAGGTTCAGGGAAGGCCTAGAAGAGGCTCATTGCAAGTAGCCACACTTATATCCCAAGGTTAATAAGAAGCCTGCCCCGTCTCCACCCAAGTTTAAGATTAATAACTCCAGGCTCCTTCCCATAAATTACCTTAAATTCTTGAAAATTCAAGACTCCTCGAAACCCAGGAATCTTCCTCCTTCGGAACCAAGAGACATTAAACTCATAATTACCAGTTCCCCCCGAGGCTTTATTCCCCAGCAGGAAGATAATCTATTTTACATGCGAAATAAAAGGTCATGTACGGACGAACTTCCCTCAAAATTCCCAATTTAGAAGCGTGTCCTCCCATCAGGTACACCAACGTAGTGCTACTCCTGCTCCCACCTCGTCTCTTCAAGATACCACTACGTCTCGCTCGTCGTCCAACATCACCAGCTACCAAGTAAACTTTCTGTTTAATAAGAGCTTCCCTAGTGGTTTGAACTTTGAAAATGGAGCCGGGAATGGATGCCTTGTGTCCACCCTTGTAGGTGAAACTGGGTGCAGATGATTCGTGGTACCTGAGAATTTCCCTGCCTCGGTCGGTCCTGACTGACCACCAAAAGTTCGCTGTGCTCCATGATTACCTCTGCTGAGCGAATCGTTTTCCTATTATAAAATGCCATATCGAATTTAATTATTTGACTGGTTGGGTGGAAGTAGTAGCAACTCCAATCAAGTTTTGCTTTGTACTGATTGGTCAGGGGCCCCCGGTAGCACAACCGGTGGCAATCCGTGCCCAAGGGGCCAAGGCTTTCCAGGAAATCGTTTCTTTAGAAAACCCTGTCGATCAGGTGATGGAGACACTGCGGAGAAAGGATTTTTCCCACGCCAAGAAGAGGTACGCAACTCTCCTCCCTCTTTGGTAGAAAGCCAAAACTAAGGAGGAAGATTCTTCCCGTGGTGGAAAAAGTATCTCACACCTTTTCAAGTATGAGCTGTTATATCGTAAATGTTCCCACAGAACCGAACCTGAAACACACTCCTTGTCTGTTTCCCGCTCTCACCTCTCCCAAATCCTCCAGATTTTATTCTCCGATCATTTTAGTCATAGTAAAACCTCTCAGAGGGTTTTAAAGTATTTTACTGACAGGTGCGTCCAGATAAATTGTAGATTTGGGCAAATCATGGGATGCCTGCCAAAAGACATCAGCAAAAGGACGTGTCAATCCAAACCCCCTTCAGAAAAGACTCATCATCTTGAAATCTTTTTCTCGTGTGTCCATTTATCTTATTAGCCCTATTCATAGCCCGTCTAGTGAAGGACACAGGTACGTCCTCACTTTGGTAGACTTCGCTACCTGTTTTCCTGAGGAAGTTCCCCTTAAGCCCATTGTTAGCTTTTTGTGCACCCAAGCCCTCATTTCCATTTTTCTTGGGTAGGAATTCCGAAAGAGTTATTGTCGGAACGAGGAAGACAATATACCTCTGAGCTTAATGAGTATGTCGGCAAGCTCCTCATGGTAAAACCTCTGTTTAGCAACTTTTACCACCTAGCAGCAAACGGAGTTTGCGAAAAGCTAAATGGCACATTGAAAGCATCCTCAGAAAATTGTGTATATATCAACCCCGAGAATGGCACCGCTTTTTACCCGTGCCACTGTTTGCGTGTTGCGGAATCCCCAATAGGACCCTATGATTCGCCCGCTTCGAATTACTGTATGGCCTTAATTTTTGAGGCCCCCCTTGTATTTTAAAAGAACTTTTCACCAATCCCCTTCTATATAAAGAAATCTAATCTTCCTATTCGTACCTCCTATACCTCCAAAAGCGCCTCGAAATTTGTGCCGACATCGCCTACCAAAATGCTGAGGTAAATTTGGAGAAGTATCGAACTACTTTCGATTTAAGACGAAGAAAAGAAGTTTTAAGCCTTGCGAGGAGGTGCTGTTGATAATTCCAACGGAGAGTAACAAACTCTTGAGCCAGTGGAATGCACCCTTTTTCGCTTTAGATGTAATAGAACCAGTGGATTACCTGATTCGAACCCACTCAGGAGAGAAGGTTTTGCACATCAATATGCAGAAGAAATATCACTGCTGTGCGTGTCTCAACAATATTGGGGCCCCACTTAAAGAGTTCCTGTTGGAAGCGGTGTATCTCGCTGACCGCCACAATGTTGTGCAAGTAGTATGCATTGAACAAGATCGTGATAACCCTATTCCATCTTCACCTGGACCGCCGGAATCATCCTTCCCCGTGCTGTATGTCTCCCCCAGGCTAGCGTCTCTTCAAAAGAGTCAGCGGCAGCAGTTGCGCAATGGATTTCAAGATTTTAAGACCAAGACTTCCGGTTGCTCAAATCAATTTGAGCAGAACATCATCCCTATTGCTCATGAGCTTGTTCGCTTGAAAAATCAGATGAGCCCTCGGGACGAAAATATCAGTGCCATTGATGTAATGCCCCTTTCCCGCACGAAGAAAGATCTGAGGTTATTCATGTGATCGGCTTCCTTTAACCGTAGATTTATCCCTATCTCCCTGTCTATTTACACTCCTTTAAGTTCGCTCCTTCAGAACAGATCTCCAGATCCCCTTTTATGTAATAACAAAGCTACGGCCAGGCTCTAGCAGCTAAAGGACAAGCTAGCGTCCGCCCCCATTTTGAGGCTCCCTACTCCATCTAAACCATTCGGCATCAGGACTGATGTGAGTGACGAAGGAATTGGATGCGTTGTACTACAATATTACAACGAAGATGAAAGTCACTTGTTGACTTACACCAGGCAAAAGCTAATAGAACGTGAATAATTTGTTAGTGTATGGAGTATTACCAAATTTAGCATGTATTTAATAGGGAACGAGTTTATTGTCGAAACTGCCCATCGCCCTTTGTCGTACTTCTGAAATACTACGAGCCAGAACGGACGTATAATGTGATGGATTTTGATAGTCCAACAATATCAGTTTAAAGTTTGGTATATACGGGGTACCGAAAATTGTATAGCTGACAATCTTAGCCAGAATGCATAAACCGACAATGCTGGCTAATCCACTTAATTTTAGGTTGCCCGTAAACCCGTAATCTCATCATGTGCATATCACTTTTTTTAACTATGTACATATATCTATGGTGCCTGTAGATACTAATTTAATATAGTGTTCGTTTTTTGTGTTGTTACACTACCCTTTTCAGACAAAGTTCTAATTTTGTTCCTTAATTTAAATGTATTTTTTTTTGTCCACCCATCAGTATATATTTTTTGGCTCATATCAATATCATAGCCTTTTTTAAGCTTGTCGAATACAGAAAAGGTCCCCGTTTTTTTTTTTTTATCAGGCAAACGCCTTAATAATAAAATCAGGTAGGGTGGTGTAAAAGAAAAAGCTCTGACCTCCTCAGGTCATTTTGGAGACCGCGTGTGATTGTATCCAGCCATGGATAACGTCACATGATGTTCGGGAACATTTGCGAATTTTCGACTACTGAGAGCATTGGGGAAATATTACCCAATACTGCGAACTCGTCCCAAGCCTCCTGCCCCCCGGTGACGAGGCGAGAAAGAGCCGTTGTGTCTTTCACTTTGCTGTTAAACGGTGAATCGCTCCGCCTCCAGATTAAGATGTCTGGAGGTTGTGACTCTTTTCTCAAAATTTTCCCTTACCCTTCAGAATCGGGCATACAGATACTCCGTTTTGACTTTAGTTCTTTGAGTCCAGCACGCACATCAAGGCTGTCCCCATCGGCTCGTCAAGTCCCGTGAGCGTTACCCGACAAGCAAGAATTTCTCCGCTGTTATTCTACCCTAGTCAATTGGAAGCTTTTGTGAAGGGTAAGTCTTTGAATTTGCGCAACAGACTCACTCCGTTTAATCGAAACGAAGAAAATCTGCATCGATCAACTTTAAGAAAAAGAAGTTTCCTCTACAAATGGAATTAGGAGTAATACCACATTTCCAGTCGAACGTCATCTCTGCCGATTGGCTATCTTCATTGAAATGTTGGTTCGGATGGTGCCCCACCTGCCTCTTTCTGACCGTGTCTCACTTGCCTCATTAGAACCGTGCTCTACTTGGCTCAACGGATCGTTCCACTCTTGCCTCATCGCAAAAAGGACCTTCTTTTAAGTCACAGACCCGGACGACTGAAACCACCTCCATTAAAATTATTGTCAATTTCCTCCCTTTAATCTGAGCCTAGTAACGCTAATCAATTATTTTTATTTGAGAATCCCTCCTCATAATAATTAATATTTTAAATAATTGCCTTTTGTCTATTTTTATTCTTATTTTAATATTTGTAAATAAAATTAATCCTGTTGTTTCATCTTTAACTATCTTGAACGATACTCCCGGCCTATTCGAGTAAATCTCGCCAACCCTTTATGCACTCTGTCTGATTTTAAGGAATTGAATCCCAACGCATCAAGTTTGACCTCCTACTCGGTCGTTATTCCCTGCGAACAGTCCATAAACGGTTCGCGTTGCATTAGGTGATTAAATCCCCAAGCCACGAAAAACGGATGCGGTATCTTTTAATTTTTCACAATGTTTCGAAAACTACAAGTTTTCATCTTCAGGCTAGAATAAGTGTACAAAGTTAATACATTTGAAGAAAACTTGAAAAGGCCAACAAGACACTATTTTAGTAGGTGACCAATTCTAAAATATAAGTAAAATGTACTATAAGTTAAAATTTTAAATATGACTTGGCAATAGTTAGATTTGCTTTAAAACTAACTCAAAAAATTATTAATACATAAGAAGAAAACTTTAATATGCCAGCATCAAATTATTTTTATAGGTGACAAATTACAAAATATCAATAAAATGTATTATAAGTTAAAAAAATGTAAATATGACTTAGCAACAATTAAATTTGCTTTTTTAAGTATTAGCTTTAACAAAAACCAACATTGCTTAAGAACCCTCGAATCTTTATATATCAAACACTACAACCCTACACTTAATGAAGATTTAAGTGCAATATCTTAATAATTAACTAATTTTCACTATAGTTTGTTAGTTGGCTTGTTTTTTGTATTTTTTAACAAACCAAGCGTTACTGTAGCCTATAAATATTAGCCCCTTGTTAAACCCACCATTCACTCTCTAGGATGAATCCACTTTAGTAAGTAAAAAAATTTACCGTTTTTATATTAAATGTTTTTTAACTCTTACAGTTTTTACAAAATTAAAAACAAAGTTTAAATTTACTATCTTTAAATAATGCCAGGTCAATTTCTCTTATAGTTTTTAATTAATTTCTGCAATAAACTTTAAATTTATTAAATAATTTTTTTAGTCAGTTTTAAAGCAAATTTAACTGTTGCCAAGTCATACATATTTAATAAAAAAAATAAACTTATAGTACATTTTACTGATATTTTATAATTGGTCACCTTTTAAAATAGTGTCTTGTTGGCCTTTTCAAGTTTCCTTCTTATGTATTAACAATTTTTTGAGTCAGTTTTAAAGCAAATCTAACTGTTGCCAAGTCATATTTAAAATTTTAACATAGTAGATTTGACTGATAATTTATAATTGTCACCATTTAAACTAATATTTTGTTGGCGTTTTCAAGTTTTCTTCATACTCGTATGTATTAACTTTGTAAACTTATTCTAGCCTGAAGATGAAAACTTGTAGTTTTCGAAACGTTGTGAAAAATTAAAGATGCTGCATCCGTTTCTCGTGGGGCTCTGGGATTTATCCTCAATATTAAATGCAGGCTTCACGGCCGAGCTCCATATGGATATATATATATATATATATATATATATATATATATATATATATATATATATATATATATATATATATATATATATATATATATCGCGGTATGACCAGGTATACGCTGTTATACTCACACTGCCTACTAGGCCGACCGAAATTAAGGCTCTACCTGCGGAAGACTCTAAGAGTCCTTTCAATACACAGTTGCTAGGCCAAGGATTATTAAAAAACGGCTAAAAAATATACTTTAATAGGACAAAGATTATATACACATATAGGGCAAGTTAATGGCAATGCAATTAAATATTGACGGTTTACGGCTCAGATGATTGACACTATCAATTAAGGTTGAACCGAGGTATAATTAATTAAGAAATTATCGTACAATTGGGCAAGTTCTTGAGGTTTGATGCGGTAAAGGTGGGAGGAGCTTTAGTAAGCGGGGGTTACATGCCTTTTATCTTGATATGCGGCGATTAGGAACAGGGAGGTAATTTCGAACTTAAAACTTGTAGACTTCTTCCGACACGCTCAATTCAACTTCGGGAAATTCAAGATTGGTGCATCTTATCCTTAAGATGCAAACTGAGGATGCTTCGGGGATGGCTTTCCCAATCCTTAAAATCCGAAGACGTGTTGAGAAGGTTTGAAGCGCACCTAAAACTCACTCCACGAACAACACTGAGTGACGACTGGCTCTTCCTTGGCTCTTCGAAAATCAGTCAATTCTTCTCTGTACGATAATGGAGTTGATTCCCTCTTGATTAACGAAGACTTTAACAGCCAACGTACTGGACAGCGGCTTCAGACACAATCTGCGTGTGAACTCCGAAGTCTAGAATATATACTTCGAAATTATCTAGACGGGGAGAGAGATTCATCGCCAACAGCCTTCATTAATTGCCTTGGGTCGCAATAAGCGTCCATATCGGGAAGTTGCTATTCCACCTTAATGGTCTTTCCATTGTTCTAATTTTCGCAGAATAAAGGGCAGACGAATTTAAAGTGGTCAACGGCGAACTGGGGAAGTCAGTGGGAGAGTTATTTTTCTCTATTTTTATTCTTCCACATGTCCTTCAGCCCGTTTTTGTCGTGTGGCTTCCAGGCTTGCTTTCCTATTTCCTTCAAATAGGTCAGGACCGACTTTGAGTTTGTTTCTCCATTCTGTTCTGTTGCAGGCAGATAGTTCAAAGGGCGTTTGAGACTATGTATGTGGGTGCAATTACACGTCGTTGCTTTAACCCGCCCGTGATGGGGAAAGAGTCTGATGGGTTATTTTGGTGGATTGCGTTTGCAGTCACACCATCATACATTGTCTGTATCGTCTTTATGAAGGTTCAGGGATTCCAAATCAGTTAAGAACTAACCACATAGCAGTGTTAGGCACACTGGCCTATGCCTTTTCAAGGTCATTGAAAACGAGGAATAAGGACTTCTGTTGTTCTTTTGCCTTTTTTTGCAGTCATCGGGGACAGAAGATCACACCAATAGTTTCTCTTGATGAGCGAAACCCCAATTGAGACTCTGGTAGGACGGTCTCTTCGACTTGTTGCAGTCTGTTTTAGCAGGATCTTGTCAATTACCTATTTCAGCAATGGACAGCAGAGATATTCCCATATAATTTCCAAACACTTTCAGTCTCTTTTTTCAAAGATCGTAACAAGGAATGAGATTTTCCAGTCGTCTCGTACATGTTTTTCTTTACACATTTTGACTATGAGCGTATGCAATCGTGTTTTTTGAACTATACATCCATGGACAAGTAGTTCTGTAGCGATGTTATCAGGTCCAACAGCTCTCCCTTGAATGCATTTGTTCTAGGGCTGTGCATAATTCTTGATAGGTTAGTAGTAAGGACATCCATAATTGGGGTGGATGTTGGGATAGCTTTCTGAAGAACTCCTGATTGGCTGATGTGTTTCGATTCTAAAGGGTGTTAAAATGCTACAGCCAACGTTTTTGAATATCTGCGTTTTCAGTTAGAGGAGTGTTGTTTGCTGATAGAAGTGTACATACTGCAGTACGTTTAGGGGAAAATTTTTCTTTGTACCTGCATAAAAAGTTTTAATCTCTAGAGCATCAGCATAATTTGGGTGCTCTTCTGCCGTTTGTTGCCACCAGTCATTCTTCATCTGCCTGAGTCTAATTATGTACTGTGACCTTAATTGCTTGTACTGGGCATTCTTTTTAAGAGAGTTCGGGTCTTCTTCTAGGGTTATTCGAGCCTTACGTTTGGCATCATTGAGAAACTTAATTATGTCATCATTGTTATCAAACAAAGAGTTATGTTGACTACTCTTATAGCCGATTGTGGTTCTCGCAGCATTGTTGATTCCTGTTCGGATTTTAGCCCATTCAGGATCAGTTATTAGGTCTGGTGGTCTGATGCTAAATTTTTCTAAACTGCCACTGGAAAGATTGTGCTATCTCTGGCTTTTAAGCTTTTCTGTATCATACTTAATCCTAGGTTCATTTTGGTGGGCCGTTTCGAGGTTTCTTTTTAAATGTTAGCCTTAGCTTTGTGGGAAGAAGCAGATGGTCTCTCCAACAGTCATCAGCCCATGGCATGCTCCTGGTGATGAGGACATCTTTTTTGTACTGTTGTTTGACAATGGCGTAATCGAAGATATGCCAGTCCTTGATCTCTAATAATTTTCTTGTCCTCTTTAGTCGGTTTGGATTTCTGAATTGGGTATTTATAATGAAGAGTTCATACTTAGCACAGAAGGCAAGGAGTAGTAGGCCATTGCCGTTTCAGTTTCCAATGCCTTCATTGCCAATGACATTGTGCCAAAGCCCATGGTCTCTCCTTACTATATCATCAAACTCCCCTAATAGAAGGAGACGGCCACCAACAAGGAGTTGGGATATGGTAGTGTCTAGTTGTTGATAGAAAGCTTCCTTGACATGGGCTTCTGCCTCTAATGTTGGGGCGTACACTAATACAAGTGTGATAAAATTGTCATTAGAGAGTGGTATACTGAGCGAGGTTATTACTTCTTTCAGGGCATGATGTATCAGGTTATGGGCTTTTACTAATTGGAGTTTAACAGCAAAGCCTAGATCTTGAGAGCGGTTGTCTTCTGGGTTTTTACCTCTCCAAAGGAGGTATATCCTGTTCCGATTTCCTTAAGTTGTCTTTCTCCAGGTAGCACCGTTTCGCTCAGAGCAGCAACCTCTACTCTGAATCTCACTAACATTCTAGTGACTAGGGCTATTCTTCTCTCTGGTCGGTAAGTGTCTCTAGCATTCATCAGGGTTCGAATATTCCAGGCCCTAACTTTTAGGCATGTTCCTTGTTTTTCTCTATTTGATATTTCTTGACTATTTAAAGAGTGTACCATTAAACACAGTTACACAACCTGGCAAAGGGGGGCCACCAATTTTTAGCCTACCTTTCATAGGTCCTTCCCCATTCGGGGTGATCAGAGGTAATCCTGAAGAGGCCTGCTCAGACACAGATGCAGGACTTAGTTCCTGTGTAGTCATGGGTTATGTAGAGAACAGCCATCACACACCTGCCACCAGTGTGCAGGTTAGGGCTTATACTCCTACCGCTCTTATCATATTGAAACTGCGCTTTTAAATTTCAGGTTGTAGATTGAAGAGAAGAGGGGAAATATTAGTGTAGGCGGAGATTAAAAGAATTCAGACTGGATAGGGCTGATGGCGTGAGTTTGAAGCCTACACACTTTGGCTCTACTCTTATGTCTTGCGGGAAAACAGGTGTGTTGTTCTACATTTCGGGTTGTAGTTACATCGTTCTGCCGATGATCCTTCCTGCAGACCTCGCCTCTTTCTGCCAGACTGACTGGCATGGTTTTATATCGGAGTTTCATTCTCCTAGCCTTTGCCTGAAAAGCCACACCCTACAAGGCAACAAGGTGGTTTGAAGTCAGGGTTATCTTTTCCTAGCCTGTGTCTGAAGAGGCATACCCTACGGGGCAGCAGGGCGCTTTGAAGTCAGCGTTACAGTCTCTTAGCCTTTGCCTGAAGAGGCACATCCTACAAAGCAGCAGGGCGATTTGAACACTACATCAATCTAAAATTATATAGAATATGGAGTTACGTACTAATAGCGAGGTACGAATAGATGAAAAACATAGGCAGCTACGTTTTTAAATGAAGTTAGTTCCTTGCAGGCGTTAGTTATTAACAAGGCTCCACAAGCTCTGATTCAGAGTGTTGCTTTTTTAATCGTAAAACCATATTTTAAATTCGGAAGATTTCGTAGTATTTCCTAAGATTTTTTAAAAGTTCGAGAATGACTATATGTTTGTTACTTTAATTATTCAAATTTTAAAAGAAAATAATTATGATTATCAAATGTTTTGCCATATAAAAAAGAAAAAGAATTGAGTAAAATTGAGAAAGTTGATTAAAATTAAGCTATTGCAGATTTTTTTTATTTTTCGTATATTCGGAGGTTTTATCGAATGTCTTTCTAAAATAGATTTTCTATTTTAATTTTTAGCACGAGGAAATAAATACTGGCTCCTAAATACCGGTAAACAAAAATTAAATTAGAGACACGATCTAAGATAAGAAAGAGCCTATATCCTTGATCTTTGTGAACAGTGTACAAATAACTTCGGTTTTCTAAAATTCAATTCCTTGATGAATTACTTAATACCAAGGAATTCGTTAAAGATCAATCTTTACGTGCCAAGTAACTGAAATTTAGGCTTCAGAAGTCGCAAGACGTGAAATTGCAGAAAACCTTAGGGTAGAAAAATCAATCGTTGTCATCCAACTTCATGCAAGTGAGATACATACAAAATTTGATAATTTTAGGATATTTTCACTAACCATGCACAGATTGAGTATTATGAGGTTGATTTACATTTCTTCCATCAACACATACTAATTCTATTTTTGGAGAAAAATGAGTTGCAATAAGAAGTTGATTATGTAGCGACATTTGGAGATGATTTATCTACCGACTTAATGCAAATAGAGCCAGTAAGTATATTCCAAAATCAAACTGTACCATTAGATGTTGGTGAGTGTATTGTAGATATCAATTGATATTTTGGCCCGCAAAACCTTCACCAATTAATGAACAATTACAATCCACAAATATTATTGAGGACAGTATAAACCAAATCGCAAATTGCGGATGAAAGTACCATTTCTACTTAACCCAAGAGATCCTTTTCTTATCCTTCAACTCTCATGTTCTAAACTTTCAATTATTCTGATAATTTCAGGGCAATAAATAAACCTAAAATGGAGCAGCTGGAAGAAATGTTTCCATAAATCATATTGACTCAAATAAATATAAACACTTAGAAGATAAAGAGGAGTGATTTACTTTACTTGGTTAAGTTTAGGTAGCGCTCACATTCACTAATGGTTATTGAATGCTTATCCGTACTGAGGTAGGCCTACGAAAATGGCAATCTACTTAATTTCCTAAACACCTCATTTATCATCTCTACTAGTGTTCCACTTTGGTACTTGTCTATAATTGATCCAAAGTGCAGTTCAAAGAAGTAACTCCCAGATTGCACGTTACTGATACATATTTATCTAGTCTTAGAAGTTAAAAACACAAATTACTTTTCGAAGTCCCTAATTCTTAAAACAAGTGTTTTGAATTTTCGATATAAGATTATTTTTTTAAGAAAAACCATTAAAGAAATATATTACTGTCCTCATAGAAGGAGTAGTGAAAATAATGTGTTTTGGTCTAACTCAGATATATACCTATCAGGAATAAAATAAATCATCACAAGGAGTAGATTGTTACCAATCTACACATACCTGTTAAACAGTCACAAGTCTTTCAATGTACAAACTAAGAAGTGTATTTGTATTTTAATGCCCATCCACCCGATAGCTCATTGAGATACAACTACATACGGTTTATATTTAGAATCTGAGTTAAGGGTGATAACAACTAATGAAAGCTTCCGAAATTCAACCTCTGCTTCCCCCAAGCTTGCAATCTACTTGCCCATCCTTATTTCTAACACGTAACTGGCCGAGAATGGATTGTAAAGAGTGTTTTAAGTAGCTTAATGATAACCCCCAAATATCATGACATATGCATATCCCAGCCTTAGGAAAATGTAAAACTTAACGAATCGTGAGGGATTAATAAATATATTTAACTATTTTATTGTAAATAGTATAAACTTTCTGAAGAGTATAGAGTTTATTTCAAGTTTAGTAGGTAACTAAAAACCAAAATGCCAACAAGTCGTAACAATTAAGTGATTTGAAGCTATACCAACTAGGCTTGGAAAGAATACTTGATACGTGCCCTCTCGGTAACAACTTTCCACAACGTTAATCAACTCTAACAGAATGATGCAGACGTTATATTATTTAGACCAACGTAATATAACGAAATATTTCCTCACCATAGAGTCTTGGGAAACAGATCATACAAGCCTCCATCATACAACATCCAAAATCACTGATTAAAACTTGGGAAGTTCTCTAATAAATTTTTTTGCGAATATTAAAATAAAAAACAACTGCAATTTTCTAAATCTTGCCTGTAGATTGCCTTGATTAGAAATGTAACTAAAATTAATCTTCGCCCAAGAATTCTTTACAAAAAGGTGTCAGATCTGCATAAGTAATTTAATTAAAATCTTTGTAAGAAAGTAAACAACATAGTCACATTTTTCGCATCTACACAACCTTTACATTTTTAGCTAGGTTATAAAGTATTCACCCTTTATATTACCTAATATATTTGTATCCAGACGTTTGAATCCATTGCCATGTAAGAAAGAATTATGCCCCTTCAATTTCTTGCTATCAACTAGTGTAACTCAGGGGTAGAGAAGATTAATGAATATGGGATAGTGTTTTACTTACCTTTGATTTACTGGTTTACATTTTTTTTGCCTCACTAGCAGCGTGTTTATGTTTATAATTGAGCCTGTATGCGCGTGTATGATCCGATGGACACGTCTCTTGCATAGAGAGGATGTGTAAAATATATAATAGATACCTTCAAAGGGTCAGGCTTGTTTTATGTTCTTCTAATTACTATTTACTAATGCTTCAAACATTGGAATAGCAACAGTGGTTGTTACTCTCTGCCACATGAAACCTTCGCAGACCATTGTTTCCCAGTCAACGGCCAGAAAATATCATTTATGGTAGCAACTAGTGCAGACACAAAGGACAGAAAAACGTCTGGTGACAGACTAAGCTATAAAGCAGAATAAATGGTTCAGGGAATACCTACATCTTCTTATAAAAATGAATTTAGAGCCTCTGCTTGACCACAAACTAGTAGCAAAGGTTCACAAATGGAAGAAGTCATCTGCATATCTGATTGATACAGGACGAACGGAGGAAAGAACTATTGCCGATGATTTGACTTTTTTATTGGAAAAAATCTATTTTTATATTACGTGTTTTTATTAGGTGTCAGGACAAAGGAACAATCCATCCTCCCGGCTCTACATAATATGAGATAAAGATACTCGTGTTCAGGCGCGGCTCCGCGGAGCGTCTAGAGGGATGAAGCCCTCCTCCCGAAATTTCAGATCCGTTTGTGTTTATATTCCTTTTTTTAGCCATACTAGTATTTTGCTAGTCGCAAAGAGTTACGTAATAATAAATAATATATATAAACAGTTTTGAAACCGTTGCGATCGAATGTACCTTACATCATACATCTCAAAGATACAGGAAAATCTCAAAAATAATGATTAAATTCCGTATTATGCCTTAACTGAAGTCCCCAAAACTACAATTCACAATTTTCTAATGTGTGAAAATAATTTGGATCTGAGTGAGTCAGTGCACACTCATTTATGAGATACTGTTATTTATTATCTATGTTGTGTAAGATAACCATTATTAATCATCCATGACCTTTTTATTCTTAAAACGTTACTGCTCGTGTTCGATATTTGTATTTATAAGCGGACAGTATCCAATCATCAAATGCTGCAAAACAATCAAGAAGACAATATATATTTATATATACATATATGTATATATGCAAAAAATCACACAGGAAAATGAAAGGCAGACTGCAAGTACTTTCGAACTTGTTCAATTCATTATCAAGGAATGATAATGAACTGAACAAGTTCGAAAGTAATCGTAATCCGCTTTTCATTTTCCTGTGGGATTTCTTTTGCATTTATTGCTATACTCACGCGCTACTTTGTGAGTTTCTCATATATATATTAAAAGACAGAATAAGCTTCAAGCTTCTAACCTCATCGTGGAATCCTAAACTAAATTGTGAGAAGGCTTGAATGCTCATTAAATACAACGCCAAATTATCATGAGACAAATATGTTGTTCTTGACATGTAGCTTGTGGTCCTACTCAGAATTCATGGTATAACTGATAAATGAGGCAAGTCTCGAAGTAGCTGTCATTGAGTCACTCTGTTAGAATGTATTTCCTTTGCTTTTAAAATCGCTCAAATATATTTAGGTATCTAATTTATAAAAGCTGAAGTTTACCTAGTACGTATGTATATATGATATGTGTGATCCATGTATCATGGCTGTAAATTTTATTTTCATAGGAATATTATGTTTCCTTTCTGTATTGGAAGGGTCTTTGCTCGTTTAATAGGTGCATACATACATATGAAAAATTCTTTCGTTTCTCTTATTTTATTTCAAGAAGTTAAAACGTAGAATCAGGATATGATACAATGCGTTGGGGGAACGAAGCTAACAGCGATTTGGCCACTGCCATCTGTCCTAGCTCCTAAGATGCTTATAGTCCAATAGTCAATTTCTGGAGGGAGATTAGTAACTGTGAATTTTGATATCATAAATGTAATGAACAGGGCAGTGCAGTTCGTCTTCAATCTTTTATAGCATTTAATATCATATTTATACACTCGTATTTTTTTAAAAATTCTATTAAATTTGATTATACTTCTTTTATTTTATTTTCAACATTTTCAACTTAGCCCATGCCATTTATCTTTATATCTCCATTTCTTCGAGGCCAAATTGTAAGAAGATATTCAACAGTCTGATAATATTCGATAAATGAAAATAATAAGGTAAAACTGGCGAGGGATCTACTTTTCATCTTGCACAAGGTGTTTTTATACATGATCGAACATAGGATTTAATGATGTTATATAGCCATTTAACGTAATATAACAACCAAGATTAATAAAAACTCTTTTAATTATATCCTAAAGTATATGTACAGTATACTATATAGGCGGAATCAAACCCATATAACGTTTAGGTATAAAAAACAATTGAAATATATATAGATAATCTCGAACTGGGCAATAAATTAAGTAAATAACTAACCATCTCTAACTACCCTAGAAATATATGAAAAGCTTATCATTGTCAAATAAAGTTTGGCTTAAATTTTCCATTTAGCTTTTGGTGGCACTAACTTTTATTCGAGCAATAAATTGTTTTATGACTAATGTAGCTAATTCAAAGATTCCATTAAATAGAGCCTTCAACCGAGCGTTCAGTTTCCCTTTGCATCCCTCTATGAAGAAAGGAATGCTTCGAATCGTTATAATTAATGCAGCATTATTATCATAACTAAAATTCTTCCCTTTTCAAAGAACGCTCCTTATGAAATTCTCGTCGCATCATCAAGATCCATTTTCCTTTTAAGGAATTAAGGAGATGAAATGATTAGTACCACTTTATGAACACTAAATAGGTATTTTCAGGATGAATGTTATGCTTTGATCTGTTTTTAAATGCTAATTTACTATAATCGGTCATAATTTATAAGACATGTATCAACTCTCCCCTGCCTCCTATGACAAAGAAAATACGACATCGACGATAACCTTATCAATATTTCTACAAGGCTTACGTTCTTTTGAAGACTTTGGATACAGTCGCTTAAATTGCCTAGAAAAATGCGTCACCCAGGTGAAGCCGATTTACTTTGAAGGTTTCTACTCATTGCTATACTAATTGCATGCTTGAATTTGTATGTGGAATGCGAAAATTGAAATATTCAAAGTATATTTCATGGAATACCCAATCACCCACTTCAAGAAAATTCAATGAATCCATTTCTAGCTTTGCCCATTCAGATCGGAGCTAGTAAAATACAGTTACCTGCATAAAAAAGTTAATGAATTTATTTATAGCTGCAAAATAATCATAACCCTGAAAGGGAGGTGACTATCTTCTAGCCGCATTTCAAGGAAATAGAGTCTTAATTAGATACAAAGTCATCTGTTTAAAGACCACATAACAACATCTGGCAATTGTATTTGAATTTGAACTCTAAAGTTATTATTTTCGAAATATGAAGGCAAAGCCACCTGTTTCCCTCGTAAATGGAAGGAGTTACACCCCAAACTCCCCGCTATTTGTAATCATTTTGTAGAATACACAATACGAAGGTCTGTCATTAATTTCGAATTCTTGCCTCCAGACATTATATAAGACCCGACCACGAGTGTTTATTAAATCTATACTGTTTTTTTTATATTCAGTAATATAAAATTTAGAGAGAACATTTAAATTTCGGAAAAAGATCCCTTAAAAATGACAGATAATACAATATGATGCAATGCCAATTTACAATATGACTGTGTATTCATTTTTGAATACAGATTCTCTGAAGGTTCGGAACAAACCCTTGTAACCATCCCCGTAAGAGGCACGGTGATTTGCTGGTAGCGTGGGATAAGTTCATGCGAGCGTCTCAAATGCTTTGCTTGCAAAAGGCTTTTTTGAGACTCAGCATGGCCGAGTGGTTTAAGGCTCTCGCTAACCTTTGTCCAGCGACGCGGAAATCATTCAAAACTCGGTTCGCTACTTTTCTTTCTCTATTTTTCTTTGCCCCCTTTCATATAATAAAGCTATCTACAATGGTGCCGGAGGCCCTGGAGCCGCGGAGGGAGAACATTAGTCCTCAAAATAACATTTTCCTGACGCCGTTCTCCTCAATCCTCAAATTACTCTCCACTTCTAGGAGGGGGCCTGTGTAGAGTGCGAGTAGCTCAGGTGAGCGACTTAAATGCTTTGTCTGGATGAGTCCTTTTGGGACTTAGGATGGCCGAGTAGTTTAAGGCTCTCGCTAACGGCTCTCTACTGACGTAAGAAGCGTGTTCGAAACTAGTTTCGTTAATTTTCTTTCTTTATTTTAATTGGCCCTATTTCCTACACTAAAGTTATCTATATGCTTTCCTGGACTTCAATCTGACGTGACTCTGCGCACCGTCGGGTTTAAGCTTACCCTCTTCTCCTTCTTTCTGACAGCCTGTCTTCTTACCCTGTTTCCTCGCTTTCGCGACAACCTCTTCCACATTCTCTGGTCAGCCACTAAGTTCACAGAGTAGACACCAACCAGCTTCCTTTAACCAAACCACCAAAATTCAGGGCTGAAAAAAGGGACTTCCCCTAAATTTCTTCTCTAGAGGCGCCCTTGGGCGAATCCTACTTTTCAGTCGCAGTCCGTTATTTGCTTTCAAAGAAGACCGCCAAAAAGCAAGGCAAACGGCCTAAAATTGCCTGCTCGCGGTGAGAGTGTCTCGATAGGGCCAACCCCTATAGAGGACAAAGGATGGCAGAGCCCGTATGTTCGTGCCTCTAACGTCTTGCACTCGTGAAATCTGAGTATACAGGGGCCGGTGTACAAATCCCCTTCTCTTCCCCGATGAACGCTGGTTCGCCGGCCGAGGAATAGACAAAAGATACCTAGAATGGAATCCGTGATTTCTTAGAAGGATGGCTACATGGACCCCCTTCCCCCTGAGATGGACATGGTACTTGAGGTGACCCAGTCCAAGAGAGTAAGATCTTCCACGGGGCCGAACCAGGGCTCGGTGCCAAGCAGAGAACCCGAGTGCAAGCTTTCCCTCAGACGCTCGAGCCCCCAGGCCTCCCCACTAGAGGAGGCCTCCTCTGCTGGTGTTCCTGTGACAACCAAGACCTTTTTCATTTCAGGTAATAGTTCATGCTGAAGCCGGTGTATATGTCTAAGGGATCCTTCGGGCGAAATAAAGAAGCGAGTTCATTCTCTACCCTCTTCTTTTAAGAAGAAAAAAAAACAGGAAGAAGACTAAAAAGACCCCGGGCTCCTCTCCCGCCACTGGAGCCAAGGGGACGGACGGGTCAAATGCTGTTTAGGTAAGCTACAAAGCTAATATCGGTATTTCAGGCCCCAGGGCTCCCCTGGTCGTAATTCCAGACAACGACTAAAATTGCAAGTGCTCCGAACGGAGCCTTGTTTAGGTTACGGCTCTCAATCAGAGACTACCGGGCGTTTTTGAGCCCGCTGGCTTCACATGCTTTCTCGTTATTCACTCCACTGATGGTTTCATGTTGGCCAAATGCAACATGATCTATAAGAGCTAGCGTGATTGGTAGAAAGCCATAGACGACATTTTTCTCGGACCGGAGCTTTCTGGCGAATGAGTTGTGTCCCTCTGAGGCAGGCATGATTAGTGCCTTTCGGATACTTGATGGCACGCCGGTGCCACTGTGGTAGAAGTGCTACTATTGCCACCTCTTCCGCCATACGAATCGCTCCTGAAGATGTGCAAAGTCGCGGTTACCCGAATTCGTGTAAATCGCTCCAAGGCTACAGTCGTAGGTGGCACAGTTAAGAAGTGGTGGGCACATACCACTTCTTCAAAGCGATGTCATGCGTATCTCTTTGAGAAGGAATTCCTGGCCATTCAAGCCGACGATTGTCTCTTATTTTGCTTGTCTATGGAGTTAGTCCTAGCGCACCCGGCGCTTCCTGGGACGTCCTATGTGCGTGACCATTTCCCACAAGGCCAAACGGCCGCGCTCCCCCAGCTTGTCATTTGACTTACAATAGACAAAACTCTTGAATTTGACCGTGAGGCCATCTTCCTGTGTTCCTCAAGCTGCTCACCAAAAGGAGGAATGCACTAAACGAGCTTCAGCTCCTACGCCCACACCCAGTGGTGCGTTAGGAGTCTTGAAGACGGTGGACCCTCCAAAGAAGAAGCCCCGGCCTCAGAAGCTGCTAGGCCTGCATTAAGTTTTTATGCGGAGGGAGGAAAGGACTCGCTTGGGTAGCCTAACGTCCCTTATAAGTCCTCGAATGCGACAGCTTGTTAAGCGCATTGTCGGCCAAGGATGCGTACGACTATTACAGTGAAGTTCTTCTCTTCGAAGAAAGCCCCCGCATCTCATCTGAGCTAGGCATGGAGGACATATGCCTTCAATGGAATTTACCATGCGTCTGGGCCAACTGTGAGGGGCTGGGGAGGCTCATCTCGTCCCGTTTTCCTTTAGCTATCTTCTTGTAGAAGATCATGCTGGAAGCGTGCCCGCTGCCGACTTATCCGGGATATAAGGATTTTTCGACACCACCATCAGAGAATGTAGGCTGGGCAAGAAGATGCACCATTTACACCCTGCGTTATATCTCCGTTTGTCTCTTTTCTTTCTCTCTCTCTCTCTCTCTCTCTCTCTCTCTCTCTCTCTCTCTCTCTCTATATATATATATATATATATATATATATATATATATATATATATATACATATATATATATGAGGAATTAAATCACATTCTCCGAATTCAATTAAATTCAGAATGTGGTTTAATTCCTCATCTTTTCTTGCGATATTGCACTAATTTTCATATATATATATATATATATATATATATATATATATATATATATATATATATATATATATATATCTTTTCATAAAGTAACTGTGCAGCTTCAACTGGATAGGAGGTATACGGGATATTTCTTCGTTCATTCTACCTTCAGCCTGCCTCTCCACGCGGCAATTCTGCGGCGCTGTGGCACGGTTGCTGAGATCCTTTTTCTTGCTCGGCTCTTCAAACGGTAGGCAATCAGTTTTGGTAAGCTACTCGATCAATTCCAGGGGTTAGGTCTGGTATTTGTGCTGGAAACAGCCGGAAAACCACTTCGTCACCCTGTCTGATATATCCCTTTGCTTTACGGATGAACGGACAAATTTGGGGTGTGGAGTAGTCGATAATCTCCAGAGTTAAAACACCACTATAGCCCTTACCTAAAGGTGCGTAAATCAGCCCTATCAAGTCAATTGCCACTCAGAAGAAGGGTTCGGATATTATTGGGCTTATCAGTAAAAGTGCAGGTGTGACTCGCCCTCTAATCGCGGTCTTCGGGCAGATGTCGAAGGAAAGACAGCAACGCAAGATTTCGTGTAATGCGCCTGGCTAATACAAATATTTAAAGACCCGTTGTGCCGTCTTAGAGTGGTAAAATGACCCCAAACGAGACTATCGAGGGCAAATTAAATTATAAGTTTGACATGGCAGCGGGGAACACATAATACTTGGCACTCTATGTTATTGTCTGTTGAGTACACGCGTTCAATTTCATCATTAACAATGAAACAGATTATTTGTTTTCCCCTAATGGACTCTAGAAGCAAGTTTTGCACCTTAATCCATAGGTGGCGAAGAGATTCGCACTCTTTCTGATTTTTCCTAAAGTCTTCGCTCAGGCCATTTAGGCAATTTGAAGCGCCGGGGTTTTCCAGAGATGCTGGCGCTTCCGACTCTTTAACTCCTTGAAATCGGGTGGCACGGGTTAAGCTATGTGTATTGGTGGGTGGATACCCGCAGACTCTGGCAAATTAAAGGAGAACAGAACTTGATGGGCACTGCAAAGACTTCGATCCAGCTACTGAAGTAGGCGCACTAGATGTAGCATCTCACAATGGAAAATCGGTTTTATTTGCTTGTCTTCGGCCTCTTGGGGTAGCTAGGGCCGAGCGAATGAATTCGTCTGCCTCACGTCCTCTTTGGGAAAATAATAATCTTTCCCAGAAGTTAATTATACCTAGGTGCCGGAAGTGGATTTTTCTTTATCTATTTAGAGGTGCCGGAAGTGAATTTGGACCTTTACGCGATTTTGCGGAACCTCTCATGACAATTAGGCTCTCTATAGGGTGTCTTTTCAAACGGAAGTTACCTCATAAAAAAGCCGATCGCGGGTTCTTACCGTCCTACACTTCTCTCTCTCTCTATCTGTTACCTACATTACTCTTTGACATTATGAAATAAATGTTTATTGAACTTTTTCTTCCATTTATTTGGAAAAAGAACTGGTAAATATTCGTATGCAAAGGAATACTTTTCCAAAAATCGAGTGAAGGTCCATAAGAGGAAAAGTATTGATATTCAACCCAAACAGATTTAAGCTCTGAAAGGTACATATAAAACTGCATAAGAAAAACACATTTTCAAATTCATTTTAAAGATCCAGATATAGAACCTTACATTTCCTTACCTTTCCCTACCTCTACTTACCTTTCCTTTCCTTTCCCTTTCTTTCATTTGCTTTGCTTTTCTTTCCTTCCATTACATTTCCTTGCCTTGCCATGCATTGCTTTGCCTTATCTTACCTTACCGAGAATTTCCTCAGATTCTCGCTGAAACAAAGTTTTACACAAAAGGAAGTTTAGAAACAAGAGACGAGCACTTTTGTCTAATACGGGCATTAGAAAGCGACCTGACCTTAAACGCACTAACCCAAAATTTATATGTGCTCTTATGGCCTTTCGAATCCTTTGCAATTCTTTACACTCCAAGAATTTCCGATCTCGCCTAAATTTACAATTAGTGCCGCATGTAGGGTATTTAATATCTCGCGGGATTACACTGCAAACTCTATATATTTCTAAGGCCTGATGATCGTCCTAAAAGAGCTTGTCATATTAGTTGGTATTGCGACTAGAACAACCACCACCCACCATTATACCATATTAACTGAAGACACCTACATCCGCAAATCGTCTGGATTATACAAAATATAACGAAGCTTGGTATTAGCTAAGTAGCAGAAGACCCATGCGCAGATCGCCTGTAGATATAACGTAGCATGCTATTGGCTAAATAATCAGGGCAAAAGTAGGCCAAAAGTTAAAGGAAATAAGGCAAATGTCGAAGAAAGTATTCAATCGATTAATTAAAATAATAAAATATTTTCGCAAAATGAATAACTACGTTAATATTAAGTTCCGGAAGGTGAAAATGATATCAGTGAAAATCCCTTTGAAAACTTTAAAATCGTAAATGTCTTAAAACGAATATTATCCAAAGAACTGTTAATGATAAGAAAAGTTATCAAAACTCACTAAAATAAAAGTTTAGGAGGAGCCAGAAGTTAATCTTTTTTAGGTAGTTTAGAGGAGTAAATAATTTTATTTCGTTTATCAGCTCGTATTCCTCACAGAAACACGGCTTCTGGTTTATAAAGTGACGTGGTTCAATCTTTAGGCTAATTACTATGTAACCTAAACTAATAAAGATTATTTCAAATTTTGGGGCCTCATTGGCTGCAAAATACCCATTGAATACCTACTATAATATTTCTTTAACATTTCTTATTTTTGCTTAAATTTGTTGAGAAAGATCAAATTAATACTTTATGTTAACTTTGCTCTCTTATACAACCTAATCACATTTTATTCTGTTTAAAGAAATTGCTTACATCATTTGAGAAAATAGGAACAATGCATTGTTCAGTTGGGGATATTTGAGGTGTCCATTATTCAGTCGTTCCATATTAGGAGTTTATTCTTTATTGGCTACTTATGCCTATCGTATTCTCCAGGCGTTACTTTTGAAGATCACATTGTTTAGTCGTCATTTTAAAATAGCACATTGTTCAGTGGTTACTTTTGCGGAAAGCATTATTCAGCTGTTACTTATTAAGATCGCATGCTTTAAGCGTTAGTTTAAGGAGTGCATTCTTATGTCTTTACTTTTAAGGAGCATATTCGAGTGTTGTTATATTGTATGAAGCGCATTCTCGAGTCGTTACTTTTCATGAGCACATTCTCCAATCGTTAATTCTGAGGAGCGCATTCTACATAGGTACTTTGTAAGAAAGCCTTTTTTTAATTGTTATTTTTGAAGACTGCATTCTTCAGTCATGATTTTGAGGAAGGCATTCTTCAATCCCTATTTACGAGAGTGCATTTTGCAGTCCTTATTTTCTAGAGCCCGTTCCATAGTTGGTTTCCTTCAGGGACGCATTCTTCAGTTGTTACATCTGAAAAGAGCATTCTCTACTGTTTATGATGAGCAGCGCATTGTTAACTACTTACTCTTGTTGAAAGCATCCATCTGTCGTTACCCTTTATGATGGCAATCTCCAGTTTGTTGCTTTTGATAAGCGCATTTATTAGTCGTTACTTATGAGAAGTAGATACGACGTAAGTTGTTCTTTTGAGAAGTGCAATTTTCAGTAGTTACTTTTGACTAGCGCTTTCTTCAGTTGTTACGTATAAGGATGCCTTATTTAGTCGTTACTTTTGAGCAGGGTATTTTTAGTGTTAGTTTTAAAGAGTGCTTTTATCGTTGGACCTTATGAAGGGCAAATAATTTAGTTGTTTATTCATAGGAACGTGCTACTCACGAGTAGCGAATTTTCCCGTTATTGCTTTTAAGAAGCGCACTCTTCAGTTGCTTTTTTCGAGTGTCGAAATTATTAGTTGTTACATTTGAAAAGAGTTTAATTCAGTTGTCACTATTAAGTTGGGCATTATTTTTTCGGTATTTTTTTTAAGCACAGGTTTTATTTGTTTCTTTTTTGAGAGAAATTTCTTCTCTTGTTACTTAATAAGAGCGTATTCTTAATTTGTTATTTTTGAAGGCTTTTATTTAGTGATTAATTTTGACGAGGGCTTTCGTCTTTTGTTACTTTTGAGAGGCCCATTCTTAATTTTTTAATTTTGAGTAGCGTATTCTTGAGTTGTTACTTGTGTGGAATACATTTTTCAGCTGTTACTCTTAAGAAGCGCTCTCCTCAGCTGCAACTATTACGAAGGTATGCTTCAGTTGCTAATTTTTCCGTTGTTGCTTTCAAGAATCACTCGCTTTACCTGCAACTATTGAGGAAAATATGCTTTAGTTGCTAATTTTGATGAGCACATTCGTGAGTGTTTACTTTATAGGAGTGCATTTTTAATTTGTCTTTTATGACGAAGGAATTCTCCAGTCGTTACCTTTGATGAGCACGTATCCACTTATTACATTAAAGGAATGCGTTCTTTATTTATTAATTTATATGAGCGTATTCTACAGTTGTGACCTTTGAAGAACATAATCTTCTCGCTTTTCTTTTGAGGAGCGTATTATATAGACTTTACTTTTGAGGAGGAAATTCTTCAAGTGTTAATTGTAAGGGTGCATTGTCCAGTCGCTCATGTGAAGAGCCCTTTTTACAGTTGTGAAAATTAAAGAGCTCATTAGTCACTAGTTAATTTTGAGCAAAATATGCTCATTACTTTTGAAAAGTGAATGATTCTCCTGATATTTTTTTCCTGTGTATTCTTTAGTTGTTACTTTAAACGAGGGCATTCCTGTTGTGTTAATGTTGTTGAGAAGTTTCTTTTGTCGTTACTTTTTAGGACCGCATACTTCAATGAATACATTTGAAGAACGCATTATTTAGTTGTGATTTTGAGCAGCGCATTCTTTAGTGGTTACTTTTGACCAGTGCATTCGTCATTTGTTACCTTTGAGGAGCAAATTAATAGTCATTACTTTTTGGGAGCGCATTCTTTCTATTTTACTTTTGAGGGGCGTATCTTTTAGCGTTCTTTTATAGAAGCAAAGAATTCAGTTGTGTTCCTTTATGGAGCGCATTCTTTAGCTCTTAATTTTGAGGAGTGCATCCTTGAGTTGTTAATTTGAGGATGTATTTCTTGAGTTGTTACTTTTGTGGAACTCATTAATTGGTTCATAGTATTAAAAAAACGATTCTCCATTCCTTACTCTTTAAAACTAGATTATTCACTCTAAAATTTTGAGTAGAGCATTTTTACTTTCTTACCATTGAGAAACGCTTTCTTCAGTTGTCCCTTCTTGTCCCTTTGGTCATCCTCATGAGGAACGGAAAATTAGTAGTAAAAATAGAGGAGCCTTTGAATTAGCGCAACAGTCTCCCTTAGTTTAATCGAATCGAGGAAAATCTCCATCGATTGCCATTGAGGAAAGGATGATTCCTCTTTCGTGGAATTTCGAGATTTCCCACATTCCCCATCGAAAATCATCTTGGAAGTTTGGATATTTAATCGAAAGATTAGTTCGGATCGTTCCCCACTGGCCTCATTCAGATGGTGCCCCACTGCCCTCATTGCAAAAAGGACCTTCCTCAAAGTCAGTGATCCATAAGACTAAAACCCCCTCCATTATTAGATTTATCAAGTTCCCCCTTTTGATCTGAGCCTAGTTACATTAATCAATTAATTCCATTTGAGAGCCCTTTCTCATAATAGTTATCAAGAGACTCTTTCAATTTAAATAATTCGCTTTCCATATTATTATTCTTATTTTTTTTCTCTGTAAATCAAATTATATTTTATTGTTTCATCTTTAAATAAACAATAATTCTTCTTTTGCTGCTTTTGAGGAGTGCGTTCTTCAGTTTTTAATTTGTGAGGAATGAGTTTTCAGTGATTAATTTTGAGAAGCGCAAAGTTCAATCATTAATTTTGAAGGACGCATTCTTTAGTTTTATCTTGACAGCGCATTCTTCAGTAGTTATTTTTGAGGTGCAAATTCTTCAGTGGTTATATTTAAGGAGCGCATTTATCAGTTCTTCCTGTATAGGTCGGAATGTTTTAATTGTTTATTCAAAAGAACGCATTCTTCTCCTATTACTTATGATAAGGCGATTTAATAAGTGCATTTTTGAGTTGTCAACTTTGAATATCGCATGGTTCTTTCACTATTCTTGGCTAGCGCATCCATTAGGTCTTACTTTTAAATAGCGCATTCTATATTCATTAATTTTGAGTAGCGCATTATTCAGTTTTTTCTATTTATGAGCGGATTATTTAGTAAGTACTTTTAAGAAGAGCATTTTTCACTTTTCAAATTTGATGAGAACATTTTTTAGTTTTTACTTTAGAAGATCGATTTCTTATATTGTTACTTTTGAGAAAAATGATTTACTTGTTACTTTCTAGCAGCACGTTCTTCAGTTTTTACTTATAAGGGGTGCATTGTTCAGTTTTTAGTTTTGAGAAGCTGATTAAATATTTAATGTCATTATTGGAAAGGTATTCTGCAGTTCTTAATATTCAGGAGCATTCTTCATTCCTTACTTTTAAGAAGTGCTTTCTTTAGTAGTTACTCTTAATCAGTATATTTTTTAAATACTACTTTAGAAGAGCACATTTCAGTTTTTACGACGCACATTGGGCAGTTTTTACTTTTGAGAAGCCCATTCTTCAGTTGTTCTATGTACGGTGCGTTTTCTTCAGTTGTTAGCTTGTAAAGAACTCATTCTTTACTGGCCACTTTTGCTGAGCCCATTCTTTTGCTGTTACTTTTCATGAGCGGATTTTTTAGCTGTTACTTATGGAGGGGTCTTTTTTTATGCCTGCATTCTTTGGTTGCTACAACTGAACAGCGCATTCTTCAATTACTACTGTTGATGAGCAAATTATTCAGTCGATACTTTTGACCAGCTCATTCTTAAGTTGTTTTATGTAATTAATGTTTTATTCTCCGTTACTTTTGATGACGCATTAATTATTTGTTTATTTTGTTAAGCGCATTTTTTCTTCGTTACCTTTGAGGAGTGGTAACTTTATTCGTTACTTATAAACACCGCATTCTCCAATTGTAAACCATGAGGAGCAAATCTTCCATGTTTACATTTAAGGAGCCCCTTTTTTAGTTGTTTTTTTCTGAGGAAGTATTATTTTATTTTAAATTTTGAGGCACATTCCTTATTTCTTACTATTAAAAAGGATTGATCTGTCGTTACTCCTAAAGAAAAAATTATAAAGTCGTTAATTTTGAGAGGCAATTTTAGACTTGTTAATTTTGAAGCGCAAACATACGTTTTTTTTCAGGAGTGCATTTAGCAGTTGTTACTTTAAAGAAGCTCAAACTTTAAATGTTACATGTAAGTAGCGAATTCCTTTGGTATTAATTTGGCCGAGTGCATTCTTGAGTTGTTATTTTGAAACAGCGCATTGTTCATAATTTATTTGGATCATCACTTTTTTAGTCGGTACTTTTGAAAAGGGCATTGTTCAATCGGTACTTGTGATATGCTCTTTATAGGTGTTACTTTTGAAGATCGCATTCGTTATCACGTTACTTTTGACTAGCGGATTCTTTGGATGTTACCTTTGAAAAGTGCAATCTTCATTAGTTACTTTTAATGAATGCATCTTTCAGTTATTAATTTACGAGTGCCTTCTACAGTAATTAGTTTTCAGAATTGTATTCTTCAGTTATTCCTCTTTCAAGAGCACAAAAAAGCACTTGTTTATTTAGTGGAGCACACTTTTGACAAATTAATTTTGAGAGGTGTATGAGTCAGCCGTTTAATTTTGAGATGCGCATTCTTCAGTTGTTACTTCATGTGAGCACATTCAATACTTTTGAAAAGCGCATTCTTCATTTGTCACTATTTAGGAGCGCATTCCTTAGTTGGGAACTGTGATGAGGGTATGTTTCTGTTGTTACTTTTAAAATGTACATTCTTCAGTTGTGGTTTTGGATGAGTCCATTCTTCACAATTTAATGTGGTAGCGTAACCACTTCTGTTATTAATTTTGTGCAGCGCATTATTTATTGTTTTTGTTGAAGATTGCATTCTTCAGTTGTTACTCTTGAGGAGTGCATGCTTTAAATATTAATTTTCAGGAGCGCATTTTTCAGTTGTTTTCTTACCAAAGCTCATTCTTCAATTATTTCTTTAGAGTCGAACGTTTGATAGTTGTTAATTTTACGTAGTGAATCCCTTATTTGTCGTTTTTAGGTGCGCATTCCCCAGCACTTCAATTTAAAGAGCACATTCTTCACTTGTCACTTTTGAGGAGCACATTTTTTAGTCGTTAATTTTAGTAACGTATTCTTCAGTTAGAAGCGCAGGCTTCATTCCATATTTGAAACGAGCACACTCTTCAGTTTTACTAACTGGAACACATTCATTCTTTATTTGTTAATTTTATGAGACAATTCTTTAGCCATACATTTAAGAAGAATTTTCTTTAGTTGTTAATTTCGAAGACCGCATTTTAAAAATCTTTGAAATGTGGTCCTCAAAGGTGACAAGGAAAGAATGTACTCTTTAATTGAAGTGCTGGAGAATGCGCACCTAAAAACGACAAATAAGGAATTGACTACGTAAAATTAACAACTATAAAACGTTTGACTCTAAAGAAATAATTAAAGAATTAGCTTTGGTAAGATAACAACTGAAAAATGCGCTCCTGAAAATTAATATTTAAAGCATGCACTCCTCAAGAGTAACAACTGAAGAATGCAATCTTCAACAAATTAGTTTAATTAGAGAACTTATCGCATAGTCTTTACTCTTTGCCTAGCGCATTCTTCATTTGTTACTTGTGAGGAGCACATTATTTAATTCTTACTTTTAAACAGTGAATTCTTCGGTCGTTTCTTTTAAGTAATGCATTCTTTAGTTGTTATTTTTGTGGAGCCTTTTCCTCAGTCATAAATATTCAAGAGCGTATATCTGAGGTTTTACTATTGAGGGTTGCATTCTTTAGTAATTATTTTGGATCAATGCATCTACTCATCTTACTTTAATAAACGCGAAAATGCAGTTGTTACTTTATCAGTTATATTTTTGATGAGTCCGTTCTTCATTTGTTAATTTAGAAGAGTGACTGCATCGGTTATTAATTTTAAGCCTTGCATACTTTATGGTTGTTGTTAAAGATTGCATTTTTCAATTATTATTGTTAAGGAACACATTCTTCAATCTTTAATTTTGAGGTCTGCTTTATTTGGATAATTTTGAGAAGTGAATTTTTATCTCATTACTTTCGAAACGCCAATAATTCAGTCGTCTCAATTACGAGCCCATTCTTTATGTCACTATTGAGGAGTGCGTTCTTAATTTGTTACTTTGGAGGAGCGCACTTTTCAATTATATTTCAAAAGTTTATTCATTACTTTTTACTTTTGACGAGAGCATTGACTGTCGTTCATTTTATGAAGCGCTTTCATCAGTTTTAATTCTAAGAGCACATTCTTAACTCTTTCATGTGGAAGAGGATTTTTCTGCTGTTAACTTTGAGAAGTGCATTCTTCTGTTGTTACTGTTGAATACCACATTTGTCTATTCTTACTTCTCTTCTGGCAAATTCTCCAGTTGTTTCTTTTGATGAGCCCATTATTTAGTTCTTATTATTTTGAATACATTCTTCAATTGTTAAATTTGATGTGTCAATTCTTTATTTGGCTATTTTGGGCACTGTATTCTTCAGTTGATAAAAATATCCATTAAATTTGAGTACGTGTTTAATAGGTGGGACAATGTCACCTTGTGTCTTGTCTGTCCTTTATTCCTACGGTGGGACTTCTCTAAACAGCTGACGTCATCCCCATAGCAAGGAGAAATTTTTCAGGGATTGACATTTATGTCGCCGAATTCAAGTCCGACGTCACTCTCATTCGCCTGAAACACTAATAGATATTTTTTTAAAATTCCTAATAGCCAAAGTTTGGGAATTTTTATTGGTGCAAATCAGACTAATGGCGTTTGGAACGGCGAATGCCCAACCAACTAGATGTTATTTGTCGAATCACTCCCTTTTGACGTTTTAAATTAATAGATAATTGTGTGAATAGAACCATTTATTATGGAATTTTTCGTAGCTTAACCTAAAGAAAATATGTTTAGGATAGTTTATGTCTTGGTATAGGAATTATACGTAGGTGAGTCAAAAAGTTCTCAGACAAATGCCAGATTATTGAAATGTTCGATTTTGTACAAGTAAATACAGGGTCAAACACGACTTTCATGTTTTCTGAACAATTCCTACAAAATTCGTCATTCAATTTGTCGAGACTCTTTGTATTAGATGTGCTTCAAAAAGGTTACTTTTTTGAACCCATAAAATGGCAAATTTTGAGATAAGAGCGAACATTAAATTCCTGACTAAACTTGATTGGAAGCCTGTTAAGATTATTGACGCTCTACAACAGGTTTATGGTGACTCTTCGCCATGTAGAGCGGTAGTTTACGACTGGATTAAGCGCTTCAAGGGGGGCAGAGAAGAAGTTGAAGATGATCCACGTGAAGGGAGACCCTCCACCTCCATTAACCCAGAAAATGTCGAGCTTGTGAGGAATCTAGTGGATAAAGATCGCCGTATTACTATTGATGAAGTTGCCAATGCATGTGAAATCTCTCATGGCTCAGCATTTGGAATTCTAACTGAAAATCTTGGCCTGAGCAAGCTTTCAGCACGTTGGGTCCCAAAAGCGTTGCGAGAAGACCAGCTGAATCATAGGGCCAACCTTTCTTTGGCTATTTTGACCAAGATTGAAGCAAACGAGGATAGTTTTTTTGAGCGCCTCGTAACGGGAGATGAAACTTGGGTGTATCAGTTTGATCCTGAAAGTAAAAATCAATCAAAAGAGTGGCACCCAAGGGGGGCAGCAGGGCCTATCAAGTTCAAGACAGAGAGGTCCGTTAAGAAGATAATGGCTACAGTTTTTTGGGATTCGGAGGGAATTATTTTAATAGACTTCTTAGAAGGACAAAAAACTGTTACATCCAGCTATTACGAAGGAGTTTTAAGGAAGCTGAAAACTTCAATAGCCAAAAAACGACGAGGAAAGCTCCACAAGCAAATCTTGTTCCACCATGACAATGCCCCTGCACATTCGTCCAAAGCTGTGAGATCTCAGCTACGGGAATTTCGATGGGAAACTCTTGCTCATCCCCCTTATAGCCCTGATTTAGCACCCTCTGACTTTTTTCTGTTTCCAAATTTAAAGGGACACCTAAAAGGAACCCGGTTTCAATCATTAGATGAAGCAAAAAAGCAGGTCATTACTTGGTGCCAGAGACAACCCCGTGAATTCTACAAAGATGGTCTTAACCGTTGGATTCATAGATTAAGAAAGTGTATAGATGTTAATGGAGCTTATGTAGAAAAATGATTACAGTATTATTACAAATAAAAATTTTATGCCATTTATCTGAGAACTTTTTGACTCCCCCTCGTATATGTTAGTTTTGATCAATTCAAATTAAAACTTTCTAACATTACCTAGGATATCTACAAAGTTAAAAATATGAAGTTTAAATCGATAATTTTTCGTAAGGAAGATCTTACGATACTAAGAAAGTTATCGCACATCAGTCGGATTATTATGAATCGTAATAATTATCTACAAAAAGTTCAATCCATTTTGACAGACACTTTTAAATTTACTGAGATTTTTGAACCTATAGATAAAATAGTCTAGAAACTTCAGAGATCAGATCAATTCCTTTTTATTAAGTCTAAATAAAGATAAAATATTTACTAAAACGCAATATTCACAAATATTTGCTAATGGCTCATTTCTTGCACAGCTTTATTCTTTACATAAAATCCACAAACCTGAAATTCCATTAAGACAAATTTTGGCCTCCTATAACTTACCTTCATAAAAATTAGCAAAATATATTGTCTCATTACTTTCTCCCTTTTTCACCAATAAATTTTCCATTTCAAATTCGTATGAACTCAAAAGAGAACCTTTAAATCATCATTTCCTCTCAAATAACTTTAATGTCAGCTTTGATGTTAAATCTCTCTTCATAAACATTCCTATAGAAGAAAGGAAAAATAGAATTTTAGATAGAATTTTTACTGACAGAAACAACTTTGCAGGATTTACTAGAAATAGATTTAACTCTTTACTAAACCTAATATACAAAGGCACTGATTTTACATTCATCAATGAAATTAACCAGCAAACTGATAGTGTTGCTATGAGATCACCGATAAGTCCTTTATCTGCAGATATTTTCATGACCCATCTGGAATCTAAAATGATTGAAGATTCTCCATCTGACTGTCATCCTCTGTTTTATAGAAGTTTTGTTAATGACTCGTTTGCACTATTTCAAAATAAAACTCAAACTGAACATTCTTTCAATACCTAAATACAATTCATTCGAATATCACTTATACAATTGAAACGGACACAAACTTAACCTAACCATTCTTAGACCTTGCTATTCGGACGACACGAGATTCAATTGTCACAACAGTTTTCCGAAAGCCTACGTTAACCGGGTTATGAATAAACTTTTTTAGTTCGTTTGAATTTAAATACAAAAGTTTAATCCTAAAAACCTTGTTATACCGTGATTACCATCTCTCCTCCACTTACGACTCTATGCATTATGAATTCATAAAATCAAAAACGTACTTTACTAATAATAGCTATCCGTCGTTATACATTGATAAAATGATTCGAATATTTCTAAACAATATTTATTCACCCAAAATAAATATACCTACAGTCCCTAAGCAGATCCATTATTTTGAGTTTCCAGAAATGGGAACTATAAATAAATTGTGCAGACGAAAATTCTCATTACTTCTTAAACAATATTACCCTCAAATTGAATAAAGATTCGTATTTGTAAATGATAATTCAATACAAATTTTTTTTCCTGTAAAGAATCAAACACCTAATTGTTTGCGCAGTGGTGTTGTCTACAAATTTATTTGTTCCACGTTGTTCCTCGGCTTCATATATCGACAGCACTGTGCGATCATTGGGGGCTAGTTATTCTTCGCATATGGGAATTAGCCATCGAACAGGGTCTGTTCTTTCAACAAAAGAACATTCACCTGTTAGAGACCAAATAATAAATTGTAAAACGTCAATAACAATAAATAACTTTAAAATCATAGTCAGCAATAAATGTCCGACCACACTCAGGATCGCAGAATCAATATATATTAAATCTTTAAAACCTACTCTCAATTCAGATGATTCGTCAGTTCCTCTTCATGTTCCCCTATTGTGTGAGTAATAATTATCGAAATAAAAGAGTGCAGATTGGGTTATAGATTGAATGATGGCCGAGAGTCGTTCAAAGTTATTTAAAGTATGTTACAAATATTAAGTTTAATAATAAGATAATAGAGGGGGGCGAGGATGCAACGAGAGAATATGTTGTACCTCAGAGTTCTCAAGAGAAGGGGTGAGGTACTGGTTCTACCTCAGGATGCTAATGAAAGAGGATTGGTTTTACTTCAGGGTTCTCGATGAGGAAGTACTAGCGCGAATTTACAGCAGAACGGCCGTTGTAAGGAGCTGCCAATTGACTGCGGCGACGTCCACAGCAGAGAGATTCTAGCTGTCGGTACGCGAATAAGCCATGGAGCATCCAATAGAGAACGTAATGTGTCTTCGTGCGTGGACGAGCTGTACTGCTTATCCAGGGGAAAACCTCTTGTTATATAGGTGGTCAGCGGGTGGCGAATTTGTCTCGGGCAACGGCGTGCTCTCCTTAGATTTGAAGTCACCTGCTTTCGGCTTGGGAAGAGGGGATCCGAGAAAAGGAGCTGACGAATAGCTCTTGGGGCTTTTCTCGCATCACGAGTATGGGAGGCGAGATTATAGCGCCACAGGAAAGGGAAATAGGCCTCGTAACATAAACAAAGATGGTCTGATAGGGCAATGTTCACCCGATTGCTTCCTTGCTTCCCGCGCTCTTTGTTTCAGGGTTATTGCCACGTGGCTCTTTTAAGGGTTCAAGTTGGACCTCCGGATCCTATTAGACTCTATTCCTCCACATCTTCTCCATTCCGAAAGATGCCCCTTTTCTCAGAAGAAGGGGAAGAAAAGGATCAGCAGTAAATAGAAAGGCGTTTGCCCACTCGGACCGTCAAGAGTGGCACAATTTAGAGGAACATCCTGACCCGTGTCCTACAGGTGTATACAACTAAATCTGTCTGATCCGAGTTTAGGTATACATCAGAGGGCAAAAAAGATAGTTTACAAATGGGCAATGAAAATAGTATACATACCAAATATTAACAATGACATATACAATTAAATGGAAATAAACCGAAAGAAAAAGGAAATTAAATATAAAACAGGGGAACGTTTGGCGCCAGAGGAGTACAGGATAAAATATACAGGCTGTGTTTATATTACAAAGACAGGTTATTCCCTTTTTCTTTCTTTTTCTTAGCCTAAAAATAAAATGTGAAAAAAAATTATATATACAATAAGCAATAGGGTTCTTTCCTAATGCGCCGTTTAGCTGTGGTTAGTAGCTAAGGGGTTACGGCTGAAGCTATTTGTTACACAATTATAAGAACCCTTAATGTACTAAATTTTAAGCTAGTATTCCCGAAGGGGTAGGCTCTAGAGAATAAGGCGCCTGTTATTATTTTTGACATTACGAAGGCATGCAAGAGGAAAGCGGTCCGTTTCAAATATGAACTCCTTCCCTATCAAATGCATTCTAAACTTCTGCACACTCCATATAATAGCCAAAGCTACCCTTTCTATGACAGAATAATTCTTTTCGCGCGGTGATAAATTGCGGCTTGCGTAAGCCACAGGGTAGCTTTCGCCGTTGTCACCATGCTGCAGGAGAATACAACCAATGCCCTCATTACTAATGTTCGTCCTGATTTCGAACGGCTTACTAGGGTTCGGCAGTCTCATGACGGGGGCGGACGCTAATTCGCCCTTTAACTGATTGAAGTGGAAAGTACCTTTTGATCCCACACAATGCTATCCAGAGACTCCTGCTGGATGATTTCACATTAGATGTCGTCGAGCAATGTAAGGATAGGATAATCCTTATCCTGCCCCACGCAGAAGACTTGTATTACATTAAGGGATTCCGCGGGGTAACTCGCCTCCATAGTTGATTCTTCATCCAGGGTGAAACTATTCGAAATGACCGATCTTAGAGCTAGATATGATTTTGAAATAAAAGCATTGATGGCTTTATAGGGAAATACTTATTTGGTTAGTCATTTATTCATTCAGAATATTGTCTTTTCTCGTTATATGTACAGACGGTGGGCAAACTATTAGAGGCACTTACAGAAATCTATGAATTTTAAATATGACTTCCTCATGTGAGATAAAAAATAGTTTAGTTGACCATACCTAAATTAATGATAGTTTCAGTGATGGTAGTCATTTGGGGTGATAAGATATGCAGTCCGTTAGTTAGAGGGAAGTGAAATAATTAGTAATATCCAAAGTGCAGCTGCTCCACCAAACACAGTTTGCATGTGGCACTTAGAGTGGAAGGTTGATGTGTTGTTATCATCAGTTTTTCTTGAAAGTTGGTATTATAGATATGTTAACTACATATTTATATATGTTTATAGGTGTTTAAAAAGTGATCATGGCATTAGAAATTTGATATTTCGATTATCTTATATATAGATTGCTGAAAAAGACATATAACGCAGTAAATGAAAGATTTGCAATTTTATTGACGTGGCTCTAATAATTTTTGCCACTCACTGTAACCTCGACACATTTTTACTTCCTCGAACTACAACAATGTTTTAAGAAAAATCTATTTAAAGCTACCGGTTATAAGAGTACTAATTTGTTTTTTGGGACAAGAAAATTCAAATATGTATAAAGAAAAGATGTTTGATGATAGTAATTCAGGATTCTAAATCCTTGAAAACAGATAAGTAGAAAAGAGACAAAGAATTTTCTCAAGTTTCAAAAGAACTTACATTATAGAGCCAACAACAAATTATTTGTACTTGTGAATAAAGAGAACACTAGTATTCGGCTTCTTCCATTCCTATAGATTGTTGAACTGAGATATAAAAGTGGTTACGATTCACATTTCATAGAGGAAACTTTCGGGAACAACAAGGCTGCTCAATTTAAAATCGAACTAAATATATTTAGTGCTGCTAAATAAAAATGTTCATTTGAAAAGCGTAAACAAAAAAGAGTGAAAAAGACCCTTCGATTGTACAAGTCGACGCAAAATAACTGGAACTGTTAATGATAATCATTTCAGTTATGACATTTTAAGATTTGTCTAAATTGACATATTAAGAAAAGCCAAAGATGACTCACCAAATATAAGCCATCTATAAACTTACCAATTAAATATTTGGGGGTAAATTAGAAAACTGAAAACCAAATCGACAGAAAAGGGGTGTCACTTAGGTGAACTTTCCTAGCCAACTGTAAAAAAGATGGCCTATACTTACTAATATAACCAAATTCTTGATTTTTTGAATATTTGTATATAAAAAATTAGGGTAACTGACACACAAGAAGTCATAAATCACTCTAAATTAAGGTAATAAAGAAAAGCGATATAAGATGGATTTACTTGGACCCATCATATTAATGAGAAAAGCAAATCTCTGAAAAAAAGATTAAACGTTACAGTATCCTTCAATTGATAAACCGATCTCACGAAAAGTAATCAGTAAATGAACAAGAGCTGAGTGCCTCAGTTAAAATGTCACTCGCCTTAAATTGTCGGGAGAGCAATGAAGTAAAACAAAGAATCAGGCAAAATGCCAACCATTCATTAAACTTTCAGCAATAAAGCAAACGAAGCGACAGAGCTTCTGCCACTCCACCACAATGAAAAAACCTGAAATATATTTAGTTTAATAAAAAACTAAAAAGAGTAGTGTTTGTGGTAAAATATTATACTATGTTATGATCGTTAAGCTAAACTTTGAGATTTTAACATAGTTCTTAGAAAACTATTTTCTCCTGTTACCCACTCTATTTCAACAATAAGATGTTAATATGATTCGTTGAAATTTATTTTTATCGTAAAATTATTATTTAAATAAATATTTAATAATGCGCATGGAAGTACTAAAAAAATCATGAAATAAAAAGGTATCCTTCAAAATGTACTTCTAAATTATAAAACGGAAAATTAGACACGAAATGTTTCCTTTATAGAGAAAAAAATATCAACCGACCGATGAAAATACAAATTAAAATATATCATTTTGTCTTCCGCACCACAATAAAATATAGATCTAATAAAGCTCCAACAGTAAAACTTGTAACTGGAATTAAAAGTACTAAAAATTATATATTCCACCCCTAAAAAAACAATTAAGTCCAACTGGAAATTAGACCAGATCAGCCACTGCAATAACAAAGTGGTCAACTAAAGTCGTTTGTCATGTTTTACAGTCAATGCAGCACTCTTGTCGAAACTTCGTCAGCTAAATTTTAATTCATTTCAGCAATGGAAGCATAATTAATGTATATTCGTAAATGTATATATATATATATATATGAATGCAATGTCCCGCAGGAGAAAATTAAATGGTGTTTCCAACTACTTTCGAACTTTATTAAGTTCCTTATCAAGGATAACTACAAGAAGTAATATGAAAGTATGAAAGACCGCTTCAAAAACAAGAAATCACCAATGAGGAAGCCGGAAGGGGGAAGGTAAAGAAACACATTAAGAATTACAAGAAGCAGGGAGTAAGGTCAGACTGAGAAGACGGAAAGGGTAACAGATTAAAAGAAATAGAGATAGCCTAACGAGGGAGATTATAAGACACGACGAGTGAAAAGGGAGAAAGTACAATGTACATAACAGAGCAGTGACAATAAAAAAAATAAATAAAAAAATACTAAAATCGGGACCGCATAATTAAAGATTATATATAAAACACTAAGAACAAAAGTCAGAACTAATTCCTTTGAGTATTAATCTTTTAATTACAGCATCTATTTTATATAAGCCAGGGGAAAGGTTCAAATTATCACATTGGCTTATAAAGGCACATTCAATGATATTCCTTTTTATAAGGCTATTGAACGATAAATAAATTTGGCAAAGTTCCAGTTAATTAGATGGTCCTTATCTAACATACGGACAAAGGAAGCACTGTTATCTTCCCCTCTACGGACATTATATTTATGTTGATTTATGCGAACAGAAAGTTGTTTACCTGTTTGTCCATAATATTTACTTAGGCAACCAGAACACTCAACTTGTTTTTGAGGCAGTATTTCATACTTTTCTTTCGTATATATACCTCTAATATAATATTATTCCTTGTAGTTATCCTTGATAATGAAATTAATAAAGTTCGAAAGTACTTAGAAACACCATTTCATTTTTTCCTGCGCGATACTGCATTCATTTGCTACCCTCACTTGATACTTTGTGAGTTTTTCATATATATATATATATATATATATATATATATATATATATATATATATATATATATATATATATATATATATATATATATATATAAATATTTATATATACATATATATGAGTTTCAGACGTTCTTATATGCAGATTTGGTTAAAGACGATAGTATATTTCGTTTTTATTAATTTTCTTTGGAAACTTTCCATTTTTCATATTATCCTTTTTATTTTATCTTGTTGTTGGCAAACAACTTTTCCTACTTTCTCTTTTTGTAATGAAATGTGTTCGGTAAAAACCAAACGACTTTAATTTCTGAGCTTCCAACTATGCGATCATCTTCAGAGTGTCTTTCCTCATTTATTGGTGAAGAATGGTGGAGACAGAATGAAAAGAAAACGGATTTTAGGGGATATTTATTCATCCTTACTTAAGCATTATGTCAAGGAAACGGGCCACTCCTGGGTAAGCGGAATATCAAAACAACTTTAATGTTCGATTCCAGACCGTACTCTGGATGTTGATAGCTGGCCTTTCTTGATCAATTAAGATGGCTTATAATGTGTTCATTCTAGCTTTATATCCCTCTTTTATTTTATCGTTGTGTTATTAACCAACATGTCCCTGGTTAAGCTGATGTTATGCTCAGTTTCCATATGATTTTGGGGGCATCATGTTGCAGGTGCATTGTTAAACCCCTAGAAAGTGTAAGAGTTGTTACACCAACATATTTTTGAATCGTTTTGAATCTTACAGCCTTGATTCGGTAAGGTAAACTCTTAAACTATGTTCGTAAACTTTAGGATCGAGGAGTTTTGGCAGATGTTGTTTTTCATAATGAGATTGTTAACTTTTGTCGTTTTATAATTTATAATCAATTTAATCTTGCCGTTTGCTTCTTAACTTTGATATTACGGTTAACAATCTCCTTGATATTTTTTTAGTCTATTTTGTAGGGCGATGACATATGATTTGTATAGTTAAATTTGATGTTATTTACTGCTTCCTGGTTACTTTCCATTTCGGCTGTTTCTTTGAATTCCCTTCTTAAAAATGATTGAAGTTGTTTTTTCATCATGCTGTTTGGGAGACCATTGTTCACATGAGGGTTTGTTTTATGCGGGAGATCTCTTGATGGAACCGTTCCCACGTGAAGCAGCATTTATATGTTCGGCGAATATATAAGCCGATTACACTTTTTTTGTACCTTTCAGGACATTCACTATCCGTGTTGAGGTATCTACCAATGTTGGTAGCTCTTCTGTACACTTTTATTGCGTAATTACCGTTGATGTTTTGTACCTCTACTTTCACATCAGGTAATTTATTGTCCCTGCTCAATTTATAAAAGAATTTTAACACGGAGATCTCCTCACATTACTGTTTGATGTTCTAAAGATGTTCTTTATTTTGGACGTCGATATACATCTTGTCTACCTACCGGCAGTATGTCTGTGGCTTATTTTCGATGTTGTCTACTAAGCGCTCTTCAAGTTGACTCATATAGTAGTTTGCAAATGTCGGCCTCAGGGGAGATCCCTTAGCTACTCCATCGACTTGTTTGTAGAGATTTCTGTCCGCTGTCCTGACCAGAGCCGATGATGTGAAAGAACGTAGCATATATCTTAAGATGTTTGGGTCCAGGCTAGGAACAGATATAGCAAGATGGTGGTATAAGTTTTGTATAATGATGTCGATGGTTCGTGAGGTAGGCACATTAGTAAATAGGCTTTCCACATCAAGGGATGCTATTAGTCCTATCGGTCTTGTAGAGTGAAGTATATCGAAAAATTCCTGCATGGACATTATGCTATATTTTCAAGGAATGTATGGTTTTATTATTTCATTTAAGGTTTTAACTAAACCGTATATTGGTGTGGTGACTTGAGAATTAATGGGCTCAGCGAGTGGTTCGGCTTGTGTATTTTTACGTTCCATACAAATATCCTGGTGTATAATCACCGAAAATCTTTTGGAAGTGAAATTCTCCAATAAGAGCATTAACTTTAGTTATTTGTCCATTTATTTTCCTTTTTAAGTCGTCTTTTGGATCATTTTTCATTCGCTTAAATCTAGTCGTGTCGCTTAGGATATTATTCACTTTACTGTTATATTCATCTTTGTTTAGAATGACTTATAAGTTAGCTTTGTCAACTTGTCTTATTACTATTTCTTTGTTGTTTTTTAGAGATCTGATGGCTTTTCTTATCTCTGGTGTTATCAGTTTGCTGCCATTAAAGCATCTTCGTTTGGTGGCTTCCGCGCGTACTTGGTATTTTAGGTTGGCGTTAATTTCAATTATTGATTGTTCTTGTAATTTCAACAGAGATTGAAACAGGGTTTCTAGTTCAATTTTTTTTTTTAAATTGGATCAAATTTGGTTTGTAGGTGGCAGTTAAAACCGTGATTTAGAGCTTTTTTTCGATGGTGGAGAGCGTATGAAGGGAGAGATTGAAAGAGACGACATCTACATCAACGCGCAAATTGAAGAACATCAAACAGCAATTTGAGGAAAACTCCGTTTTAAAATTCACTTATGAATTGAACAGGAACAATAAATTACCTTGTCTCTACGTAGAGGTACAAAACATCAACGGTTTTTACGTTACAAAAGTGTACAAAAGAGCTACAGACATGGGAAGATGCCTCAACGTGGATAGTGAATGTCCTGAAAGGTCCCAAAAAGTGTAATCGGCTCATACATCCGCCGAGCATACAAATGCTGCTCCATGTGGGAACTGTTCCTTCAAGAGATCTTCCACATAAAACAAACCCTCGTAAACAACGGTTTCCCAAACAGCATCATTGAAAAACAACTTCACTCATTTTTCGGAAGGCAATTCAAAGACAGGGATAAAACGAAAAGTAAACAAGAAGCAGTAAATAATACCAAACTGGGTAATACTTCAGATTTTGGGCGCACGGTAGGTGGCGCTGTTAGTAGGCTACAACTTAGGACTACAATATATCTCTTATGACGTCAGACGGTAGGTTCAGATGTGACCAATCACGGTGTTATATTTTCTTGTTGTTTTGGGGATTTGTAACTTTTAGTCTGTATTATTCACTAAATATCTGCACCTCTGCTCGTTTATAGTTTTTTTTAGGTTAGGTAAGGCTTCTTGATGTCTTTTATTGTTATTTTTTTTGTTTCCGTATTTTTTATTTCGCAGTGAACGATATCAACTTCTTACTAGCAACGCCGAAGCTATAAATAGAACCCACTTAGCATTTTTTCTGTTTCGTTATGGCTTTTTCGTGCTCTAGTTGTGCTTCTTCGTTATTCGAATTCGGGTTTATTTCGCCTGACTGCCAAAAAATTTTTAGATTATTTTGAGGCGCATAAACTAATCAAGAAACCTATAAAAGTAAGTAATGTTTGTTATTAGGTTAGGTTTTTCTGCCAGTAAAAAGCTTTTGGGGGGGGGAAAAATACAGTAAATTCAAGCGGACTAATCGTGGGGGAGACATCACTGCGGGGGCGGCACCCTGTGATGATCCTGAGTTTCAATCAATTGAGGGGTTTGGGGGACACAGACACCCAGTATATACTCATATACAAAAAAATCTAACGCCCTAATTGTTCACATCTGACTCTACCGTCTGACGCCATAAGAAATATATTGTAACCCAAAATTGTAGCCTATAAACAGCACCACCTACCGTGTGCCCCGAAACTGAAGTGTTACCCAAAACTGTATTATAGAAATCATATGTAATCGGCCTACAAAATAGACAAAGCCTATCAAGGAGATTGTTTACCGTAACATCAAAGTTAAGAAGCAAACGGACAAGATTCAAGTGATTATATATTATAAAACGACAAAAGTTAACAATCTCATTATGAAAAACAACATCTGCCAAAACTCCTCGATTCTGAAGTCTACGAACATAGTTTAAGAGTTTACATTCCCGAATCAAGACTTTAAGATTCAAAACAACTCAAAATATGTTGGTATAACTACCACCACACTTTCGAGGCGTTTAACAATGCACCTGCAACATGGAGCGCCCTAAAATCATATAGAGAAAGTGCATATCATCTGCTTAATAATAGACATATTGGTTAATAACAAAAAGATCCAAAGAAAAAAGGGAGAAAAAGCTAGACTGAACACCTTATTCGCCATCTAAATTAACGAAGAAAGCACAGCTATCAATATCCAGAGTACGAGCTGGAATCGAACATTAAAGTAGTTTTAAAATTCCGCTTACACAGGAGTGGCCCGTTCCCTTGAGATAACGTTTAAGCGAGGATGAATAAATATCCCCTAAAATCTGTTTTTTTTTCATTCTGAATCCAACATTCTTTACCAATAAATAAAGAAAGACACTCTGAAGATGATCGCATAGATCGAGAGCTAAGAAATTAAAGTCGTTTGTTTTGTACCGAACACATTTCAATTAAAAAAAAAAGAGATGAACGTAGGAGAAGTTGTTTGTTAACTACAAGATAACCTAAAAAAGATAAGAAAAATGGAAAGTTTCCAAAGAAAATTACTAAAGTTCAAAGATCAACCACCAACCAGTATGCAATCTAAAATTATATACGTTTTGCGTTGTACGTGCAGTAGCACTGTATCATATGTAGTGGCAACAAGGCGTACGCTCTACTCCCACCTCATGCAGCATATGGGTAGATCTGAAAGAACTGGACTACATCTTTCAAAACCTGATCCATCACAAATTCGAGACCATCTGTCACAATGTGGCTCTAGGGCTACATTCGAGAACTTCACGATACTTAATGCGGTAAGAAACATCTCGGACCTTTACCTGCTAGATTCAATTTATATTACAAAACTTCAACTCAGTCTAAATAATAACTCATTATCTGTCCCATTAAATATAGTGACACATTAAAAAAAATAGTAATTCGTTAAATTTCATAATTTTTGTGGGGGACGGGGGTTGCAAGAATAAAATCTACTCTCAATTATTTTCCTTCCTATATTTTAGAAATTCTCTCGTCGTTTTTTGTTCCTCGTATTTCCAATGTAATCAATTGGTCTCAAATTTAAGTCATGTTTCACAATTTGGACTGTTAAAGACTTGCTCAGTTAATACTCTGTTTTGAAGTTACATTTATTATATTTGGAGCTTCTGAAAAATCTCTCGTTTGGAAAAGTAAAGGCAAGCACTTTCAAGTGTTTCTTTACGTACCTACAGTGAACAATTGGACACTCTCTTTCTATGTGGCTGCTTCTTATCTAGGAAAAATACAGCGTTCATAATTTTAACAACAAGGAGTAACAACAAGGAAAGAAGGTACCCTAGGAGACCTTACGGTCCATTCAAAGAGGGTACCTTTGGACTAGCAATCGAGCAGGCACATGGATGCTCAATTGTTTTGCGTCCCTAAACGGCCACTTTTCAAGACCTTGTCTAGTCTTGACTTGAACTGGTCAACAGATTCACTATTGACAACTTTCACTGGAAGTGCGTTCCACTTACCGCAGATACTGTAGGTGAAAAAATTTCCACACCGATTGCGGTTGTAACGCTTCAGGTTAAGTTTGAAGCCGTGATTGCGCGTTCTGTTCTCACTCAGTGTGAAAATATCCCGGTAGTCAACATTGTCGAACCCTCGAAGTATTTTAAAAACTTCAAAGAACTGACCCCGCAGTCTACGGGTTTCCAGTGAGAACAGATCTAATTCCCTTAGTCTATCCTCATAACTTTTATGTCGGATAGAGGGAATCAGCTTGGTTGCCCTGGCTTGTACGCGTTCCAATCTCGCGATGTCCTTTCGCAATAAAGGACTCCAAAATTGTACGGCATACTCCAGGTGCGGTCGGAAAAGTGAGTTGTACAGGCACAGTACAATCTCCTGGTTCCGATAACCAAACTGGTGCTTAATATATCCTAGCATCCTTTGGGCCATTTTCTCCACCTCAATGCACTGTTTTGAGAACTTGAGGTCACTAGTGATTGTTACACCCAAGTCCTTCTCAGTGTCGGTGGATTCAATAGCAGTGCCCTTAAGGATATACTGAGATTGGGGATTTCTGTGGCTGATATGCATCACTTTGCATTTCCCCACGTTAAAAGGCTTTTGCCACGTGTCCGACCACTCCTCAATCTTCCCAAGATCTTCCTGCAGGCGGGCAGTATTTCCATCCTTTGCAACGTTCATACCAAGCTTGGTATCGTCGGCAAATTCGGAAATCTTGGCAACCATGTCACCGTCCATGTCTTGACGTAGATGATAAATAGTAGTGGTCCCAGGACAGAACCTTGAGGAACCCCGCTAGTAACGGGCACCCACTCAAAAGACTGTCCATTCACTCTCACCCGTTGCCATCTGCCACTTAGCCAGTTCTCGATCCAGCCGGCTACCTTTCCATCTATGCCAAGCGCTTGCACTTTCCAGGGAAGGCGGTGATGTGGTACCTTATCAAAGGCTTTCTGAAAGTCTAGGTAGACCACATCCACCGCCTTGTCCCGATCGTGCTCACAGAAAACGAAGTGGAAGAATTTTACAAGGTTCGTCAGGCATGACCGTTGCCTCCGGAAGACGTGCTGGGAACTCCTCAGTAGCAGGTTTGACTCTAAATACGACGTCACTTTGTCCACCATGATGCTTTCCATGAGTTTACCGACTATCGAAGTTAGACTGATAGGTCGGTAGTTTGACGGATGGCTGGGGTCTCCTTTCTTGAAGATTGGAGTCACTTTCGCCTCACGCCAGTTTCTAGGAACGCATTTTGTCCGGATTGACATGTTGAAGATGGCGCTCAGGTGTCGTGACACTTGATCGCGCACTTCTTTCAACACTTCAGGTAGAAACCAATCCAGGCCAGGCGACTTATTCGTCATTAGGTCACTGATCTTCTTTTTGATTTCAACTTCAGTGAAGTCCATATCCTCCAGCTTTTCCCCCGAGTAGGAATCCGTCGGCTGGGGGATGGGACCACATTCTTCAGTAAACACTAAAGAGAAGTAGTCGTTGAGGAGGTTAGCATTTTATGCATCTGAATGCTTTAATTTCCCCTCCTCGTTTCTCAAAGGGCCAATCGTTCGACGGATTGGGTTACGGCTGTTTACATATCCAAAGAACTCCTTGGGATTCTTTTTACAGAGTCTTGCCACTCGAAGTTCCTCAGACCGCTTAGCCGCCCTTATGCTTGACTTTACTCTCCTGGCTAGCCTCCGGTATTCGTCAAAGTCACCCTAGATCTTCGATTGCCGGTACAGAGTTCTTTTCTCCCTAAGCAGTTGGCCGATTTCTTGATCAAACCACTTAGGTTGAACAGAAGACAGATGGGGGCATTTGAGAGGGATGAAACGCGATTGAAGACTCATGAATGTGGTTTTGAAACTATTCCACGAGTCTTCAACAGCATCGCACACTTCTAGCCTCACGTCAGTCAGTCCAGCTCGAAGGCTTGTAAAGTTTGCTCTTCTCAAGTCAAGTTTCTTTGATTGACTGGCAACAGACCTTACCTTCGGGATCTTGACGCTAAATCTAACTAGCTGGTGATCACTGCCACCGAGCTCTTCGCCTACAAAGATATCCTTAACGATATCATCCTTAGAGGTGAAGACCAAGTCGAGGATATTTTCTCCTCTCGTCGGTTCTCTTACCCATTGAGTGAAGAACTCGTTGTTGGCGAACTCCAAGAGTAGCGCGCTCTCGCCACAGGCTGCTCTGGTTTTCCAGTCAACTTGGCTGTTGAAATCGCCCATAACGATTCACACTCTGCCTTGAACCAGCTCACCCAGCAGCTGGCACAGTTCCCTGTCCTTCTCAACGGGTTGGGAAGGGGGTTTGTACAGCAGCAGGGTCCTGTATCTGACAGGACTGATCTATAGGTCAACGCCTAGGAGCTCGTGGTCGGATATAACGTTGGAGTTCGTAGATTTGATTGTATCCTTGACAGAACACATTAAACCCCCACCCTCTCTGTCTGGCCTATCTTTTTGGAATAGTTGGTAGCCAGGAACCGTGAATTCACCTTCAAAGTCTCGGTTTGAGGTTTTTATCCACGATTCTGTTATGGCTACCATTTCGGGTTCTTCCGTTGCTACGAGGCCACGGAGTTCAGGAAACTTGTTCTTGATTGACCTTGCATTAAACAGAAGAACTTTCAGGGAGTCCCCTAATGTAGGACTCCCTATACTCTTCCGTTTCCCGGCTTCTTGTTTGTCGCGGTGGCACCATTTTTGACAACCTCCGAGAAGGTTGTTTGGGGAGTGACACGGGCGTACTGGCGTACGTCTGCCTTCCCAATGGGCCGGACACTCCTTTGGGTGCGCTCCACGACATCCTAGATGAGGTTGGCTAGGAACTCCTTGCCCTTAAAGAAGAGGTGCACCCCGTCCCCGTCCCAAGAACATTGTAAATAACCTCTCAAAGTTGTACAAAACCTTTTCCTCAGCACCATTTCCCAACTGTTCAAGACTAAGTAAGAGATGATAACTGTAATTTTCAGCATTAATGCAGCAATATTAAAGTTCTTGTTTAAAAAGAACATCGTACTTTGTGGATTTTGGAAACAGAATTCGTCCGATTTGAACCCAATATATAATTTATGAGCGATAACCAAGCTGGTGGTTGATAAAAAGATACCATTTAATTGTTAGCATTTGCAGGTGCTTATTGTAAAAAATGGGCTAATATCAGTGAAGATATGATCACAACTTTGGTTTTTATTATGCCAAAACGAATTAGAGCAGTTTTGAAGAACAATGGACATCAATACAATTATTAACTGCGCGAATCAGTGAACTATATTTATTAATAAAATGGTTTGGGGCTTTTTATGTATCCTTCACCTTACATTATGATGCAAAGAATCTGATACAAAATGCAACATTTGATTAATCGTATAACTTTTCTTATATGTAAAGGTTCAGTAGTCACACATATACTTCATGAGTTTTCTTATATTAGAGTATGTAAATGTGTTTTTTTACTATTTATTTGCCTAAAGGGCGCTTAAATTGTGTGGGATACTTTTCTTTTTGTGAAAATAGAATTTCTGGAATGATGATAAAGAAATCAGAAACTAATAGAGTTTAAACTAAATATTTTTCTGTTTAATTTTCAAATTAAGTCTTTTATGTAAAATAGTTCTGTCTTAAAGTAAAATGGACGCTCAAAAGAAAGTTATGTGACATTTGCTTGTTTTGGATATTAGCAGCTTGTGAATGAGAATTGGTGTGTCGATGGCTTAGTCAAATAATTTTCATTTTGTTTATTATGTTGAAGGTAGACTAATGATTGTTGCCACTGGTATTTTTTATTATTTAATTTGATAACTTTTATTGTAAATAAATGAAAAAATTATATTGTGTTCGCATAATTTACGAAAAGATGTAACGATGTAATTACTGTTGCTTTTTATCCACTGTCCAAATTTTAATTACATAAGGAAGGAGTTATAAAATATGTACTTGTCGAAGAGCTTAGGATTTGACTTGTAAAGCAGGAAAATTTTAAGGATGTACATACCTATAATTTCTTACGAAAGCAGGGTCGAATTTTGTTTTTACACTGCTTTTCTTATCATGCTTACAACAGTAGTGACATGATGTCACACTTTTTCGTATTCTTGTAATTCCTTTAAATGCTGATCGTCTTTGCTAATTACTATCTATATCTGTGCAAATATATTAGTCCTTAAATCTTTATTTAAAATTATCTTTCCTGTAAATTATAGTATTTACTTGTTATAAGTCTTTTACTATTGACTCTATCTCGTCTAAATTTGAAGATAATAATGAAAGATAAGTCTAGCCAAACTGCCTAAGATATGTCTACTTATCTCTGATTTTTTCTTTTTCAATGTATTTTTTTATTTATTTATTTGTTAAAAAAATACAAATTTTAACTGTGTAGATAGATAAAATATTTTATATGTGTGAATAATAAGATACACACGTATTCTTACTTTTCCTGTAGATTGTTGGACTTTTAAGAAAAGAGACCTTCCGTAACAACAAGGTTCCATAAGTTAAAATCCAGCTATATCTTTTTAGATTATGCCAGATAAGGTAAATTTACCTTGAAACGTTTTACCAAGATTATTGAAACAGCTTATTTGATTGAACAAGTCGGCCTAAAATAGCTGGATCATGTAAAGATGATTCGTCTCAGTGACAATTTTTTAAGATAAGCGATCTCTAGATTGACCTAGTAGACATAAACCCAACATGCCTCACCATTGATAACTCAGGGGAACAATTTTAATCACATTTTCTGGTAACTTAGATTTATCTGACAATTTTAATTCATATTTTCATGATTATTTTAAATATATAATCCATTTTTACCTACATGCTATAGTTATTCTGTAATTTCTATTTTCTCGTTTCCCCGAAAACTGCCCTCTAGACGGACAGAGAGGGTGCTTGTAGAAAGCAAATACTTCACAGTACATAGAAGTAAGATAGTAATAAGTGCAAGTGTGCAAAATATTGACATCATTGTTTCTTTTTTTCGGACTGTTATTTCTGTCTGATCAATACTAAAGGGATTAGCAAGAAAAATCGACACAAGATGGACTACCCCACCATTCCCTCGGCGATCCGGCCAGTACCTCATTCTGAGTCTTTAGCAGTTCCAATTTTCAGTGGATATGCTACCTCCGAGAATGAAAATGATGTAGCTGATATGGACGTCTACGGAATGGATTCAGAGTATGCTGATTCATCATCAGATGCTGAACATGCATTAGCTCCTCACTGTTTCAATTAAGAGGATTTGAATGGCTTGATACGTGATTTGACGCTCTCCAAGAAAACTGCAGAACTTTTTGCCTCCAGGTTGAGTGAAAGACATATGCTTGACATGTCGGTACGGGAGAGGAAAAGTGAGAGGAAATTTGTTAAATATTTCTCTGAGGTAAAACAATTTGTATACTGCCACGATGTTCCTGGTCTGTTTACCGAGTTAGGACTTAGCACCTTTAGCCCTCCTGAGTGGTTCCTTTTGCATAATAGCAATAAATTTGTTGCAGTTCCTGACGGTCACTTTGTCCATCTGCGATAAATTCACGATAACATAAGAATGACCATGGATTTATTTAAGTACCATGAACACAATTGGATCATGTTTGTAGACATTAAGATTGTCAACTTCCTCCTTGGCCAGCAGATGGAATATACAAAGTTTCCATGCTATATCTGTATGTGGGAAAGTCGAGCCCGTGTCAAACACTGGTCCCTAAAATATTGGCCAGTTCGGGAAACTTTGGAAGCAGGAATACCAAACATTGTTAATGAGCCAATCATAAGTCGAGAGAAGATCGTTTTCCCTCCACTTCATCTCAAACTGGCGTGGATGAAGCAGTATGTCAATGCGTTGATCACTGACAATGATTGTTTTTAGTACATAGTATCGGCGTTTCCTGCTTTGTCATACGAAAAAATAAAAACAGGAGTATTTAATGGTCCCCGAATCCAAAGACTTCTGAGTGATTCTAGATTCGTGAACACCATGAATGAAAAAGAGGAGGCAGCCTGGCTCTCATTTTCTGCTTTTGTTGGTAACTACTTGTGAAACAAAAAAGCCCATAACTACGACGATCTAGTTAATAATATGCATTTAGCATATCATCATCTGGGATGCAACATGAGTGTGAAGCTGCATTTCCTAAATAGTCACCTCGACCGATTCTCAGAGAATCTGAGAGCCGTGAGCGACGAACAAGGGGAACGCTCCCATCAGGATTTGATCAACATGGAAGAGAGCTACCAAGATCACTGGTATATACCGATGGTGGCGAACCACTGCTGGATGATTAGAAGAGATCAGACAGAGAAGACTTACAAGAGAAAGAGTTACAAATGCAAATTTTTGCCTGATTGAAATCAAGAAGAGGTCGTCCATCCTGATGTACGGTCATTAATAAATTAGCATCTATTTGATTACAGTATTTGTAATCCTAATGTGTTATTCAAGTTTCTTCTCATATGCAATAAAATGTTTGTGCAAGAAACCTGCTTTACTATTTATAAATAACGCAAAAGGATGATTCAAAAATTCTTCAGGGCATGATGATAGGCATGATAAAATGAAAATTATTGTATAATATTACTTATTGATATACGAAATATCTGGAGCATTTAGAGAGAATCTGATTTCAGATTTGAATTTAGTATGCGCGAATTAGGTAGGAAAATGTACTTTTGTCAATTCACCAAATACATTGTTCCTTAGTGTAATCCATCTAAAAACTAGTTGTACAACTAAAAATTTACATTTAAATTGGAAAACTGAGAACCAATTACACACAAAGGTGGAGCGGATTATGTTAGGTTTTTCCTTTTCTTAATATACATACATGTTAAACTTTACTCCATCTGTTTACATGGAGTCTATATTTTCTAAACTAACGTGATTGTCGGAATTTTTTCCCATTTCTGGGAGAATGCCAGAGGAAGATTTGAAAAAGGGAAAATATTTGGGTTAACCCTTTAATTAGTATTTTTTACCGGTGAAAACGGTCTTATTAACTTGTCTCGAGCTGAACTTTTAGCGGGAATTCTTTGGAGAATCACTCGACTTTTCCATAAGTTTGCCGTAATTCAATACTCTCTCTAAATTTAAAAATTAATCGACTTACCTCAACCGCTTAATAGGGTATTTTTCTTGGAATCATTCAGTTCCTTTGTAAACTAGGGTGTTTATGCCTTCAGCTAAGGAAACGTGGTTTGCCTTTCTTTAGTATATCTCTTCTTTTGTAAGTCAGTTTAGAGTTAATATTTAACAAGGTAGGTTGTATTGTTTTGCTTAAGTAACACTTATTTTCTGCATTTAGAAAGCCATGGTTAGTGAGACCTTACTCTGAGTTTCAGATTTTCGGAGCCTGCTTTGTGCTCCCTTTTTGGCCAATGTAAAGGTGATACCGTTGGAATCTGCATTTCCCACAATTAACCACTTCCGCTTGTAAGTCGCATCGTTAGTAGGACCTGTTTACTGTTTAGGCTAGATTTCCATTTAACCATCCGATTCACAGAGCTGTTTTATTTTTTTCACTTAGATTTAGCATTTCATTCATGTTGGCGAAGTCAGAACTCCGGTAACTTAGCCTATTGTTGTATACGTTCTTGATATCCCATTTTGGGATATATTAGTATTAGTTTGTTTATTTGAATATTTCAATTTAGACTTTATGCATTGGGTTGTTGGGGACGAGGGATTTCTTGTCATTATAGTTAAATCATTCAAATAATCAGGCACTGGATTTGATTTTATTGATCGCAGGTTTGGCCATTAATCGTGTTCTAATGGACTATTAAACCGTGGGATTAAAAATCTACGGCGATAAACGACCAACAACGATGGACAGCGAAATTACGACGCTAAGAAAACAATGGGCATCAGGAAAGACAATTACAGCAGGAGTGAATCAGCCCTGGCCTTGACCCTTTAACATTACACGTCGCCACCCTTGATTCTGACAACCACTTGGAACATCTCTTCCCCAGGTTCTTTCGATACGGCTCCAGTGGTTAACCATCTCCTGCTTGATAACCGCCAAGGCAGCGTAAAGATCTACCTTGCCCGCACCTACAACCACTTGCCTCCTTCATCCTCTTCTGTTCTTCCTATCGCCCTACAGCCTGAGAACCAATGTGTGATTGAGGAAAGCATCTTCATATCCAAGGCGAACTGAATATTTGGCGTATCCAAGCATAATGGGCCGGAACGTCTCGTATACGACATGTTGGCTGCCCAGGAATCCTACAGTCCCCGGTTCTTCCAGCTGCCCTCCATCCGGAAGAATTTTGAGGGTTCTTCTCCACATCACTTTGCCATTAAGCTCAACTTAAAGGATGGCTTTTAACATATTTGAATTCACCCTAGCGCCGGCCACAACTTTGAGTTCGTGGTCGCGGGCCGTCGGTTCCGCTTTGCTCTCCCCTGGATGGGCTTTGCGTGCTCCCTTTAATTCATGAAGATGGTCCTCAGTGCGGTCATGAACTTTTGTGTACGGGATACTGGCTGTATTTCTCACAAATATCTAGACGACGTGCTCCTGGTGGGCACCATCCCCGCATCCGCCGGTGCCTTAGTTTGGTCAACGCCAGCTCCATTACTAGAACCTGCGCAAGTGTTTGCTTTATCCTACCCAGCGCTTGGCGTACCTGGGGATCGAGATCGACCCACGCCTCCAGCGACCACGCCAAACACAGGAACTTTTACCCCATTACCGTCCAGGCACTTAAGTAAGATGCCTATAACCCAGTGCTTAGCAAGTGCTGGCTGCGCATAGAGGTCCTACTCAACTTCATCATCCCCGTCGTGAGCCTTCCCTTCGTGTGGTGCCATGTGTGTTTCGCCCAATTGATAGTTCTGGACCCTTCGATCTTTGCTCTGCATTCCCACTTCTTTAACTACAAGTGCTCACGCGAAAGAGACCACCCGCGTTCCCGATTAATGTATATGTCGACGCCTTGCCATCCCGGGCGCGTCCTGGAATATTACTTGCGCCTCTTGTGCCTTGACATATTCTAGCTGGAATCGGTAGTGCTCCTGACGGCCTTCTGACTTTTCCTGTTGGCCCGCTTGTACCTTCTGTGGGAAAGTTCCGAAAGGCAAGCTCCACAGCCTCTATCCTGCTTCTTTCATGGCACTAACTCGCTTCTTTGCCATCTCTTTCCTGAACATCTTCTGCATTAGCAGCCGATGTTATCGCGTGGATGCCGGTTTCCGGACCTTTGAAGAACATATGGCCTGGGGGGACGCTTTACGCCTTTGGCTATATAAGGCAGTCCTCCTCCCAGGAAGCTTCATTGTCGTTTCGGCTAAGCTACTCGTCACATCTCCTCGTTGGCTCCCCGCCCTTCTCTTCCTTCGCACTAAAGCCTTACCTTTGCAGTGTATAGCTGTTCCTCCTAGGAAAGGTTCTCCTTCTAACTCATTTTGTAAAAATGTTTAATAAAGAAGGGTCCTCCTCCCCGCGGGGGAGGAGGACCTCTCTGGATTATAATTCCCAGGGGATTTGTATGTACGTGGCCATTTCAGGATCTTAAGCTCAGAACAGCATGATGGTATAAAGACACTTGGAACCACATACCAGAAAATTACCTAATAGTCTCACCAGTGAACGAGTGGCGGGCTCCTTATGAGACAAACGAGCGTAGTCACCTACTAATTAACCCGGCAGCTAATTTACGTGCTTTAGAGTCTTATTCAAATTTTCTAAACTGATTCTTAATTGTTAATGTAAGTGTAACTATTATTTTAAGGTATCTAATACACAAGAATTCCTAATACACACTAAGTTGAGCTAGTAAAGAAAAGCCATATTTTTAAGATGGATTAGCATTACTTGTTCCAATAACTCATTTGCTGCCATAATATTAATGAGAAAAGCAAACTCCGTAAAGAAAACACTAAACGTACCATTATTCTCTACTTGATAAGCCGATATTGCGACAAAAAAAGATTGAATATATAAGAGACGAGAGAAAATTTCAACCACCTGAAATTGTCGCCATGCCAATGAAAGAAAAACGAAAAAAGGCAAAATGCCAAAAACTTTTTAAACTTTGAGAAATAAAACAAAAGAAGTGACAGAACTCTCTAACTCTTAGACCAAAATAAAAAAAAAAAAATTATTTTTAGTAAAATAGATAAAAATAAGACGATCTCGTGCGTTAAAATATTATACTATGTTATGATGATTATGCTATACTTTCACATTTTAACAGAGTTCTTAAACTAAAAATTCTTCTATTATCCACTCTTTTTTAACGTTAAAACTTTAATTGGTTTCGTTTAACTTATTGATTTTTCGTGAAAGTATTTTTTTAATCCAGGTTTAATCATTAACATACAAGACCTAAAAAGAATCAATAAGAAATATATGGAAAGATCCATTTGGCAGCAAATCATAATAAACGTTGAACATTGGAAAAGTATCGTTTAAAACGGGTTAAAATTATGAAATGGAAAATCAGATCCAAGTTAATTTTTCCTTAAAAATAGAAAGTAAGGAATATTAATTGTCCGAAGAAAATAGAAATTTAAGTACATTTTTTTAATCATATATATATTGCCTGAAGACAATAGAAATTAAATTACATTTTTTTAATCATATATATATATGAATATATATATATTGAGAGAGATATGTAAAATTCTCTTAAAGCAGTATTAAATATAAGGAAAAAGAAATTATTTATCTATCGTTAATATTCAACCTCGAAATTAAAGAGAATTATAAAATACACTGGCATGAAAATAGACATAAATATACTAATATACTCATAGATAGTCCTGTGTGTATTGAATGCATACAATAGATATAGCGCGATCTCAAAATAGACTTTGTAAATGAATATAAAAGAGCTAGGTATCATTTACTAAGATTGCTCTAAAAATCATTACTTTAGCCAAACAGAGGAAAAAAATAATTTGGAAACGTAAATTTATTTGCCTTCTATGGGCCAAAGTTCTAACACAAATATATATCATTTTCTTTTTTTGTTTTTTTTAATTCAGGTCAAAGGAATATTTATTCTAATATTTAAATTAATGAAGCTTTATTAAAAATTCATCATTTCCAAAATAATAGGAAAAAAGGCATTCTTTCCTTGAATCGAAAATCACAATCCTGTCGTCTTTCTGTAGGAGGTGAGTTTCATTCCGTCCCTAGAACTTAAATATTCGATTATAAGGGTCAACTGTTGACAAATATTGGTTAATGAATGATTATTTTGTAATAATAATCTATTTCGTAATATATTTTGTGGTAAAAATAAAGGTTTGAATTGCAAAGAGAGTTGCTAAAGGTATTGCCCAACGATCTCCATCTGTAGGCTTACAAATTATGACAAAAATGCTTGGTCATACTTCTCTGATTAAGTCTTCAGGACACCTAAAATCTTCAATTCAACGCTATGATTGTTTCTTGATAAGTTCCATGTTTAAAAGACGTTAACTCGAACCTTTCTTATGATTTCAGAAGGGAGGTTAGGAAAGCTTCATCTGCACAGTGACTTGAGCACCTTTCAACAAAGTTCTTAAGTCAAGAAGGGCTGCAAAATCGCTTATCTCACCAAGAAGATTCTTCTCTAGGAATATAAACAATTAACTGTTGGAGAATGGGAAAAAATGATATTCTCTAATCATCACTTGTTAGGGGGAGAAAAGGGTTGCTATTTCATGAGTCTTGTGTCGTGCTCGGTGAAGCCTCCAGATAATCTTCTTACTGGTGGGCGCTTCTCGCATAACTTACTTACTTGCTTATTGCAGTATATGGTAAGCCGATGACGATATTCGATGTCCCAAGTTGATGAACGATTGGTGATTAGGTAAGGTAGTCAATATCAGGGAAGTTGTCCTCTTCACCTGTGAGCATTAACGTGACTCAAATGCCTTTTTCTTAACCTACAAACTTTGCTACAGGTTGGGCAGATCAGCTGAGTAACGGGGTCTGCTGGAGCTCCTCTTCTAGCATGTCGCTGCTGCAGTTTTAGGTCAGATTGAGCTGGGCATTTTTGCTCTATGTTCTCTAGTCCTTTGGTGATTTTACATCTTTAATTTGCAAGATCAATGGCTAGAAATTCCAGGTTCGCTGGAGGGATATTGCACTTCCTTAGGCAAGTGACTTGATCATAAATCCTCTCTTCGAGCAATCAGGTCTTCGATTGTCTTTGTGTGATCTGCCCAGTGAGTAATTGCCTAGGAAGATGCCCTTCTGGCATACGGATCAAATGCCCCAGCCACCATAGTTGATACTTGGTGATCGAGGCTTTATTAATTATGCAGCCATTTTTATCTAGGATTTGTATATGAGGCACACGGTTTTTCCAAGTGAGACAAGGGTTTTCGGGATGACGAAAATATGGAATTTTTCTAAATTGTTCTGGTATCTTATCTATATGCTCCAGGTCTCAGATCCATAAAGAATGGTTGATATGCAGAGGGTGAGTATACTTGGACTTTTGTTGATAGTCTGATGTGTTTGTTCTGGAAAAGTTTTGAGCGAAGTTTTCTGAACGAATTTCATACCTTGATGATTCTGTCTAGCCCCTCTCCATCCATGTTGGTAGATGGCAGTTACAATTTTCCCTATATACCTGAAAAATGGGACTGTTTGAAGTTGTGTGTTGTCTATTGTAAAGGTGGGTAGGTCCAGGTGAGGGTTGGCATGAGGTAATATGAATGATGTCTTTCTAGTGTTGGTTTGCAGGCCAAGGGATTGTTATAAGGAGAAGATGGTGTTGACTACACGTTGCATGGATACTGGTGTATGTGATATTAAGACAGTATCATCTACATAACGTAATTCAACCATTTGTTCTACTGTTGTTTTGGTATGTGCTTGTAATCGCCTGATGTTTAAAAGGCTGCCCTAAGGCGATATTCCAATTGCATTCATTCCTCTGTTCTCAGTAAATTCTGAGGCAGGGATATCGCTGTGGAGATAAAAACGTTAAATATTACAGGAGCTAAGGCATCTCCTTTTTTATATCCTATCTCGACCAGAAATGATGTTTATTTCGATCCCACGTTGTGCACCTTTGCTTCCAAGAAGTAACAGTGAACAAGTTACCATAGTTAAATTGGCTAAATGAACTCAGAATCAAAGATGAAAGTCTCCTATCTACTTTTTAATTATTCCATTTAAAAATTATTCCAATTAGTTATTTATCATACACAATTTTTTCCTTATGCTATAAAATATTTTTTGGGCACCTTTCTCCCCCTATATTGAATCCGTTCTATAATTAGAGCTTACTTTTCTGGACAAGCTGCTCAGCAGAAACGAAATTTTGACGTCTTTAGTAGCTGCTTCCTCGTACTTTACTTTAATGGATCAGGTAATAACTTCATCCTGGTAGTTTTGAAAGGTTAATAGGCTCTCATGGTATCAGTTCCTCACTTGTGATAACCGTGAGGATGACCGACTAAATTCAACCTATATGGATCTAGCCCCTCGAGATAGCTTGCCAATCGCATTCAGTAGCTGAGGTCGTGCCCTGATCAGGTACCAGTTTCTGATCTTTAGCTACTCACAAATCACTATGGGTGCTTACATGGCATTGAAATCTCTGTAACTTCTGGTTTGTGGTATCCGTGTCGACACGGCTGCCACGAGCTCTGTAGATTTCGAAATAATCTCTTGTTTGGTTCATAGACATTTAGGAATTGAAAGGAATGAGCGTGACGATGAGGGTACCCTGAATACCAGACCAGCATTTTGTTTTTCATCACACTGACTGCATGCCAATTGGCAGGTATACCTCCCTGGTTGCCGGGCAAAAAACATGTGAGACATCCGAAGTAAGCTTAACTTTGAGTGTCATCCGCCAAGGCCGCAGCAGCTTCAACTCGCTTTCTATTGACTTGAAATTCATTACCCTCGCAGGACCCACCTATATTTTATGGATCGATCCACTACACCTTAAAGTAAACACTACTTTGTCTTTTGACTGTTCAACACATTCATCTTGAAAGCCCCATTCAGGTGGATCTGATGCTTCTGCACCAAGAGATGATGGGCAAATCCCCGACGCCAGATGGTGTTTGCTTCTTCTTGTGTTTTTGCTTCTTCTTCTCTCTTATTGGCATTAGTTTGCTTATGTTTATTTGGTTTTTTTCTCGTGTATTATTGATTTTGTGTATTTTCTGTAAGCTAGAATTAGTTGGGATAATAAATTCAGCGGATTTTGCCATGAGTGGCAGTCGCCAGAAGGGCTATAAAAAAATCAAAATTCTGCAGTTGAGCGCTTCCTTCACTCAGGTTTGCCGAATGCTCCACCGAGAGAGATGAAGCCAAGATTGTCACTATTATTGAGTAATCATTTTTCACTTTTAGTTTATGACCAGTATGTAGATGTGCATTTTGGCTTAGACTATGCTCGAACATAGTCAAACAAGAATGCGCAGCGTGCAACAAGGAGACACCTATCTAAAAATGTACCAACATCAATGCAGATTTGGAGATGGCACAAAAGATATGAAAAAGACGGCTGTCTGGACAGGGAAAAGGATCTGAAAGACCAATAGCATCAAAAGAGACAAAGTTTCGGTTGGTTAATCACTTTTCTGAAACCCAAAGAAGTTCATAAGAAGAGAAAACATGGAAGCACATATTATTTCAACGACAGTTTGGGGTCTCTTGATGAAACGCTTGCAAATCAAACCGAGAAAGCTGCACCTTGTCTTGGTCGTGAGTTAAATTGCCAGCAATTCTGTAATGATATGCAAGAGAAACTGTAGTAAGATAAGGTCGATTGACGTCTTGTTTTCAGTAATGAGGGCATATTTCCTAAGACGAGCAAAGTCAGTAAGATTAATGTTTACTTTTGGGTAAAGAAAATCCCAATGATATCATACAGCGTGTTTGGCATTAGCTAGATTTCCGAAGTGACCTGTGCCGAGTTTTGGTATTGCGCATAGGGAAAATTTTTTAAAACATTCATCTAATCCAAATAGCTTTAGATATCTTATTCATATTTTGGGCAATAAATCTTATTTTGCTCAACATTGAGCCATTTTCGTTTCATTTATTTAGACTTAGTAGTTCAAAATAAATGTGCCGAAATTTTAAGCCTTAAAATGCTGACGAATTATATTATGATTGCCAGTATTGAATTTTATTATAAATAACGAAATAGTGCACTATAAACGTAGAGGTTCTATTAGATTGAAACAAGAACTGTGGATAAAGTGTGAAATTAAGAGTGAATATGTCAAAGTAATCAATTTAATATAATTTTGAATATCATTAATAATGTCGAGAGTCGAAACATAAATTATTTTTACCTAGTCAAAAGGAAGATAAGCCTAAAAGTAAATTTAAACTAGAATTGATCGTAGGATAGAAACTAGCAAACGCTATTAATATATATGTAAATAAATGTAAGACAATTAGACAGTAGATCGAGCACCGTCAAGATGCCTTTGTGGAAATTAGTGACAATCTTGACCACATGTTAAAGAGAATAAATAAACTTTGTGAAATATTTTACAGACTAATATACAAATAATTTAACTATTATTCAAAACGTAATAATTCTGGCTAAGAAAATAATTAATAAAATATTAACATAAAGGAAAATGAAATTAGTTTTTATAATAAGAAAATGAAATTTTGCAAAGGTCTGTGCCCCGATTAAATCCGTTCGGTTCACCTTAAATAATTATGAAGAGAAGTGTTTTAGAACATCTTTGCACAATATTCAAATAATCTATTAGCAAGGAAATAGTTCTTAAAGCATTCAGAGTAGCAAATGTAGCACCATTTTGGAAGGCATACTGATGACCCTATTCATTATCACCCCATCTCTCTTACTTCGATCATTGATAACCTCTTGAAATCCAATGTTTGAGATAGATTTATGGAGTATCTGGGGAAAAAAGACTTGAGAAATGTTCCAAAGACAGACTCTCAACGCTTATTCTTAGCAAATTTGTGTGATTATTTTCAACAAATGTTTATAACATTTAAAAAAACTTAAGCTCTATATGTAGATATTTTGATGTATAAATGAATTTCAATGCAGTTACACATAAAAGACTCTAAAATGATAAAATACACGAAAAAGTGGCAACAAACTAGTAGACAATTAAAGAACTGGCTCTCAACCCATTAGAAAGCAGATGGGTGTTCTCAATTGAAATACTTCATTATGAGAATTAGTCACTAGCAACCTTTTTATTCGTTCCGTTCGAGGATCATTGCTTTTTACATAAGGTTTTTGAATGAAATTTCTTGTGTCATATTCAATGATTTGCTAAGGACAATTAACTTGGTACTAGGGTGAAATATTATACTGAGCCTGAACATTTGCAAAAGTACTTTGAGAAATTAAAAAAGTGTAAGTTAAGGCGCAGAGGCGAGGATAATCTCAGGGGAGCTTATAATATGGGTATAAAATTCCATTGCTACACCGTCATCATGGAAAAGGTTTTAGGCGTTTTAACCTGAATTGATCTAAATTTTTTAATCTTTGCATGGAGCATCACAGAAGGTCAATAGGTTCAGAGGATTCATTGCTACACATTTTGCATATATAACAAAAGATATTAGTTTTTCCTTTTATAAAGGGCTTGGTACACCTCAATTGAATTATGCAGTGAAATTCTTGGCTTCATTAATGCGAAAGAACTTAGTAATATTGGAACGAGATCAGCGTCGATCAATGGAATTGATTCCTTAGCCTAAAAATATGTACATCGTTGGAAGAAAACCTGAGGTTCATTGATTTCGTTTCACTGAAAGATCAGCATCTTCACTGTCCCAGCTTATTTAATTATTTATAATTCTAAATGGATTTAATTATATAATTTATGTCTTACTATTTGAGAAAATTGAATGAGCCTTAATAGAAATAACCTTTTCAAAGGGAGAAACAAAAAAATTTAACACTGCAATAGCACAACATTTCTGTTTCTTATAAAATATCCTCTCTTCGTTTACTTTGCTAAACTTTTGAAATTGATCAAATTGCCTAGTTTTAAAATCGTCTCGATGGCTCTTAAGTGGATCGTAATACTCTAATTCATTGAGTGGACAAAGTACATAGGAGTCATACATCTTTTAATCGACTTCTGAAGAAAGGATGAAGAAGAATTGAGGAAAGAAGGACTGATGCAGGGAAATTATAATAAAGGGGAATACTAACGTTATCTGATCAGGAGATAAATGGCTAACATAAGAAAATTCGATCGTTCTCGAATCACTGGGGGAAAGAGGCAAATTATAGAATTTACATTAACAAAGATAATTATAGAGTTTCTCCATGGATATTCTTGGAAAGGGTAAGAAAGTTGAATCAAGAGGGTAGGTGAATTAAATGGCTCATTTAAAAATATAATAGGTTTTCTTACAATTAATTTTTAACAATTTTATTGACTTAATGTAACTTAAATTACCTGGAAGTACTTTTCAATTTAAAGCGTTTTTACGATTGAAAGAATGGCCCAAGATAAGGGTTTATTTTTAATTTATTACTATTTCTTTTTCTGTTACTTTCAGCGCGTACACCTTTTGAATTAAAGATTATATTGTGACCTTTCAAAACCTTGCAGTTTTGTCATAAATGGCCGCAAAGTATCTAATTGAAAGAGAGAGCGATTGTAATACTCTAATTCTGTCATTATGGTTTTTATTAGACAGTTTTCCTTAAATATAATCTTCAAAAGATTCTATTTCCTTTTGCAGAGAAAAGAAGCCTAGAACTGAGCTGCATATTCCATTTGAGCGTGCTTGGCGGAATTACATGATTGACCTAGTATGTTTGTACTTTTATCGCTATTAATTTTTAATATGCAATCTAGGATATAAAATATTGATATATTGATCTAAATCTTTGATGTGCTATTTAGACGCTTTAGAAAGGTAAATTTCTTTTTTTTGCGTCTATGGCTTCGCTTTAAACGTATAATGATAATTAACATAAGTTTGTGGCATATATTTTTAGTATTTTCTTTTAGTAAATGTTAATAACATATTTTTTGCCACAGTAAGCTATAACGTCTATATAATCAATAGCGAATATTTATTGTAAATAAAGGACAATTTCTTCTTTGGGAAAGAGGGTGTTTTCGTACTCAATAAATATTTCCCCAAAAGTTTGACAACTTGCGAGTCAAATTGCCTCATTGCACTACGAAAGACATCAAAATTTGCATATCGGAATTTTAAATTACCTTCTCATGTTTGTAAAGAAGTTTAACGCTCTCTTACTGACTAGGAAAACATAGCAGGAGATTAAAAGAGATGCATTGTGAATGTTTTGGCCTATTTGAGAGCCACAGAGACATTCATATTTTTTCTTTAATTGTTATTATTAAATACAAAATTATGCTCGCATTACTTCGATATGAAAACTTTAGCCATATAAGTCTTTAGTAGCATCTCAGACTGGAATATATTTAATAAATATTAATACAATTAATAAACTTACCATTAAAAAGTTTTAATGATTTTCAATTTAAATCTTTCCTTTTTTTCACCACTGACGTCGAGTGGATCATGATCATAGAACTCAAGGGGATAGTAAATCTGTAATTTCCATATTGGTATGACCTGCAATAGAACTTAGCCCCTTTACTGGTCAATAGTATTCTAAATCCTCACTTAGATAGGCCAAGATGTGCTCAAAGGCATTCTATAAGTCCTTTCTCTGACCGGCCTCGAGTTAATCTCAAAGTTAATAATATTTCATCCGTAATCTGATAAATATGATTTTTGGGATTAAATTTTATTTGAATTATTCGCATAAAATCGAATTTATCGATTGGTGCTCAAAATTAGCAAAAAAGAAATCATAAACATTTGTTTACATACTTTGTTATCCATAGCTTAGGAATGGTCTCACTTTAGGTGGGCAAATTGGAGCATATCTTCGTCTGTGCGCTTCGTAGGAATTTGGTCAGCGAGGGATTTAAAGCAACCTACAATTGATATGTTTTAGCCTAGCGAGTTCAACGATGCTCGGTCGAGATCAAGAGGATTGAGAGACCTCCTGGCCACTTCCTCCATCTTTGCCTTTTTTATACATAATATAAAAAAGCCGATGTTTTTTTTATCGAATTTAATTGACCCAGAAAACCCGTAAACGATTTGGTCACCTGATACTTCATAGATTCTCTCCGTTTCAAAGACTTTTACCAGCATATGAAATTTTGTCGATGCATTTTAAATTTTCTTTTAGAGTTCACACATAAAACGGTTTGAAGTGGCTCTTCGTGTATATATTTAGCGATTAATGGACATTTATCAGGAGAGTAAGGTAGATGGGGCAGCGATGTGTTGTCGTTGCAATGACTTATAGAAACAACTCCTTTTTAACTGATTAACGGTAAGTGCTTTCGGATAATTTCATCTCGAAATATTCGCTAAAAGAGTCTTACTTGGTAGGTAGTGTTAACAAAGATTTAATGGAAAATAACTTGGTAAACGATAAACTATTTTGAAAATGTTTTTCTATTGTTTAAATAGTATTCTTATTTTTCCACCTAGGTTAGAAAACTGGACTAACTTTCTTGGACAATTGACAAATCTCTTATATAGACTTTCTTTTGGAGACGTTTTTTTGTTCATATATTTAATTTAGTAAACATCAAAAACTATGATTTGGCTTACGATTGGAACATAGTTTTGCGCTGGATATTTTAATCTTTGCTTTAATTTAATATATTTCTTAACTTTGTTCTTCCTTCCATTTCTCTGTAATGGATTTACATAATTATCTGTAAATGGTGAAGTTAGAAGAAAACCTTATTTAAAATGAGAGGTGGATTTGACCTGTTTTGACCACCAGTTTTATATCTTTGTCAATGAATATCTGCGGAATTACATTTTAACATCGTTTCTTAACTAAACCTGCACATGCTTTTAAGAAGCCCAATTTGATTATTTCAAGAGATGCATTTCATTGACCCTTTCATTTCAACTCCTCACCTTAAGTTGATCTATCCTCTTCGCAAAGAGGGGTTGAAGCAAGAAAGTTGCATTATCACCAATTTGCTAGCACTAATGATTGTCCACTTTTCGTGAATCTACTTTACCTATGTCTTTAATAGACTTAAACTTCCCTTAACTTCACTACACTTTTGTAAACGCTTTAATACGAATTTAAAATGGAAATGCTTTCATTGTTTTCCTATTAACCATTTTAAATTATTATATATGCACAATTAATGTGTATCTAATTTGGGAAGGAGTAATGGCTATTCCCTTCATAGCTTGCACAAATGAGTTGAAGATATTTTAGGAAAGTAAGGTCATTGAATATCAGTGAAAATAACCAGCAAGTTAATTTATTCTCGTGGCATCCACCAAAGAAACAACTCCTCGAGCAACAGGTAATATAGAACAAACAAAAATGTTAATTGATCTCAAGCGGTTTTAGCACCATGTTTAAACTTCTTTTATCGGGCAAAATTCTTCATTATTTAATTGGATAGTGATAAAAAATGTAATTAAGCCGAAAGCACACTGATTAATATTTTTCTATCGAACAAAATCTACTCGTAAATACTAAATGTCAAACATTAACTTAAAGAGATTCATCTCAAGCACCTTCTTTGCCCTAAAGAATCGTCGAAGATGCACTTTAATTAGTAATGGTATAAAAACACATTTTTTTGTGTGGCAGCCACAGTTGTTTTACTACTTAAGGGTCAAGGATGAGAAATCTTCGACAGAAATATTTCCTATTCTTGATTTTATTATATATTTATCACCTTTATTTTCTTTCCTCCTTCTTTCTTACGCCAAAGGCCATCCCACTAATGTAAAAAGGATACATTCGAAACTTCCAAAATTAACAGTCAAACCTTACCAGCTCAATAAAGATAAGACCCTTAGAAAGAAGCTTGTTAAAACCACCTAAAAGAAAATCATTCAAAGGCAACAAACAAACAATAAAAAAATAATTATCACCTAAGAGGAGAGAAGAATCTGAAAAAATTACTCTAATCCTTTAAATTAGAACATTCAAAGAGATATTTTAGCTGGAATATTTCAGATTAGTTGTGCTAAAATAAATATTTTTTGCCTAACAACCGAAGCTAAGGAAAAATTAGTTCTGAATTACGGGAAAAATAGCAAAATCTCACTAACGATATGAATTTAAACACATCAGAAGCAAATACTTCATAATTGACTAAAATAAATCAACAGAATTTGATTATAAAGCAAAAGGAATAAAATATCACTACGAACTCTGACATTATATTTTTTTTAGTTTTTCGTTAAAGACTATTTATTAAGATAATTTTCTAGTAAATAATTGATAGATTATTTGGAGCTATTATTAGTTATGTTATACAATACAAATTCAACAAAATAAAGCAGGTTTTTTTCCAAAGTTCACTTTTGCAACATAATTTAATCGATAATTCTAGCGAATTGAAAGAATACTTTACTACTGTGATTCAGAAGATGACAGCTAAAAAGAGCATAATGGATACATACAGGAGAAGGTCGTCAAAATATCGTAAAATAAGGAAGATGTCTAAATGAAAAAATCAGGAAAACTGCAGTATTTAGATCTGGAAAGCGAATACCACTTATGTCCGGTTCCCTCCATGAAATTGAAAATAAATTGAAGCACCTTCTTTCTATCTTTAAATCTTGAGCTGACTACCCCCTTGGAAAAAGTCAAAGGACTATAAACCAAGGAGCTCTAGAGGGAAATAAGCCTGCAAATAAAAATACGATAGAGACACGAGTAAAGATTAAATAGGAATAAAAAATAAAAATAAAATAATAATCATAACAAAAAACAGTGATGTGAGCAGATAATAAGAATGAAGTAGCTACCCTCTTAAATGTTAGGAAATCAGTACAATTCACAACAGCACTAGGTAAACCATTCCACTGCACGGGTACAGCCACAGTAAAACTCCTGACTAACTGATTAGTACAATACCTGATACTAGAAAATGTCACACTATTAGCAGCTGCTGCCTGCCTTGTATTACGAGCAAAAAAGGCTAGATCAGGTAAGGAAAAATGCAAAGGATTTTTATCACTGTAGTACATTTTATGCAACAAGCATAAATAACTCACTTTACGCCTCTGCCACAGGTCCACGTTAATACTTGCTAAAATAAACTTGACCGATGACATAACTCTATCCTGGAGCTGAATATGAGAATCTGCATCTGAGGACCACAAATGAGAGCAATACTCCAAACAGATAAGAAGGAAGGAATTAAAACACTTAGTTATAATAGCTTCGTCTCCGAACATTATAATACATCTCCTGATGATACCAACATTCTGGAAAACAGAGAACGCAATATTACGTATCTGTTTCTCAAAATCCATTTTTTGTCGAAAGTAATGCCAAAAACCTTAAAATAATCACTGCTATTTAATACTGTTCCATCAATATGTAGATCAGGATGGATAGGAAAAGGTGTTCTGGACAGACTAACTATCATATTCTGAGTTTTAGAAAGGTTTAGTTTCATGCCCCAAAGCTTACACCACTCACAGATATACGTGCTAGGTCTCTCTTCATGGACTTTGCTACTACATTCCTCAGGCGGAGAGAAGGATAACAGCCAAAAGAATCGTAAAGACTTCTGTGTCTCTGAAGCCTCTGATGAAAAAACAAACAACCAAAAACATTATTCCATTAAGAAATAGATAATTTCTATTCATACTATTTAATTATTCGAAAAACTCTGCTTTCCGATCTCATTTTCGCATTTAAGGGGGAAATTTCATTTAAAAGAGAAAAAAATGATGGATTGCATAAATATGCGTTTGCTTGGAGAAAAATGAAGAAATAAGATTTGAAAATGATTAACAAACGAATCTGAAAAAAAAATAGTGAAAGAGAAATATAAACGTCAAGTGAAAATACAAATGTGACATGCTAATTCTAATGGATCAGACAATGAAAGTCCATTTTTTAACTCTAAATAGACAAGTAAAATAAAACAAGAATTTGAATGTACGAACTGATTGGAGGATTTGGGCTTGCTTAGTCTGCGTCCAGACAGGATGCCACGGGTACGACGACCACTCAGGAAGCGGATGTTACATTGGCAATTGGAAGCCCTCCGCTTCAATCACTCAAAAGAAGACGTGGTCTAATTTGAAATAAGTGTTGAAAAGGTGTTGTTGACTTGTATCCTGCTCTTTCCTCCTCAACTAGTGTCCTCTTTATACTATTTCATCTATATAGTTAATGCATATTTTCACTTTCCTAAATACACAACTTTAGAAACTTTTCTACTTACAAACCTTCTGTAAGACATACTATCTTTAGATTTTGCTTCTTATTTTTAATAATAAGAATAATGACGATTTCATTTCTAACTTAGAATTTTATAAAGCGTCATAATTTTTTTTGTAATTACTTCAAATTGAGCTTTTCTTATTCGTGTTTACAGGATATTTTATCATTGTATTTGATCAGTGTCTGAAATGTCAAGAAGGCCAAGAACGATTAGAACCACACATCGGAACCAGTTCGTGAAAAGCCATTCAAGAACGGAATCCAGCTTTAGTGATGCTCTCAAGAACAAAAGTATTGTTTTATACACCAATTCGGAATGGTACCCAAGAACGTAGGTTTGGCCCTGCACGACGATTTCTGGCCCACATCTAACTTCACCTCAACCCCCTGGACGACCCCATGTGAGACATTTTGTAACGGTTCACCAAATAAACCTCATAATTTAGCATGAAATCATTCCCATATACAAAAGGGAGGAGTCGGCCAAGATGGCAGCTCTGAGCCCGAGTAAAATCTATTCATTGCTAATAAAGGAGGTATCATTAAAAAAGCTTTTTGCTTAGTTTTCTATCTACAGATCATTAATAGCAATCGTTCCCTAAGTAAATGGACGATTGATGCATAATGAAAAGTTTATGAAGGTTGAAGCAACTTTCCAAATTTCGTGTTCTCACTTTTTAACCAAAATAGAAAAGTTGAATACAACCTATTGAATATCATCGGTCATAATACGTAAGATAAAAAGTGGCTTTCATTTATTCGACCATGCATTAAAAATAATTAAGTCGGAGACGGAAAGATGGAATAAATGACCACGCCCCAGTATGATATTAACATCATTAATTAGAAACACATTTTACGAACCATCTTTTTAACCAGTTAAAAAAAAATATAAAATAAGTTTACCTCAGTTCCATGAGGGGGTTATGGTCTCTCTTGATTCTCTTCTCTGATCTGAATCAGTGAAATCCAGGCCTATCAAACGAAGTTTATGAGTTCAATTTTATTTACAACCTAATTCTAGTTTTGAAAGAAACAGGAGGGAGCAGAAGATAAAAATTGCCCCCTCCCTCCTAAATAATAGTGATTGTCGTTAAATGACCTCACATTTTATCAATACCATATTATATCTATCAGTTAGGGACCAATAACTTGAAAGCAAACTAACAAAAGGGACGGAAAACCACGAGTTCAGACGGGCTGAGTAGCGAGAAACTGCAACGAGGTCAGGTAAATTATGGACAATGGCAAAGCTCAAGGTTATTTAAACAGGCATTTACAAAAATATAATTTTATTTACACAAAAATAATGAGAGAATTGATGGATAAAATTACCTCAGAGAACTAACGGGCATAATCACATAAGTAAATGTAAGCGGGAATTGTAGTTATAAATCAGGCTATGAAGTTAGAACTTAAGGTATAACCGGATGAGACTATACAAATGGGGGTGGGGGATTAACTCAATTGGGATACTAAAAGAAGGAGAGGGGTTGGCTTACGGATGTCTTCTGCACTTGAGGTAAGGCCGCTTGGACTTCAAATCGGGAGGTTGGAGTGATGACGGTTCTCCAAAAGCAAGGGGGGGGGAGGTAGCTTCCGGTCCAGGGGAGAGTATTTCGTCTACCTGAAATGAGGAGGGCTTCAACAGGATTTGATGAAAGAAGTCGGGAAAATCACTCGGGGTGATCGTTCAGTAGAATTACCTCCTGGCTGGGACTAATTCTAAATACACTAAATAGTCCAGCTGTCACTTTGCTTTGTTGCTAGCACTTGACTTGGAACCATGGGGAAATCTTCTGGGTTCTGGGCGAGACTTCTTAATTCTGTGTCTCCTCATGAGAGTCAAACTCTATTTATGTTTGAGGCCCTCCCCGAGGGGTGTTAGCGGGAAACAGCTCTACTCTCAAATGGCCTCGAATCTTCTTGCAGAGGCCATTCTAGTCCGCATAAAGGTGAATCGTAGGGGACGCAGTACCGCTTGTGGAAGGGGGGGGGGGTTTAGGCTTACCAATTTAGGCCTAACCGGGCCTTCTGCAGCGCGTGGAAGTTCCGTCTGATAAAGATATTCCATGTGGGGTTCCCTCACCCATCTCCCAACCGATAGATGATGCTTTACAAAGCAGTTGCCTAGGAAAGGATCATCTTAACCTGTCAAACTAGAATTATCAAAGGTCTAGGGAAATTCTGACCTGTGACGACAGGTGTACACACAAAAAAAAACGTAAATCTGAGCTCGGCGGGGAATTTACGGACCTAAGCCTTAAACAGGTCGATTATAGAGAATTTAACTAATATAATTTTAAACAAAAGAAAAATCACAGAAGAACATTGGCGATATTTCAGTGGAACCTCCCCAAAAGGATACAATTGAATGGAGGCATAAATATGGGACAAAAAAGAACTTAACAATTTAGTGGACCCCCCAAAAAATCATAATTAGGAACATTGATGATATAATATATATATATATATATATATATATATATATATATATATATATATATATATATATATATATATATATATATATATATATATATATATATATACAATTCACGTGGAAAAATTTCGCTCCCGCCGGAGTATGGATGAGGTAATCCACGGGTCCTCTAGCCTCGAGGACGGGGTAGGGTCCCTTTCACTGGCTAAGGATTTTTCGTTCTCGTGACTTAAGGTCCAATTAAGTCTCAAAACTCTTAATAAGTCCTTCTTCACGCGATACGAGACTCATTTGTTACCTCGGGTAGACTCACGCTCGAGGGCTTTAGTTTTCTCCCAAAGGGGTGGGGGAGTTGAGCACTCATTCTGGGCTCGGGAAAACTTATCTCTCCGCAGGACTTGGAACTCCGCGTCGATAGGGGTTTTAAGGGGAACAGGTGCACGGGTTTCCAGGGCTGCCTGTGTACGGGTAATCACAGGCTGGGCCACGGGATGGTCGTGAATTACGGGGTTCTTACCGAATAAAATGGAGCAGAACTGGAGTGGGGCCGCTACCACTTCGGCCCAACCGGATATATAATCACACTTGATGTGACAACGAATTACTGGGAAACCACTCACCCGGCTAAGGTAGTCGTGGACCACCGCAAATTTCTTGTGGACGGGCTCAACAAGGGGGGAGTAGGTCCTCAGACACTATAATACAGGTTCGTCCGGTGTCACACGAGGGTGGATACACGGCGACAGTTCACAGTTCCGTTCTCGAACTTCAATCCACCAGGGTTGTTCTTATTTAAGAGAAAATTTACCTGATGTACCGGGTCTTTGGTGGGCGAGGGAGGTTCGGGAGTCTTCTGAGGCGACGGAGGAGGATTAGGGGCGGCCTAAATTTGGTGAACTTAGGGGGACTGAGAGTTTTCGAATTGGGAGTTTTAAGGACAGTTCGTGCGGTAATGGCCGGGAACTCCACAGGTGTAGCAGACGATCGGGATCTTTTGGTACGGCACAATCGGGGGAGAAGAAACTAAGGGCTTAACGTCTCGGTGTTTCAATAGATGGAAGTTTCTTGGCTTCGAGGGACTAGGAACTTTGGTAAATCTTGGAACCCAATTAGGGGGGGTCTTAAGACCATAAAATTTAGTTTTGGGGGGTGATTGGGGAGCATTTTTAAGATCCTTAGGGTATAAATCGTGACTACCCGAGTAGACATCGGCCTCTTCCAAGCACTCTTTGAAAGTAGAGCAACGTTTATCCTTAATGAAGGAGCGAATTTTGGGAGCCACAGCAGCTAAAAGATGATCCCTAAGGAAGAAGTCCAGAAGGAACTCGTAGACCTGGGGAATTTTGCATGCATCCAGCCAACACTGAAGGTTTCTTTGGAGGATATACCCGTGTTGTTGAAATGTTTGGACAGGGCGGATCCTTTCCTGGCGGAATCGGGAGCGGTAGAATTCGCTATTCATATGTACAGTGGCTAACAATTCGGACTTTAACGTGGAATAGTCCAAAGTTGCGTCCGGGGGAAGGGATACGAAGATATCCCTTAACTTGGCATTTAGGAGGGGAAGTAAGCGAGCGACGCCATCATTTTCGAGATCGCATTTATTGATCTGAAAGATTCTTTCAAAATGGGCCAAAAATGACCCAAAGTCCTCTCCATCATTAAAAGCGGGAAGGTGGACTAAAGGAGTTTGGGGAATTTCAGCCCGGAAACCGATGGACTGAGAATCCATTTGATTTCGGCTCATTTCTAGCTCATGCTGCCTAATTTGTTCACGTTCTTCTATCTACATCTTCAGTTTGTTCTCCTTCATCTCCATCTTCAGTTTGTTCTTCTCCATCTCTATTTCTATTTTCAGTTTGTTCTTGTCAATCTCCATCTTCAGTTTGTTCTTCTCCATTTCCAATTCCCTTCGCTCAGCCCGTTCGTTCCTCTCTTCTTCCTGTACGTAATTTAGCAGGTCTTTGCCCGAAAGTTCTAACATTTCACCCTGACTCTTGAATTTTTGGAAGGATAAAATTTTTACGCAGTTCACTGAGGGAACACTGATACGTGAATGAGCTAGGACACTACCCAAGCAAAATGAATAATTTAATATTCGTGAAGGTTACACTAAAGAACTTAACTCTTTTGGATTAATAACCAGGAGTCTCCAAAATTCGAAAACAATAAAAAAAATTAATTACCTGGGGCCCAACACAAAATCAAAATATATTACGTTCCACTGCTCTTCAAATAACTTGAACTTGCCTTCTGCCAGTACAATAAAAAAAATAAAATTAAAGGGATGTACGTGAATAACAAGGGAACTTCTTATGTCGAAATTAAAATGACACGGGTTCATAAAAAAACCAACACACTTGACACCAGGTTTATATAAGACGTATATTAATATATATATATATATATATATATATATATATGTCGTGGTATGACATTACATTATATCAATACCATATTTTATCTATCAGGGAGGGACCAATAACTTGAAAGCGAACTGACAAAAGGGACGGAAAACCACGAGTTCAGACGGGCTGGGTAGCGAGAAAGTGCAACGAGGTCAGGTAAATTATGGACAATGGCAAAGCTCAAGGTTATTTAAACAGGCATTTACAAAAATATAATTTTATTTACACAAAAATAATGAGAGAATTGATGGGTAAAATTACCTCAGAGAATTAACGGGCAAAATCACATCAGTAAATGTAAAGGGGAATTGTAGTTATAAATCAGGCTATGAAATTAGAGCTTAAGGTATTCCCGGAGGAGACTATATTCAAATGAGAGGGGGGGGGGGATTAAGTCAATTGGGTTACTGAAAGGGGAAGGCAGGATGGCTTTCGGATGTCTTCTGCACTTGAGGTGGAGCCGCTGGACTAAAAAGCGGGAGGTTGGAGTGATGACGGTTCTCCAAAAGCAAGGGGGGGGGAAACTTCCGGTCCAGGGGAGAGTATTTCAGCTACCCGAAATGAGGAGGGCTTCGACAGAAGTTGATGAAAGAAGTCGAGAAAATCACTCGGGGCGATCGTTCAGTAGAATTACCTCCTGGCTGGGGCTAATTCCAAATACACAAAATCGTCCAGCTGTCACTTTGCTATGTTGCTAGCACTTGACTTGGAACCATGGGAAAAACTGCTGGGTTCTGGGCGAGACTTCTCAACTCTGTGTCTTTTCATAGCAGTCGAACTCTATTTATGTTCGAGGCTCTCCCAAAGGGGTGTTAGCGGGAAACAGCTCTACTCTCGAATGGCCTCGAATCTTCTTGCAGAGGCCATTCTAGTCCGCGTAATGGTGAATCATGGGGGACGCGGTTTGAGACTACGGGTTGTGGAAGGGGGGAGGTTAGGCTTACCAATTCAGGCCTAACCGGGCCTTTTGCAGCGCAGGGAAGTTCCGTCTGATCAAGATATTCCATGTGGGGTTCTATCACAGTGATAAATGTAGGGCTGAATGTATCTAGTGTAATAAAGATAGCCACATATGCTGTGAAATTGAGGGCATATTGTAACAGTTCGAAACATATATACTTGCAAGAGGTAGAATAAACTGAGCAATCTGATGGTACTATGTCGTAGAATATGCTTAAGTTTACCTTTTCTCCGTTTCTCAGTCGAGGTCGAACGGCTAAGCGCGTCGGAGCTTTATAATACAAGCAGAGTGCGAATTAACTAAATGTGGGTGGTCAAACAGTCGACTATCTTGGAGGTTCGTGGATAACAAAAAAAGTGGTACAAAAATATCTTTGCTAATATGCAATTTAGTATTATTTAACAAGGTTAAAATCAGTTTTAAAACAAGCTATATACACATTAGACATACACGCCCCAAGTAATCATGCACTACGGCAATATCATTGTGGTCCAGAGCCACAGGGGAAGAGTAGTTCACCGGGTACGACAATGCATGTGCACCTTGTTTGACGAACGAGGATGGAGATTCAGCACCTTTTCACTGATTCAGTTTCAGATTGGAGGGATCCAGAGGTACTTTTATTGAACGAAGTTTTACCTGGTCGCCAGCAGTATTCTGAAGGTTTCAAGAAGAGGGGGGCTTCATTTTGCGAGTGTGTGGGCGTCAAAGTCGCACTGACCTGGTGTACCTGGTGAGAAGAAGGGGTGCTTGTAAACTGCGAGTTTTGAGGGCAGGTTGACCTCACGTCGCCAGGAAATCCTGAGGAACGACAAAACAGAGGGGTCAAAGACAAGCGATTAAGATCACGGTGGTGCGACGAAAAGAGAGGTTTGGATTTGAGGGGCTCACTGACCTTAACGAACTTATTCCCATTATTAGGAACAAATTTGTTCTTGGCTTCCTTCGGATAGCAAGTGTGACTATGTGCGTAGCCGTCTGCTTCATCCATGCATTCTTGAGAGTACGGACACTCCGGTCCTTCACGAAGGATCTGATTTCCAAAGGCAGCAACGCAAGAAAGTGGTTTTCAAGGACAAAATCGAGCAAGGCGTCGTATTCAGGAAGTACCTTGGACGCGTCAATGTAAAAATTAAAATGAGGCTGTAGGGAATAGCCGAACTGTCAGAAGGTCTAGTTTAGCTAAATGCAACAGTGCCTAAATTTAGCTCGATTAAAATCCGGGGCCATGTTGTAAGCGGCGAGCATCTCGTCTTTTACCGATGAGTAATCAATTGTTGCCTCTGATGGGAGGGAGATAAAAATATTTCTGAATTGGGAGCTTAACAAAGGGGAACATTTTGCTACGCCGTCCGTCTCGATGTCACACTGGTTTAGCTCGAAGATCTTTTCGTAGTGGATGAGATAAGAACCGAAGTCTTTGCCTTCTTTAATGATGGGGAGTTTTATGGTGGCAGATTGTGGTGCGTCTAGTCTAGCAATTGAGGAGTTCATGGAACGAATTCTCTCTTTTTCTTCTCTGTCTCTTCTTTGGGCTCTTTTCTTCTTTCTTTTTCTTGGATGTAGGCCATCAAATCTTTGCCACTGAGTCCAAGTGAGTCACCTTGGGTCTTACAAAATTTCAAACGGCGACATGCTGCTGGTTTACGCGATGGGCTCAGCAACAATAATTATATTAACGCACGAAAATGAATATGGAGGAATTATGGATTCCTTTAGGCACGAACCCAAGTGCGAATGGTTTTGATAGCAAAGAAAAACACGACAAACAGAGGGGGGGGGGAGCGAAACACTCGCAAAAGAGAGCGAGCTTTTTCGGTCGAGATTTCACTGCAATTGAGGCGAGAGATACAGCACTAGAAGAATAATACTATTTTCTATGACTTCAACTTACGTCACGAGATCAGGCCTTGTAGGAAAACAATTGAATTCAGTGGGGGAATAAAAGTAATAGTTAAACACTCACTCGACAAGCAATTTGCAAAAAAAAATAAATTTGAACGGGAACAAATACTTTGCGCAAATAGGTATGCAATGATTATTTCTCACCTTTAATCTCAAGAACAGAAACTAAAATTAGCCAACAATTAACAATTTAACCAAGGTTAACAAATAGATTGATCAAATTCCAATCAATTGATTGATCAAGTTTAACCCCAATAGCCAGATACCAGTTTAATATGGATGCCGTAGAATAGGGTCAATTAAACCCTTTCTCAGTTTATTAGCCGAGGTCGAACGGCTATACGCGTAAGAGGTTTATAATACTAGCAGAGTGTGAATTAGCTAACTGTAGGTTAGCCAAACAGTTGATTCTCTTGGAGGTTCTGTGATAACAGAAAAACAGGTAGGCTTACACTGGGAGAGGGGGGGAGCAGAGAGGGCACTTGTACAGGAAAGCTGCGCTTTGCTATTACCTCGGAGATTTGGTCTGAAGGAGTAATCCTTGCCTTGGCGCAAAGTTCAAATAATAGTCTCTTGACAATGATTATTACGAGATGATCTTAGATCTTGCTTTCGAGTAGATCACGAATTGAGTCTTGGCGCGTTGCGTTTGAGGAACGGGTGAAAACGGGTATGAGGTATCCTCAAGTGAAATAAACGAGAATACCCGGAGTTTAAAGGAGTTCTGCGAGAATTATGCAGACGGGACGCGAATAGCAGGTACCGACGGTGAAGAGGGCAGAAGATACTCACGGAACAGGGCGGGTGGCGGATACTGACGTCCAACTCTGGAGCCAGAGGATTTATAATGGGGTTGAATGGTGTTTTTCTCCCTCCATCTGAAGAAGAAGATTCCAGGGTCCGAGCCATCGGCAGCCAAGAGTAGTCTTGCCCTTTTAAAATGATCACGGGATGGTTCCTAACCCAGCAAGGCGAAACTTTTTTCGACTCCAAATCGGACCTTTTGGGCTCTCAAACTTGTCGCAACTTTCTTCGATAGCGGCCCTTCAGATCACCGCGGCCTCTTACAGGGTGTCATAATTTCGTAATTCCATTAGCGCAGACAAAAAGGGCCACCCTGGTGTCTTTTGTCTCTCTTTCTCTTGATTGGCACTGCGGGGCGTATCTTTACCTCTCTCTCTCTCTCTGCTCGCATTACTTCGATATGAAAACTTTAGCCATATAAGTCTTTAGTAGCATCTCAGACTGGAATATATTTAATAAATATTAATACAATTAATAAACTTACCATTAAAAAGTTTTAATGATTTTCAATTTAAATCTTTCCTTTTTTTCACCACTGACGTCGAGTGGATCATGATCATAGAACTCAAGGGGATAGTAAATCTGTAATTTCCATATTGGTATGACCTGCAATAGAACTTAGCCCCTTTACTGGTCAATAGTATTCTAAATCCTCACTTAGATAGGCCAAGATGTGCTCAAAGGCATTCTATAAGTCCTTTCTCTGACCGGCCTCGAGTTAATCTCAAAGTTAATAATATTTCATCCGTAATCTGATAAATATGATTTTTGGGATTAAATTTTATTTGAATTATTCGCATAAAATCGAATTTATCGATTGGTGCTCAAAATTAGCAAAAAAGAAATCATAAACATTTGTTTACATACTTTGTTATCCATAGCTTAGGAATGGTCTCACTTTAGGTGGGCAAATTGGAGCATATCTTCGTCTGTGCGCTTCGTAGGAATTTGGTCAGCGAGGGATTTAAAGCAACCTACAATTGATATGTTTTAGCCTAGCGAGTTCAACGATGCTCGGTCGAGATCAAGAGGATTGAGAGACCTCCTGGCCACTTCCTCCATCTTTGCCTTTTTTATACATAATATAAAAAAGCCGATGTTTTTTTTATCGAATTTAATTGACCCAGAAAACCCGTAAACGATTTGGTCACCTGATACTTCATAGATTCTCTCCGTTTCAAAGACTTTTACCAGCATATGAAATTTTGTCGATGCATTTTAAATTTTCTTTTAGAGTTCACACATAAAACGGTTTGAAGTGGCTCTTCGTGTATATATTTAGCGATTAATGGACATTTATCAGGAGAGTAAGGTAGATGGGGCAGCGATGTGTTGTCGTTGCAATGACTTATAGAAACAACTCCTTTTTAACTGATTAACGGTAAGTGCTTTCGGATAATTTCATCTCGAAATATTCGCTAAAAGAGTCTTACTTGGTAGGTAGTGTTAACAAAGATTTAATGGAAAATAACTTGGTAAACGATAAACTATTTTGAAAATGTTTTTCTATTGTTTAAATAGTATTCTTATTTTTCCACCTAGGTTAGAAAACTGGACTAACTTTCTTGGACAATTGACAAATCTCTTATATAGACTTTCTTTTGGAGACGTTTTTTTGTTCATATATTTAATTTAGTAAACATCAAAAACTATGATTTGGCTTACGATTGGAACATAGTTTTGCGCTGGATATTTTAATCTTTGCTTTAATTTAATATATTTCTTAACTTTGTTCTTCCTTCCATTTCTCTGTAATGGATTTACATAATTATCTGTAAATGGTGAAGTTAGAAGAAAACCTTATTTAAAATGAGAGGTGGATTTGACCTGTTTTGACCACCAGTTTTATATCTTTGTCAATGAATATCTGCGGAATTACATTTTAACATCGTTTCTTAACTAAACCTGCACATGCTTTTAAGAAGCCCAATTTGATTATTTCAAGAGATGCATTTCATTGACCCTTTCATTTCAACTCCTCACCTTAAGTTGATCTATCCTCTTCGCAAAGAGGGGTTGAAGCAAGAAAGTTGCATTATCACCAATTTGCTAGCACTAATGATTGTCCACTTTTCGTGAATCTACTTTACCTATGTCTTTAATAGACTTAAACTTCCCTTAACTTCACTACACTTTTGTAAACGCTTTAATACGAATTTAAAATGGAAATGCTTTCATTGTTTTCCTATTAACCATTTTAAATTATTATATATGCACAATTAATGTGTATCTAATTTGGGAAGGAGTAATGGCTATTCCCTTCATAGCTTGCACAAATGAGTTGAAGATATTTTAGGAAAGTAAGGTCATTGAATATCAGTGAAAATAACCAGCAAGTTAATTTATTCTCGTGGCATCCACCAAAGAAACAACTCCTCGAGCAACAGGTAATATAGAACAAACAAAAATGTTAATTGATCTCAAGCGGTTTTAGCACCATGTTTAAACTTCTTTTATCGGGCAAAATTCTTCATTATTTAATTGGATAGTGATAAAAAATGTAATTAAGCCGAAAGCACACTGATTAATATTTTTCTATCGAACAAAATCTACTCGTAAATACTAAATGTCAAACATTAACTTAAAGAGATTCATCTCAAGCACCTTCTTTGCCCTAAAGAATCGTCGAAGATGCACTTTAATTAGTAATGGTATAAAAACACATTTTTTTGTGTGGCAGCCACAGTTGTTTTACTACTTAAGGGTCAAGGATGAGAAATCTTCGACAGAAATATTTCCTATTCTTGATTTTATTATATATTTATCACCTTTATTTTTTTTCCTCCTTCTTTCTTACGCCAAAGGCCATCCCACTAATGTAAAAAGGATACATTCGAAACTTCCAAAATTAACAGTCAAACCTTACCAGCTCAATAAAGATAAGACCCTTAGAAAGAAGCTTGTTAAAACCACCTAAAAGAAAATCATTCAAAGGCAACAAACAAACAATAAAAAAATAATTATCACCTAAGAGGAGAGAAGAATCTGAAAAAATTACTCTAATCCTTTAAATTAGAACATTCAAAGAGATATTTTAGCTGGAATATTTCAGATTAGTTGTGCTAAAATAAATATTTTTTGCCTAACAACCGAAGCTAAGGAAAAATTAGTTCTGAATTACGGGAAAAATAGCAAAATCTCACTAACGATATGAATTTAAACACATCAGAAGCAAATACTTCATAATTGACTAAAATAAATCAACAGAATTTGATTATAAAGCAAAAGGAATAAAATATCACTACGAACTCTGACATTATATTTTTTTTAGTTTTTCGTTAAAGACTATTTATTAAGATAATTTTCTAGTAAATAATTGATAGATTATTTGGAGCTATTATTAGTTATGTTATACAATACAAATTCAACAAAATAAAGCAGGTTTTTTTCCAAAGTTCACTTTTGCAACATAATTTAATCGATAATTCTAGCGAATTGAAAGAATACTTTACTACTGTGATTCAGAAGATGACAGCTAAAAAGAGCATAATGGATACATACAGGAGAAGGTCGTCAAAATATCGTAAAATAAGGAAGATGTCTAAATGAAAAAATCAGGAAAACTGCAGTATTTAGATCTGGAAAGCGAATACCACTTATGTCCGGTTCCCTCCATGAAATTGAAAATAAATTGAAGCACCTTCTTTCTATCTTTAAATCTTGAGCTGACTACCCCCTTGGAAAAAGTCAAAGGACTATAAACCAAGGAGCTCTAGAGGGAAATAAGCCTGCAAATAAAAATACGATAGAGACACGAGTAAAGATTAAATAGGAATAAAAAATAAAAATAAAATAATAATCATAACAAAAAACAGTGATGTGAGCAGATAATAAGAATGAAGTAGCTACCCTCTTAAATGTTAGGAAATCAGTACAATTCACAACAGCACTAGGTAAACCATTCCACTGCACGGGTACAGCCACAGTAAAACTCCTGACTAACTGATTAGTACAATACCTGATACTAGAAAATGTCACACTATTAGCAGCTGCTGCCTGCCTTGTATTACGAGCAAAAAAGGCTAGATCAGGTAAGGAAAAATGCAAAGGATTTTTATCACTGTAGTACATTTTATGCAACAAGCATAAATAACTCACTTTACGCCTCTGCCACAGGTCCACGTTAATACTTGCTAAAATAAACTTGACCGATGACATAACTCTATCCTGGAGCTGAATATGAGAATCTGCATCTGAGGACCACAAATGAGAGCAATACTCCAAACAGATAAGAAGGAAGGAATTAAAACACTTAGTTATAATAGCTTCGTCTCCGAACATTATAATACATCTCCTGATGATACCAACATTCTGGAAAACAGAGAACGCAATATTACGTATCTGTTTCTCAAAATCCATTTTTTGTCGAAAGTAATGCCAAAAACCTTAAAATAATCACTGCTATTTAATACTGTTCCATCAATATGTAGATCAGGATGGATAGGAAAAGGTGTTCTGGACAGACTAACTATCATATTCTGAGTTTTAGAAAGGTTTAGTTTCATGCCCCAAAGCTTACACCACTCACAGATATACGTGCTAGGTCTCTCTTCATGGACTTTGCTACTACATTCCTCAGGCGGAGAGAAGGATAACAGCCAAAAGAATCGTAAAGACTTCTGTGTCTCTGAAGCCTCTGATGAAAAAACAAACAACCAAAAACATTATTCCATTAAGAAATAGATAATTTCTATTCATACTATTTAATTATTCGAAAAACTCTGCTTTCCGATCTCATTTTCGCATTTAAGGGGGAAATTTCATTTAAAAGAGAAAAAAATGATGGATTGCATAAATATGCGTTTGCTTGGAGAAAAATGAAGAAATAAGATTTGAAAATGATTAACAAACGAATCTGAAAAAAAAATAGTGAAAGAGAAATATAAACGTCAAGTGAAAATACAAATGTGACATGCTAATTCTAATGGATCAGACAATGAAAGTCCATTTTTTAACTCTAAATAGACAAGTAAAATAAAACAAGAATTTGAATGTACGAACTGATTGGAGGATTTGGGCTTGCTTAGTCTGCGTCCAGACAGGATGCCACGGGTACGACGACCACTCAGGAAGCGGATGTTACATTGGCAATTGGAAGCCCTCCGCTTCAATCACTCAAAAGAAGACGTGGTCTAATTTGAAATAAGTGTTGAAAAGGTGTTGTTGACTTGTATCCTGCTCTTTCCTCCTCAACTAGTGTCCTCTTTATACTATTTCATCTATATAGTTAATGCATATTTTCACTTTCCTAAATACACAACTTTAGAAACTTTTCTACTTACAAACCTTCTGTAAGACATACTATCTTTAGATTTTGCTTCTTATTTTTAATAATAAGAATAATGACGATTTCATTTCTAACTTAGAATTTTATAAAGCGTCATAATTTTTTTTGTAATTACTTCAAATTGAGCTTTTCTTATTCGTGTTTACAGGATATTTTATCATTGTATTTGATCAGTGTCTGAAATGTCAAGAAGGCCAAGAACGATTAGAACCACACATCGGAACCAGTTCGTGAAAAGCCATTCAAGAACGGAATCCAGCTTTAGTGATGCTCTCAAGAACAAAAGTATTGTTTTATACACCAATTCGGAATGGTACCCAAGAACGTAGGTTTGGCCCTGCACGACGATTTCTGGCCCACATCTAACTTCACCTCAACCCCCTGGACGACCCCATGTGAGACATTTTGTAACGGTTCACCAAATAAACCTCATAATTTAGCATGAAATCATTCCCATATACAAAAGGGAGGAGTCGGCCAAGATGGCAGCTCTGAGCCCGAGTAAAATCTATTCATTGCTAATAAAGGAGGTATCATTAAAAAAGCTTTTTGCTTAGTTTTCTATCTACAGATCATTAATAGCAATCGTTCCCTAAGTAAATGGACGATTGATGCATAATGAAAAGTTTATGAAGGTTGAAGCAACTTTCCAAATTTCGTGTTCTCACTTTTTAACCAAAATAGAAAAGTTGAATACAACCTATTGAATATCATCGGTCATAATACGTAAGATAAAAAGTGGCTTTCATTTATTCGACCATGCATTAAAAATAATTAAGTCGGAGACGGAAAGATGGAATAAATGACCACGCCCCAGTATGATATTAACATCATTAATTAGAAACACAATTTACGAACCATCTTTTTAACCAGTTAAAAAAAAATATAAAATAAGTTTACCTCAGGTACATGAGGGGGTTATGGTCTCTCTTGATTCTCTTCTCTGATCTGAATCAGTGAAATCCAGGCCTATCAAACGAAGTTTATGAGTTCAATTTTATTTACAACCTAATTCTAGTTTTGAAAGAAACAGGAGGGAGCAGAAGATAAAAATTGCCCCCTCCCTCCTAAATAATAGTGATTGTCGTTAAATGACCTCACATTTTATCAATACCATATTATATCTATCAGTTAGGGACCAATAACTTGAAAGCAAACTAACAAAAGGGACGGAAAACCACGAGTTCAGACGGGCTGAGTAGCGAGAAACTGCAACGAGGTCAGGTAAATTATGGACAATGGCAAAGCTCAAGGTTATTTAAACAGGCATTTACAAAAATATAATTTTATTTACACAAAAATAATGAGAGAATTGATGGATAAAATTACCTCAGAGAACTAACGGGCATAATCACATAAGTAAATGTAAGCGGGAATTGTAGTTATAAATCAGGCTATGAAGTTAGAACTTAAGGTATAACCGGATGAGACTATACAAATGGGGGTGGGGGATTAACTCAATTGGGATACTAAAAGAAGGAGAGGGGTTGGCTTACGGATGTCTTCTGCACTTGAGGTAAGGCCGCTTGGACTTCAAATCGGGAGGTTGGAGTGATGACGGTTCTCCAAAAGCAAGGGGGGGGGAGGTAGCTTCCGGTCCAGGGGAGAGTATTTCGTCTACCTGAAATGAGGAGGGCTTCAACAGGATTTGATGAAAGAAGTCGGGAAAATCACTCGGGGTGATCGTTCAGTAGAATTACCTCCTGGCTGGGACTAATTCTAAATACACTAAATAGTCCAGCTGTCACTTTGCTTTGTTGCTAGCACTTGACTTGGAACCATGGGGAAATCTTCTGGGTTCTGGGCGAGACTTCTTAATTCTGTGTCTCCTCATGAGAGTCAAACTCTATTTATGTTTGAGGCCCTCCCCGAGGGGTGTTAGCGGGAAACAGCTCTACTCTCAAATGGCCTCGAATCTTCTTGCAGAGGCCATTCTAGTCCGCATAAAGGTGAATCGTAGGGGACGCAGTACCGCTTGTGGAAGAGGGGGGGGGTTAGGCTTACCAATTTAGGCCTAACCGGGCCTTCTGCAGCGCGTGGAAGTTCCGTCTGATAAAGATATTCCATGTGGGGTTCCCTCACCCATCTCCCAACCGATAGATGATGCTTTACAAAGCAGTTGCCTAGGAAAGGATCATCTTAACCTGTCAAACTAGAATTATCAAAGGTCTAGGGAAATTCTGACCTGTGACGACAGGTGTACACACAAAAAAAAACGTAAATCTGAGCTCGGCGGGGAATTTACGGACCTAAGCCTTAAACAGGTCGATTATAGAGAATTTAACTAATATAATTTTAAACAAAAGAAAAATCACAGAAGAACATTGGCGATATTTCAGTGGAACCTCCCCAAAAGGATACAATTGAATGGAGGCATAAATATGGGACAAAAAAGAACTTAACAATTTAGTGGACCCCCCAAAAAATCATAATTAGGAACATTGATGATATAATATATATATATATATATATATATATATATATATATATATATATATATATATATATATATATATATATATATATATATATATATATATATACAATTCACGTGGAAAAATTTCGCTCCCGCCGGAGTATGGATGAGGTAATCCACGGGTCCTCTAGCCTCGAGGACGGGGTAGGGTCCCTTTCACTGGCTAAGGATTTTTCGTTCTCGTGACTTAAGGTCCAATTAAGTCTCAAAACTCTTAATAAGTCCTTCTTCACGCGATACGAGACTCATTTGTTACCTCGGGTAGACTCACGCTCGAGGGCTTTAGTTTTCTCCCAAAGGGGTGGGGGAGTTGAGCACTCATTCTGGGCTCGGGAAAACTTATCTCTCCGCAGGACTTGGAACTCCGCGTCGATAGGGGTTTTAAGGGGAACAGGTGCACGGGTTTCCAGGGCTGCCTGTGTACGGGTAATCACAGGCTGGGCCACGGGATGGTCGTGAATTACGGGGTTCTTACCGAATAAAATGGAGCAGAACTGGAGTGGGGCCGCTACCACTTCGGCCCAACCGGATATATAATCACACTTGATGTGACAACGAATTACTGGGAAACCACTCACCCGGCTAAGGTAGTCGTGGACCACCGCAAATTTCTTGTGGACGGGCTCAACAAGGGGGGAGTAGGTCCTCAGACACTATAATACAGGTTCGTCCGGTGTCACACGAGGGTGGATACACGGCGACAGTTCACAGTTCCGTTCTCGAACTTCAATCCACCAGGGTTGTTCTTATTTAAGAGAAAATTTACCTGATGTACCGGGTCTTTGGTGGGCGAGGGAGGTTCGGGAGTCTTCTGAGGCGACGGAGGAGGATTAGGGGCGGCCTAAATTTGGTGAACTTAGGGGGACTGAGAGTTTTCGAATTGGGAGTTTTAAGGACAGTTCGTGCGGTAATGGCCGGGAACTCCACAGGTGTAGCAGACGATCGGGATCTTTTGGTACGGCACAATCGGGGGAGAAGAAACTAAGGGCTTAACGTCTCGGTGTTTCAATAGATGGAAGTTTCTTGGCTTCGAGGGACTAGGAACTTTGGTAAATCTTGGAACCCAATTAGGGGGGGTCTTAAGACCATAAAATTTAGTTTTGGGGGGTGATTGGGGAGCATTTTTAAGATCCTTAGGGTATAAATCGTGACTACCCGAGTAGACATCGGCCTCTTCCAAGCACTCTTTGAAAGTAGAGCAACGTTTATCCTTAATGAAGGAGCGAATTTTGGGAGCCACAGCAGCTAAAAGATGATCCCTAAGGAAGAAGTCCAGAAGGAACTCGTAGACCTGGGGAATTTTGCATGCATCCAGCCAACACTGAAGGTTTCTTTGGAGGATATACCCGTGTTGTTGAAATGTTTGGACAGGGCGGATCCTTTCCTGGCGGAATCGGGAGCGGTAGAATTCGCTATTCATATGTACAGTGGCTAACAATTCGGACTTTAACGTGGAATAGTCCAAAGTTGCGTCCGGGGGAAGGGATACGAAGATATCCCTTAACTTGGCATTTAGGAGGGGAAGTAAGCGAGCGACGCCATCATTTTCGAGATCGCATTTATTGATCTGAAAGATTCTTTCAAAATGGGCCAAAAATGACCCAAAGTCCTCTCCATCATTAAAAGCGGGAAGGTGGACTAAAGGAGTTTGGGGAATTTCAGCCCGGAAACCGATGGACTGAGAATCCATTTGATTTCGGCTCATTTCTAGCTCATGCTGCCTAATTTGTTCACGTTCTTCTATCTACATCTTCAGTTTGTTCTCCTTCATCTCCATCTTCAGTTTGTTCTTCTCCATCTCTATTTCTATTTTCAGTTTGTTCTTGTCAATCTCCATCTTCAGTTTGTTCTTCTCCATTTCCAATTCCCTTCGCTCAGCCCGTTCGTTCCTCTCTTCTTCCTGTACGTAATTTAGCAGGTCTTTGCCCGAAAGTTCTAACATTTCACCCTGACTCTTGAATTTTTGGAAGGATAAAATTTTTACGCAGTTCACTGAGGGAACACTGATACGTGAATGAGCTAGGACACTACCCAAGCAAAATGAATAATTTAATATTCGTGAAGGTTACACTAAAGAACTTAACTCTTTTGGATTAATAACCAGGAGTCTCCAAAATTCGAAAACAATAAAAAAAATTAATTACCTGGGGCCCAACACAAAATCAAAATATATTACGTTCCACTGCTCTTCAAATAACTTGAACTTGCCTTCTGCCAGTACAATAAAAAAAATAAAATTAAAGGGATGTACGTGAATAACAAGGGAACTTCTTATGTCGAAATTAAAATGACACGGGTTCATAAAAAAACCAACACACTTGACACCAGGTTTATATAAGACGTATATTAATATATATATATATATATATATATATGTCGTGGTATGACATTACATTATATCAATACCATATTTTATCTATCAGGGAGGGACCAATAACTTGAAAGCGAACTGACAAAAGGGACGGAAAACCACGAGTTCAGACGGGCTGGGTAGCGAGAAAGTGCAACGAGGTCAGGTAAATTATGGACAATGGCAAAGCTCAAGGTTATTTAAACAGGCATTTACAAAAATATAATTTTATTTACACAAAAATAATGAGAGAATTGATGGGTAAAATTACCTCAGAGAATTAACGGGCAAAATCACATCAGTAAATGTAAAGGGGAATTGTAGTTATAAATCAGGCTATGAAATTAGAGCTTAAGGTATTCCCGGAGGAGACTATATTCAAATGAGAGGGGGGGGGGGATTAAGTCAATTGGGTTACTGAAAGGGGAAGGCAGGATGGCTTTCGGATGTCTTCTGCACTTGAGGTGGAGCCGCTGGACTAAAAAGCGGGAGGTTGGAGTGATGACGGTTCTCCAAAAGCAAGGGGGGGGGGAAACTTCCGGTCCAGGGGAGAGTATTTCAGCTACCCGAAATGAGGAGGGCTTCGACAGAAGTTGATGAAAGAAGTCGAGAAAATCACTCGGGGCGATCGTTCAGTAGAATTACCTCCTGGCTGGGGCTAATTCCAAATACACAAAATCGTCCAGCTGTCACTTTGCTATGTTGCTAGCACTTGACTTGGAACCATGGGAAAAACTGCTGGGTTCTGGGCGAGACTTCTCAACTCTGTGTCTTTTCATAGCAGTCGAACTCTATTTATGTTCGAGGCTCTCCCAAAGGGGTGTTAGCGGGAAACAGCTCTACTCTCGAATGGCCTCGAATCTTCTTGCAGAGGCCATTCTAGTCCGCGTAATGGTGAATCATGGGGGACGCGGTTTGAGACTACGGGTTGTGGAAGGGGGGAGGTTAGGCTTACCAATTCAGGCCTAACCGGGCCTTTTGCAGCGCAGGGAAGTTCCGTCTGATCAAGATATTCCATGTGGGGTTCTATCACAGTGATAAATGTAGGGCTGAATGTATCTAGTGTAATAAAGATAGCCACATATGCTGTGAAATTGAGGGCATATTGTAACAGTTCGAAACATATATACTTGCAAGAGGTAGAATAAACTGAGCAATCTGATGGTACTATGTCGTAGAATATGCTTAAGTTTACCTTTTCTCCGTTTCTCAGTCGAGGTCGAACGGCTAAGCGCGTCGGAGCTTTATAATACAAGCAGAGTGCGAATTAACTAAATGTGGGTGGTCAAACAGTCGACTATCTTGGAGGTTCGTGGATAACAAAAAAAGTGGTACAAAAATATCTTTGCTAATATGCAATTTAGTATTATTTAACAAGGTTAAAATCAGTTTTAAAACAAGCTATATACACATTAGACATACACGCCCCAAGTAATCATGCACTACGGCAATATCATTGTGGTCCAGAGCCACAGGGGAAGAGTAGTTCACCGGGTACGACAATGCATGTGCACCTTGTTTGACGAACGAGGATGGAGATTCAGCACCTTTTCACTGATTCAGTTTCAGATTGGAGGGATCCAGAGGTACTTTTATTGAACGAAGTTTTACCTGGTCGCCAGCAGTATTCTGAAGGTTTCAAGAAGAGGGGGGCTTCATTTTGCGAGTGTGTGGGCGTCAAAGTCGCACTGACCTGGTGTACCTGGTGAGAAGAAGGGGTGCTTGTAAACTGCGAGTTTTGAGGGCAGGTTGACCTCACGTCGCCAGGAAATCCTGAGGAACGACAAAACAGAGGGGTCAAAGACAAGCGATTAAGATCACGGTGGTGCGACGAAAAGAGAGGTTTGGATTTGAGGGGCTCACTGACCTTAACGAACTTATTCCCATTATTAGGAACAAATTTGTTCTTGGCTTCCTTCGGATAGCAAGTGTGACTATGTGCGTAGCCGTCTGCTTCATCCATGCATTCTTGAGAGTACGGACACTCCGGTCCTTCACGAAGGATCTGATTTCCAAAGGCAGCAACGCAAGAAAGTGGTTTTCAAGGACAAAATCGAGCAAGGCGTCGTATTCAGGAAGTACCTTGGACGCGTCAATGTAAAAATTAAAATGAGGCTGTAGGGAATAGCCGAACTGTCAGAAGGTCTAGTTTAGCTAAATGCAACAGTGCCTAAATTTAGCTCGATTAAAATCCGGGGCCATGTTGTAAGCGGCGAGCATCTCGTCTTTTACCGATGAGTAATCAATTGTTGCCTCTGATGGGAGGGAGATAAAAATATTTCTGAATTGGGAGCTTAACAAAGGGGAACATTTTGCTACGCCGTCCGTCTCGATGTCACACTGGTTTAGCTCGAAGATCTTTTCGTAGTGGATGAGATAAGAACCGAAGTCTTTGCCTTCTTTAATGATGGGGAGTTTTATGGTGGCAGATTGTGGTGCGTCTAGTCTAGCAATTGAGGAGTTCATGGAACGAATTCTCTCTTTTTCTTCTCTGTCTCTTCTTTGGGCTCTTTTCTTCTTTCTTTTTCTTGGATGTAGGCCATCAAATCTTTGCCACTGAGTCCAAGTGAGTCACCTTGGGTCTTACAAAATTTCAAACGGCGACATGCTGCTGGTTTACGCGATGGGCTCAGCAACAATAATTATATTAACGCACGAAAATGAATATGGAGGAATTATGGATTCCTTTAGGCACGAACCCAAGTGCGAATGGTTTTGATAGCAAAGAAAAACACGACAAACAGAGGGGGGGGGGAGCGAAACACTCGCAAAAGAGAGCGAGCTTTTTCGGTCGAGATTTCACTGCAATTGAGGCGAGAGATACAGCACTAGAAGAATAATACTATTTTCTATGACTTCAACTTACGTCACGAGATCAGGCCTTGTAGGAAAACAATTGAATTCAGTGGGGGAATAAAAGTAATAGTTAAACACTCACTCGACAAGCAATTTGCAAAAAAAAATAAATTTGAACGGGAACAAATACTTTGCGCAAATAGGTATGCAATGATTATTTCTCACCTTTAATCTCAAGAACAGAAACTAAAATTAGCCAACAATTAACAATTTAACCAAGGTTAACAAATAGATTGATCAAATTCCAATCAATTGATTGATCAAGTTTAACCCCAATAGCCAGATACCAGTTTAATATGGATGCCGTAGAATAGGGTCAATTAAACCCTTTCTCAGTTTATTAGCCGAGGTCGAACGGCTATACGCGTAAGAGGTTTATAATACTAGCAGAGTGTGAATTAGCTAACTGTAGGTTAGCCAAACAGTTGATTCTCTTGGAGGTTCTGTGATAACAGAAAAACAGGTAGGCTTACACTGGGAGAGGGGGGGAGCAGAGAGGGCACTTGTACAGGAAAGCTGCGCTTTGCTATTACCTCGGAGATTTGGTCTGAAGGAGTAATCCTTGCCTTGGCGCAAAGTTCAAATAATAGTCTCTTGACAATGATTATTACGAGATGATCTTAGATCTTGCTTTCGAGTAGATCACGAATTGAGTCTTGGCGCGTTGCGTTTGAGGAACGGGTGAAAACGGGTATGAGGTATCCTCAAGTGAAATAAACGAGAATACCCGGAGTTTAAAGGGGTTCTGCGAGAATTATGCAGACGGGACGCGAATAGCAGGTACCGACGGTGAAGAGGGCAGAAGATACTCACGGAACAGGGCGGGTGGCGGATACTGACGTCCAACTCTGGAGCCAGAGGATTTATAATGGGGTTGAATGGTGTTTTTCTCCCTCCATCTGAAGAAGAAGATTCCAGGGTCCGAGCCATCGGCAGCCAAGAGTAGTCTTGCCCTTTTAAAATGATCACGGGATGGTTCCTAACCCAGCAAGGCGAAACTTTTTTCGACTCCAAATCGGACCTTTTGGGCTCTCAAACTTGTCGCAACTTTCTTCGATAGCGGCCCTTCAGATCACCGCGGCCTCTTACAGGGTGTCATAATTTCGTAATTCCATTAGCGCAGACAAAAAGGGCCACCCTGGTGTCTTTTGTCTCTCTTTCTCTTGATTGGCACTGCGGGGCGTATCTTTACCTCTCTCTCTCTCTCTCTCTGATCTCTGACATGATTTATTTTCTAATGAAGAACAAGAGAGGTCAAGTTAAAGGAAAGTATGACTAAAGCGAAAACGGAAGAAAGATGCATATTAATGAAAATAACGAGCCCAACAAACGTTCATCTCACCCCTCCCAATCTGTTATAACCTATCATGCATACAATAACCCCTCAAAATTTGAAACGCAGTATTGAACCTCCAATTGATGGAGGTGTTATGTGCTCTAGGATAGCGTTCAGTCACGGTTAATTCATTGGTATAAGGCCCTAATCACTGCCCCTCATAAAACCAATCCATGGCCACCTACGAGTATTATACACAGTCCAAACATATTATTGCTTCTTAGTCACCTTTTACTTTTAAATTTTCTTTAACTTAATTCATTCTGCCAAAAGTTTACTTGGTCTTCCAGCCCTTGGAAGACCGTTAAACTGGCTCTCTTAAATTGTCTTTACAAGATTATTTCCATTCTTAATTCTCCCCATTCACATACAACCTCTTGAGAAACTAAGTAAAATAAGAGTTCACACTCTCCATGTAGATTTCTCTTTCCCAGTCGTTCCTCAATCCTCTTCGCACACTAATAATCCCTTTAAATTTGTTCATTTATACTACTCTCACATGAAGGTTTTCTTTTTTCTTCCATACCATATTCTCACTCTTACGTACCATCAATAGAACAAGCACAGTTGGAAGTCAGCATCTGTTCAAGCAACATGCCCTCCTACAAAACCGAGGCCAGGAAAAAAATCAAATTCATGATGAAGCTCGGGTGGAAGAACAGACAACTCATTGACTCTAGAACAAGGTTATAACGACTATGCCCCAAAGAAATAAACAACCTACAAATGGATAAGTCATTTCAAAAGAGGAAGAAATGAGTTTGAATATGTTTTTCTCCTAGTGGTAGGGCATCTACCTCAGTTTTTGTAGAAAACATTGATGCTGTTCGCGACCTGATTAAAAAGGATAGAAGAATAACCACTGAATCATTAGCAGGCACACTCATCAGACGCAATTCTTGGGAAGAGGTTGGGGCTAAGCAAGCTTTCCGCTTGATGGGTTCCTAGGTTGTTAAGTCCAGATAAATAGCAAACAAGAGCAGATCTTTCAATGCAAATTTTGAACAAGAGGGATGTGGACACTGAAACTTGTGTCCCGAGAACAAAAATTCAATCGAAGCATTGGCTGCCCAAGTTTGAAAGTGTGCCAGTCAAGGCAAAATCTAAGTGTTTAAGAGGAAAGGTGTTGGCCACTGCCTCTTGGGATGCAGAGGGGATTTTGCTGGTTGACCTTCTTGAGAACTAAAAAACAATTACAGCTGGCCATTATGAAGGCGTTTTGAGAAAACTGTGAAAGAAAATCGCATAAAACTCCCTGGAAAGTTGCACCGGCGGTTCCTCTTCCACCACGAAAATGCACCTACTCACGGCGCTCGGCAAAGAAGAGCTGTACTACGTGAATTTCGATTGTAAATAATCCGATATCCACCTTACAGCCCCGCTTAGCCAAAACCGACTTCTTTTCGTTTCCAAACCTTACCAACTCATTGAAAGGCACCGATTTTTCATCAGTTGTAGATGTAAAAAGAACTGCTTTGGCATGGTGCGAATAGCATGAACCTCTGTTTTACACAGATGGACTTAAAGGCTGATATCAACGTTTGCAAAAATGTATTCCTTAAACTATACGTACATATGCTCAATACGCAGTAGAAATATCCTCCTGAGGAACTTTACCATCATTATTATCCCAGTCATGATGCACTCTCACTTTCAAATAGCCTACTCAATAGCCACCACCTTATAGCACGTCAGCAAAAATATCATCAATTTCAGATGATTTCCCAATTTTCAAGGTTCTCTCTGAGGTAACAATCCCTGCATACTAATCGCTTCCATGACCCAATATAACTCCCGGTTTTCACCTACCAATCCAATCATATTTATATTTTAACACATATGAAAGTATTCTCGCCACCTAATATTTCCTTCCTCCGTGCTGACAAGTACTCTGCCATATTTTATTCTTGATTTTTCCTGACTACTATTCTATATATTTCTTAACTCTCGTCCAGTATAACTCTCTGTTCTGAGCCAATTCTTAATCATCCTAATTCTAAATGCTTCTTTTTTTCTTTAGTCTTGTTTCTTCACTCGTTTCAATTTTCTTTTCGCCTCTTTATATGCATTAATTTCCATCTCCCTGAATTTTAATATGAGCTATTATTCTCATGAACGTTCTCTGTTTTTGCTCTTTACCTCAACGATACTAGTGTAAATTTCATGTTCAGTATCTTTATCATCACGCGGTTTCCATAGAGATTTCAAAAATAATAATATTATAGAATATATTTTAACAAAGTTGCATGTTACTTATCTACGCTTGGCCTGAAAATTAATTGGTCCTTCAAGGGAATCTGCCTGTACATATTTTGGAATATACCTGTATCATGTTTCTCTATATTAAATGCATTCACTTTCAAATATTAATTCCACTTCTTCATTTCAACAAAGTATTAGTTGAATAACATAGCATATATTTTTAGGCCGGTTTAGAGATTAAGATTCTCCACGCGAAAAATTTTGCCTGAAAATAGTTTGAAATAAGATTTGTGTAGAATCCCCAAATGGAATTTTGTCTTGATTTTTGATAAATACGAAATCCGCAAAATAGCATTAAGATTCCAAAGAACTATCGAGCTATATGGATCATTCCTAGATTCAGTTTCTGCAGTTTTTGCAAAAAACAAATTGCTTCTGGATAAAAAATATCCGAATCAAATCATGATCGACTTTCAAAGAACATGAATTGTAGCAGAAAGTTACATATTTATGATAAATTTAAGTGGCATTTTCACAATCCATAATAGTTTGAGGAAATAAGATGGTGACATGAACAAGGAATTATTAAAAATCGTATTCATCTAAATAAAACTTCGCCTAATTCGATTAAACAACGGAGAATTTAAAAAATATCAGTCAATTTATTCTTTTCACCAAATCAAACATTCCATCTCCTATCACTCAATTCTTTGTTTAATATTTTCTAACAACTCTCAATAAAATTCCAGACACAAATGTGAATTAATAGAACAATCAATCAATTAGAAAAGTAAAAAATATCACCCTCCTTAAATATTTGAAATGGTTATGTTAAATTATATTTGAAAATTTGTACAAATAATTACGAGATAAACAAGAGTTATTCCCAAATAAAAGTTTGTATTTTAAAACAGACAAAAATCTGAGATAATATTAAAAAAATTGCATTGCAGAAGCATTGCCAGGAAGAGTAACAAATTTGTTCCAATATCAGTGTTTAGCTTAATTCAGAGATAAAACTTAATTACCGACCAGTAAACAAGCTTTTTAGCCCCTTTACCAACCAAAGCTAAAATAAAACGAAAATAACAATATTTTTACCAAACTTTCTAGTAAACTTTAGTAAATAAGAAAAACTTAAAACTTCCGTTATGTAAGAAATAATATAAACAAAATTCGCTAAAATTCTCTTTGGCTGAACTTTATGCAGAGTAAACAAACAAAAACACCATGTTTGCGCGATTGTTTTGGCCGTGTGATGGCGGAGTAAACTATTTTAACAAAGGGAAATTGGATGGAAGTATCTACCGGTGTTCTCTATCCTAACTATATTTTGTAATAGCTCACAAATATTATTTTATTTATGCGTAATTTAGAGTGAATTACTCTTCTTCCTCATTTAAAAAAATATATTAAGGCAAAATTATTTGCTAATGAAAAAAAAAAGTTATCCAATGAGAGATTTCAATTACAAGGGGAGTAAATTTCCCTGGAGGAGAAAAACTGATGTGCATTACAAGAGTTAAGAAAGAAGCTCATGAAACGAGGACAGTATCTAAAAGTATTTGCTTTCCATTGTGAAGAAACAAAATAAACGAATGAGTAAATACAACTTTGTCTTGTCACAAGAACAACTGTTGGGTTCAAAAACTATTGAAGTCTATGGGATACAATCTACTCCTGTCAGATAAAAATAAATAATAGAAATATAAAATTTTATAACGCAAATTCGTTGTCAATTACTTAATAGTAAACGAGTGAGGTATTAATTTAACGTGTAATACTAAAATCAATCAATGGACTTTAAGAGAGCTGCATCAAGACAGTACTTACCCATATTCTTATCTCTTATTATATTTTTTTAATTTTAAACGACCAATGATGTACTAAAGATTGTTTCTTTAAGGCAAGATTATGTTATATTTAAAACTAATTGTTTAATGCTTTCAAAGATAAAATTAGTTAATACTAAAGATATAACTTTAGATTCATTAAAAAGAATCTTTTGTAATATAATTTTGGCGTTTAAAATCTGCTTTGCTTTCTATAGGGAACGTAAAATGTCGATTTCTGTGATATTATCAATTTTATTTATATTTTGTTAATCATATTTGACTCAATTCTAAGATGTAGTGGCATTTTTCCTGGGGATAATCACAGATTCAATTAGTTATCATATGTTCGGAACCTTTATGATATCACCAAAACAACCCTAAACTTTTAATATTTATTTAGCACTTATGAAGATCACCTTTCCTTAAATTAACTCTTACTCGTATATTTGATCATACTTAGTCCCTAATTAAAATTCATTCTTCTCTTGCATTCATATTAATTCGTTCAAAACCAATGCTAGTTTCTTTTGAAATATTTTTCGTGGTTCTTCTTGTTTAAATTATCGTGTGAACTTTCCTTTCCTCCTATTTTGGTTAGACCTGCTTTGTTGACTTTAAAAACTAAGCGCCATTCCATGATTTGGTCTTGATAATATTTACATTTTCAGTGTTCAAAACAATTTGATTAAGTAACAATTATCTCAGGATTGGATATTTTCTTTTTATTGCTCCAACCAATGCCAAATTGCCCCTGTTAATTTAGGTCTCACTTTGATGATCTACTTAAGCTCCCCTCGAGACAAGTTTTATGGTTCAAGCCGCTGGTCGTTCCTTCAGACCGGCTGATCCAGGCCTTATACACTTTCCCGTAAGCGCATGTTCTGTTGCCCCTGCCGATAAAGAAGGTTCTAGAAGGTCTCTCTCCCTCTACCTATTTTAGAGAAATCCGGGTAGAAAGGCTCCCTCTCAAGGATTACCCGCAGATTCACTTAGACGACGCTTCCTCTAGCCGAGATTCGCTTGAACGACGCTCTCGACCGAGAAGTGTTTAGTGACTGTCGCAGGCCACGGAAGAGCTGGACATCACACTCGTACTTCTGGTCAGGAAGAAATGTCTCTTGAGGCATTAGGATCAATGATTAGAGAAGCCGTCCTCCGAAGTTCTTCTATAGACCGCTTGTGGACAAGAGGCCCAATAGCTCGTTCAATCCAAGTGTGGAGAAATCACTCCCCTTTCCCCCCTCCGAAGTTCGTCCGGTGACCTCTTGAGGAAAAGAGGCCATCATCTCACTAACTCAGGGTTTGGAGAAAGTAGAATCACCTTCTTCAGATTCTCGTCTACACTCGTGAGTAATCAAGGTCACCAACCGCACCTGCTCCAATGTTTGCCCTGCTTTACTCTCGAAGTTCAAAGGAATGAATCTCTCACCACCATAAATTCTCCCCTTAAGCTTATTTGATAACAATGGTTATCTAATCAGTATTCGGAACCTAATTCCGTCTTATTCTTGTATATATATATATATATATATATATGGAGTATGTCGGTAAAGTCCTTCTCATTAAGCCCCTCCTCATGACACCTTGGCATCCTACCGCTAAAGGGATGTGCGCAAAGTTAAACGGCACCCTCAAAATGGTACTCAAGAAGGTGTGCTACAACCAGCCCAACAGTGGCTACGCTACCTCCCTGTAGCGTTATTTGCTTGTCACGAAGTCCCTCATAGGACTTTAGGGTTCACTCCATTTGAACTGTAATATGGACGTAACGTCCGAGAGTCGATGAACATTTTGAAAGAATTGTTGTCCAATCCTAGAAAGGATTAGGAAATTAAATCCTCTTACGCGTATGTTTTAGATCTACTTAGACAGTTATATAAATGTGCGCACATCGCTCTCCGGAACGCCTATGAAAACTAGGAAAAATACCGCACCTACTTCTACCTAAAACCAAAGGCACGTTCGTTCAAACCAGGTGACAAGGTATTAATCTTGCTTCCATCCGAAGCAAATAAGCTCCTCCCCAATGGAAAAGACCTGTCTTCCTTTAAGAACTCCGCGGCCCAGTATATTACCTAATTGTAACGACCTCCGTTAATAAGATTTACTACATTAATATCCTAAACAATACCTCCGACGAGCTTGCCTAAATATCGTAGTCGCCCTGGACGAAGAATCCGTCCTCGAAGCCACCTGTAAAAGTCTAAATGCCGCGTAAATAAGTGTACGCAGAAATAATCCGACACCAGCTGCGTGCTCTCTCGTATCTCTAAATGAACCTCACGCCTCGAATTCTCTGTCGCCCATTTTGGCGCCACCGTAAACTCCGAGATGACCCGAAGGCGTGAAAGACATATTGTCTACCCAAAGTTTGAAAAAAGGTCTTTCGTGCGATGATACGGATTTTACGAGAATTCGATTCTCTCTCTCGATTTCTGCTCGCGAGGGAAATAAAAGAAAAACTTCTCCCTGGAATCAGGCAGAAGCTCTTGGACCTCCATCAATTGTGTGAGCTCAATCCATATAGGAAACCGTTCGCCCGCTGCAAGGAAGGAACTTCTCGGGGAATTGGTTGTTGCCGTCACAGTACTTGTAGGTGCCAAACTTCTCGCAGGCAGCCCCCCCCCCTACCTTCAGAGCCTGAGGTTACACAAGGCCTCCCTCTGCCGTTTTGGCTACTCACTCCAGAAGCCGAATAATCGGACAGGTACTTCGAGAAAGAAGTCTGATTTGAGTCACTGTTTTGCTCACCTTGGTGATCCAGCATAGGATCAGTATATCACCGGTCTAGGATTTCCCTTTAATTCAGTAATCTCAAACGGCCGGACTAGATGCGATCATTTACACCAGAATAAGATATTGACCGTCTCCTTCAAAAATACTTACAAACTCAAAAGGCATGGTTAATTTAATTATCCCCTCCCCTAATTTCACCAGTTTATTTGTGAACTAGAATTCTCATCTCAAGCCCCATAACCTCGAGTATTAGAAGTGCTTAATTCAGTGCTTAACTCAATAATAATATTATCTTCGTTCTGCCTGGCGCCATTAAGACGCAAGCATCCCATTGAGTAATTTTCAAATATCCCCCATGACATTTTTGTAGACTTGTTTATTCAGTGAGGGATTAATTCTATTTATATTTATATACGCTGTTGCTAATTTTAAATTCATGTACATTAAAGATTATTTTTGTATATGTGTGTTTAATTAATTTAGATGGTCTTTTGGCAATTATTATGCAATCCACTCGGCTTAAATCTCAATATTTCACCGATCCACCCATGGTTGGCTTTTCCTGAGTGAGGGACACACTCAGGAGATCATCATCTTAGTTTTGATCAAAAAGGTACGCACCGGGGTTATTCTTATTCACCGGTAATGGCTAAGGTAGGTGTATTGGATACGCATCACCACGGTGCGGTAATAAAATATATGTCCAGGAAGTGGGAGTGGGATTACCCACTCACTAAACCTCGACACCGCCTATCCCGTTGAACCCTTATGTCTAGTCCAAACGGTTTGCGTAGAAGCAGACGATAAGTATCCCATGCCGTCCCTTCCTTCCCCCCAATCGGAGCCTAACACCGTCTTGGAAGTAAACACTAATCTCGGCCATAATGAGAGGGCTTAATTGCTTGCCTTATTGAAAGACTTTCCCAACGTCATTGCGGAATTCCCAAGTTGCTCAATCCAATTTACAAATGAAATTGTCCTCACTACTCAAGATGAGATAAGAACCAAGCCAAATTCCATACCCGTACATTTACGGCCGACTTTAAATGCAAAGATCGAGAACTTATTAAAATTAAGAATAATAGATCCCTCGTCGTCAGATATTTGCTACCCCATTTTAACGAACAAACTAATTTCTGCACCTATTTTGAGATTACGGAATCCTATAAAACATTCGAGGTTCGTACCGATGCCTCCCAGCATGGTCTATGTTGTGTCCTTGTCCAATATGACGACGATGGAATGGGATATTCTGTATCATATGCTAGTAGGAAGTTGTCCCCTCGTGAAAAGGCGTATGCCACCATATAGCTCGAAGCTTTACCTATAATGTGGTTTATTCGTAAATTTAGGATGCATTTCATAGGTAAATAATTTATTGTCGAAAGCAATCACAAACCCCTAGCGTACCTAAAAAACTGTAAGAACCAAAATGGCCGTTTAATGCGATGTAGCCTACTACTAATGGACTACGAATTTCGGATCATGTATGTTAAAGGCAGCGGCAACTGCCTAGCCGATAGCTTGAGTAGGAATCCAATAGAAGACCCCTCTCCAACAACCTGAGTATATAAAAAAATTCGTGTTTGCCTCATTTTGTCAATACTAGTTTCTTTTCAGTTTTTTGTTGATGTTGTGTGTGCGTATGTATAGACTAAGTGATATTGTTTACACATGTGTTAATCTCGTGTAATTTTATAATTTTTTCTGTTTGCCAAAGGTTAAAATTGTAGCTATATTAGTTTCCCTCTTGATGAAATTAGTTATAGACATTTTTTTCGCCCCAGAGTTTTCTTTATGGGTAAAGATGTCTTTGGATAAGGAGGACTTTAGCGGGACCCACTACAATAGTATTATTCCCCCCCCCTAAAATATTATTTCGGGAGAGAAAGCGAGCCATTACTCCCTCCCTCCCACTGACTTCACCTTTTTTGGACTTTCCGCCCGGTCACTGGAAAATTCACACCGAGGCATAATGCTGTCATTGGAGGCTATTTTCCTGCCGTCCTAATCTTGCCTCCCCTCGATTCGGGAGATTATTCGCCTACTTAGAGGTTTGCCAATTGCCCTTTTTTGATTCCCTCGAAACAAGTTTTATGGCTCCAGCCAATGGTCGTTTCTTCAGACCCGCTGAACCCAGCCTCTTACACTTCCCCGTCAAGACACGCTCTGTTGCCCTGGCCAATAAAGAAGGTTCGAGAAGGTTTTTCTTTCTCATTCTGCTTTGGAGAAATTCGGGTATATATGTGCCCTCACAAGGATTACCCGCAGATTCACTTAGACGACGCATCCCCGAACGGAGATTTAATTGAACAATGCTCTTGCTCGAGAAGTGTTTAATGAATATCGCAGGCCACGAAAGAGCTCTAGTTGACAGGGAAAGCCAGAAAGAACAAGATTTTTCATTTTTGCCTATTTGAGGCCAGGGCAAATGATTTATAACAGGAAAGAGTGTGCCTTTGAAACCAGACAGAGTCAAAGAATGAAAGAGGACAAATGTTTCCTGTTTTAATGTTCGAGGAACGAAGACTCTTAGTCTATTTAGCGAGGACTTCACAAGAAGTTTGCAGGCAATGTTCACCAGGTAGATGGAGGATAATCGAAGTAGGTTGTAAGAAAGTGCTGCGTTCGAACACTGACACCTGAGAATCGTTATACTGACCATGAGAGAGGATCTATGTAGTCGATGCAATCATACAGTTTCTGCTCCGGTGAGATGTTTGGCCTGTGACCATTATAGTCCTCCACGAATTGTGTATAGAAATTTAGTGATCGAGCAAACAGAAGTTCGTGAGAAGACGTAAAAAAAAATGCTAAAGCTTTAGCTTTGTGGTCAGTAAAAACGGTTTAACTTGGAAAAGCCGCAAGGGCCTGTGTTCTAAAAGGAGCCATTTTTGATTTATATGATTTAAGAAAATCTATTTGGGCCCATATTCCCATCTGATGTTGGTATAAGGCGTCCTCCATCTGCAGCGTACTGTAATGCCCGCCATAATTTGTTGGCTACAAACATACCAAATTTGCTTGTTGAATGGCAGTCGCAGCCTTTACGGACAATTTACTGGGATTTTGTGTCTTTGTGCGCAACCTTCACTGGGTTATTTAGCTGGATAAGAAGAAGGCAACATTTTTATATAACTCCTGTATAGAATGACTAGGCCTAAGAGCCCCCTTAGAGATTTATATGTTGTAGATGCAGGGCAATTGCGTATGGCTGCAACCATCAGGCAGAAAACAGATATGCTTTTGGTTCAGAGTTAGCGCAGAAATTCGAGCTGGTCTACTTCTAATCGGCAATTGTTTGGTGTCAAAGGTTAACCATAGGCTAGTTGGCGCTCGAATAGCTGATAAAGATAGATTTTGTAGTTTTCAGAGTAAACCACTATATTGTCTATAGGAGCAAACGTGAAATGAAGATTTCTCAGGATTTATTTAAGAAAATAAAGAAACTTTTTAGAAACGAGCTCAAACATAGTGGCATGGGGAGTATTCGTTCTCACTAAACGATGTGGTTATATATGTTGTTTTTTCAGACTCGACACTTTCACAAAAATTTGATGCAAGGACTTTAGCAGGTCGAGTTTGGAAAATACGTGTGCATCCTTATGAACTAGATGTAATGGAGATGCCCAGGAAGATCGCGATTTCCAAAAGATGTCCTCCAAATCCATATTGGGGAACTCTTCGTTCGAAGCTTAGATTTTAGCAGGAGCAAGCGGCGTGAGCGTGCAAAGAGAGGTAATACTGTTAAGTGTGTGTATTATGTTGTGTAGGCTGCTTTTCGGCCGTAAAAACATTTGAGAAGAGGTCTGTGGAACTTAGCAAGGCAAGTCATCGAACAGGTTCTCTAAGAGTGAAGTGTAAGGTGCGAGAGGTAAGAGTGCCGTGAATAATGCTCTCATACACACTATCAACGAGAGCACCCCCTTTTAAATCTAGGATGAGCGAGAAGTATTGGAAGAAGTCGGCCTCCAAGTTGGGGTGACCGACGTTAGCAACTAAGGACAGCCACCTGAGAGAGTTTCCTTGAAAGAAAGATCGATAAAGTTTCATTCATAAAAGAGCATAGTCTAACTAGAGAGAATTTTAAACTATGTAGGTAACATAGTATTTCGATTTCTTCTCTGGTATGATGCCTGAATAATGGAGACAGTGGAGCATCAGTAAACGAGTAATTTTATTCCCGTATGTGTATCTCAGATGTAGATATGTACGCTTCAACCCTGCATCTCTCCCACAGTACATAGATTGATGGAGTCCAACGAAAGCAAGAAGCCTTGAGGTAGATCTCGTGACGCGGGATTAGGGGTCCAAGAATTGGGTGGGAGTTGAGAATTACAAGTCAGACGAGGTGAAGTTATGTTTGAAATACGCTTCTAATATTACATCAATCTTTCTACTGATGGTTGGTGAAGTTTATGTGTGTAAATTTCCGTTTGTTGTACGGAGTGAATACATTTAACTTTACAGCTAGGTATAATCAGAGTAGGAAAGCAATCTTGGAGTCATAACAGGGATTGACATATAGGTCTTTGTTTGCTAATTCCATTCCATAACAAAACTACCATCAGTTATTCTGAGTATTTGTTGCCACCGCTTCCAAACAGAGTCAGATGAATCGATATTCCTAGTCATAGCTCCTCCTAATGATGTTTTAATGGATTCGAGAAAGCGATTTAAACGCACCTCGGTGATTTTCGTTTCCTCTGTCTGAAACTTCCCTTGGATAAAAGGTTTTTAATCGAAGTTTGTTACAGACGATTCCCTTTCTATTTATAAATAGGTTTTCTTCCCCCTTTTGAATGGACAATACTTGCTGAATTTACACTTTTTATAGAAACACATATACATTCGCACAACTTGAGTTTCACGGAAATATATTTATACACGTCTCCATAAACACGCTTAACACTGAAATGAAATGATACTGATGCAGCGAGAAGGGTTGTGCAGATTAAATGTATAATTTTGACATAGCAAAGGCCCCAAGATATTTCTATACACGTGGTAAGTAAGCAAAAACCATTGCTCTAAATGCAATAACCTTTATTAAACTCAGAAACATTGACAATTAGGGAGTAATAGACTACCATATATAAAGGTATATGCATTTAATAACCCCTATTTTTCAAGTATTTAGCTATGATATAATAGATGGCTAATGAGCTCTAAGATGAACAATATTTACACGTTACAATGTGTAAATATTGTTCATCTTAGAGCTCATTAGCCATCTATTATATTATAGCTAAATACTTGAAAAATAGGGGTTATTAAATGCATATACCTTTATATATGGTAGTCTATTACTCCCTAATTGCCAATGTTTCTGAGTTTAATTTAGGTTATTGCAATCAGAGCAATGGTTTTTGCTTACTTACCACGTGTATAGAAATATCTTGGGGCCTTTGCTATGTGAAAATTATACATTTAATCTGCACAACCCTTCTTGCTGCATCAGTATCATTTGATTTCAGTGTTAAGCGTGTTTTGTGAAGGTGAAGAGTGATTATATGTAGAAGTATACACTCAAAGGACAATGAAGTCCCATAAACTTTTCGTAGACTTTCACATTGCAATGAGTTTAGATAAAACACAACGGCTCTAGAACAGTTATACGTTTACCGTGACGAAGAAAATAGAATTCCAAATAGTTAATGGTTAAAGCGTAGAGAGACTCCGTACGACATCACCTCCCGACAGGTTAAAATATAAAGAATTATGTTGAATAACCTTAACGTAAATGGAGAATAGATAGAATGCATGTCTATGTTATAATTTATTATATGAATATAAAATGAGAATTATTGTAGTAATGAAGCTTTGTTTTCCGTCGATCTAACAATAAACTTCATAGAAAAAGACAAAAAAGTTGTAAAGGCGTAATCTTTTAACTTTTTGTGCTTGCAAATGTATGACACGTGTTCATTTATGCAAATATACATTTTAAAACTGCATTTTCTGTTTTTATACGATGATTTAATCCGACACCTTTCTCTATCGGCTAGATGTCATTGACGCGTTATTTATTTTGTCATTTGCCGATTCAGAAAGCCAACTCGAAAGAGGACAGGTCACTAAGACGCATTCATCCAGGACTCACCATCTCTCTCTCTCTCTTTCTCAAGCTGTGTTCATTCCACACGTATCCCTTGTGACATTGAGTCAACCACTCCTCGCTCCCTTACTGTCACAAAGCCGAGCCTCTCCTAATCCTTCATTACACCTCGAAAGCCGAACAAGGCATGTCAAACCTTTGTATTAGTGTGCGTATAATCGCAGTTTCTCTCACCTAGGGTACTCTGCGTTAGTCCCTGAAGATATTCTTTTCCTCTTACGCAAATTATGGGTATGTTCATTTCCCTGTGGATTTCATAACAAATAAATAGATATAAGAATTCTTCTTAAACCGATTTTACATAGAATTTTTGAATGATTTTTTTTTAACCCTGGATAGTATAAGCCATTTTCTAGTAAACATACACGTGTAATAGTAATTACCAGTTCCAATTCTGCAAAAGATGGTAGCATGGTTATCCAAGTTTCGCTTGAAACCAACGAGAAAAAGACGATTGTGACATATAAAAAATATTAGTATCTTTGAATTTACCAGGAAACCAAATTGGTAAAAATATTTCACATGCACCATTAACTCAAATATTACATCATAACTATAACAAAAGATATATCTGAAACTTCACAAAAGAAATCTCAGTCTTGTTAACAGAGAAGCAACCATAGTGTAAACACGTTCTTCGCAAAAAGAAATAAAACAAAACCAAACCCTCGAAACACAACTCACCAACCTAATTTCCATTGAATAAACGGGAAATTAGTACCAAGAAATGAAAAATCTCTCACGATACTTTTAAACGTTTTACTCAAGATATTCCTCATCCACAATTCACAATCATGCAAAACAAATATTTAGCGAACCGATTTTACTCCAATATTATTTTTAAATGAAATAGTTTATAACGCAACAGGATTCCTACGAAACTGCCCGTTTGTCATCATTATGCATTGCATTACCCATCCTGCATAATATATTGCAGGAATCATGAAGAAGAAAAGCCTTTTACATGTATCAATTTGTATATATGAATAATATTCTTCTTATATATGTTTGAAATTCCAAGAGCGGCTGATTGTATATACATTCAGTAGAGGTAGATAGCATTAGTCTTCAGATCCGTCATACAATGGTATATATTCGTTACGGTATATGAAAAAGGGTACTCAACCATAAATATAGGTATGACACGATCAGAACTTTCTATTTAGCTCTAGTTTTAATATTAAAATTCCGTATATCTCCAGCATATTTTATTTGAAATTTGACTCTGGGTTTACCACGGATCTGCCCTTATTTGAGATGCCTTTTATAATATTTGGGAATTATTATGGATTTTATTTTATCTATTGAAAATAGACATATTTTGACATATTGGCACAGAGTAAGGTCTTTTACATTCATCATTAAGCTGTTTGGCCACTATTAGCATCCATAATTGTTTTAACACGTCTATCCATGGATTGACCAACGTTTTGCACATTTCCTGGATTCGCTTAGATCTGAACCAAACATCAATGAGACGGCATATGAGATGCTCTTTGGTATTATTGCGATGTGAGTGCATTTCATCTGTAAAGACACACAATAACCTTTTAATCGAATCCATGTCAGTGAAATTTTTGCGTCATGGAAGCAACTGAACTCCATTTTGTGCACACCATGCCTTCACTGATTTTGCTCTTTGACACGCTATGTATTTTTTTTATTGAAATAACCAAGGTCTGTGGCCATACCATTCGTGTTTTTAAGTCATTAAACGACGTTTAAGACCTTTTTATATACTTTTCTTAGTTCATAGTTTTCTCAACAATGAGAAAAGGATTTGTTCCATGCACCAAAATGGCTCCCCACACCATGAATTTCGTTGGAAATTTTATTGTTTTCTCCAGACATTTAGCCTCAAATTCTTATCCAGGCCTTCTTATTACACTATGCACGTTGTCATCTAGCACTACAATGGTTGATTTGAATAGAAAACTACCTGTATTATTAGAAAATACAACATTAGTAGTTGAATAGCCATAGAATTTGTGGAAAAGCCATTGAAGTAATGAATCATCAAATAAACTTTATGGTTTAAAAAGATTGGAGCAATTACAAAAATTAGGCACTGTTAAAGTTAGTAGGTATTAAAGTTTTTATGCAATAAAGGTAACTGGTAAGTTAGATGTGTCATTCTTACCTTTTCCCATTGTTCTGTAGTGTACTAACGGTGATTCTTTGCCCAGGAAGAGCGCGCCTTTATCATTGTTTCCGTGAGTCGAGCGTTTTTTCTAGGGCGATATGATTTCAATCCAGCTCCCAAAAGCCAGTCATTCACTGTTTATCGGGAAACGATAACATACTCTGCCGCCAGCTCAATAAAAATCTTCCTGTAAGATGTTCTTCTGTTCTTAAGAGCAGGTTGTATTAATTTTCTATCTGTTCTTGGAGTTGTATTTCGTTTTCTACCACACTCCTTTTTTTTAATTTCAATCTTGACCGTTATCATTTTTTCTTTATAACACTTACTTTTTGAGTTGAAACACCAAGTTTTTTGTTATTTTTTTTCTGTTTTAGTTTATTTTCTTTCCGTATAACGTTTATTTGTCCAATTTTTAAGGAGTCAAATCATGTTATTTACCCATTTTGGTTTAATTCATTTATAGCTGAAAAAAATACCTAAAACAGACAAAATCAAACTATTAAAATAACTTATAAACTACCTGAAACACACAAAACACATTAATAAAAATGGCAGTCAATAAATAACAGAAAACATCCTATTTGCATTCTACATAAAACTAAAAAATACCAACTGACTAACACAAATGGCTGCAACTTCAATGAAATGGTCCCATGCAGTGTTGTTCCTTCAATGTAACCAATTATACTTATAAAGTAACCGAAGGCTCTTGAAAATAAAAGTTAAATAGTTGCTCGGTTATGGTGTATAAAATAAATCCATTCGCAATCAATAAATTTGATATCACTGGCTTTTTGTGAGAAAAAGTAGAATTTTCGAAAAATCCATAATAAATCCGCCTGTACTGTATTTCTTAATGGATACCTACAGTATAGGGTGGGATCTGAACCTAAAACATCTTCATCGCATGGCAGCTCTCGCTTTCCTAGTGGGTACAGCGTTGGATTTCTTACATCTATGCACGGTTCAATCCCAGTCAGCGCGGAAACAAACTTTCCACTGGCGTCATGTGCTACCCGCCTAATGGGTGTTTTCACTGATAATCACCGCTCCGGAAATAAGTAGTTTCACACGTCTCATCCCACACATAGCTAATCACAACAACCCTATTATTTCCTTTCCAACTTTCACTTCACATCTTACTTAATCTCTCCTCTGTTCCGGAGCCCTGCTGATGGATTATTACTAGTGTCCACATTGGGAGAAACTCCTATCTCCATGCCCCTAACATGGTTCGGATGTCCACACTATAGTAACAATGGCTTCCACCCTAGTTTAATTGTGTAAAAAATACAATATCCTTCCTCCTCCAGCCCCCAACCCCACAAAAATAACAACGACCGGCTCGTCGGTGACTTATTCTGATCGTGCTTCTCATTTCCTTAACCGATAGGGGATCACGTTTACATTGTGAGGAATCATTAGTGCAATTTAACTAAGCTACACTGTATAACAGCCGCCCTATCTCTATCAAGTAACTACCCACACGAGATGTGGCTTACTGTAATTTCTCTGTAAATGTAAGCAGTTGTTACCTCGACTTTGAAATAATTCATTAGTTGGGAAAATGATTCAGAAATACATCATTATGTCTATTCTTCACAAGCTTAAGTGAAAATACCTACAAGAATGCAGTAACTAACAAAAACTTAAATATATGCAAAAGTAAATCTTTTAGTTTTGTAGGAGGAGACTGAAAGATTTGTTTTAAACAAAGTCTAACCCTATATAAGCAAGCATTACAAGCCCATCATTATACTAGAGCTCTAACGCAGTTTAAATTAGCATTATAACACAGAAGCAAAGTTCCTAAAACCTTTCAATTAGAACACACCAAAATATCGACTTGGGAAAACTTTCAGATGCGGTATAGGCATCGCTTAAAATACCCGAAAATTTAAAACTATATTCTTGACGTAAATAATTTTTGAATCAACGTATACTTATTTATATTACACAAAAGCAAATAAACCAAACCTAGGTCCAGATACACAATCTTCCGAGAGTCACTCGACAAATTTAAATCAATTAATACCGGTAGTCTAGCAACGACTAGCAATCTTTTATCTGCATGAGCTTAGCCCCTCTCTAGAATCTATCATAGAGAAGGCAGCCAAGTTATCACCTGTATAAGATTTGTACTCAACAAAATCAGTTTAGGAAAAATGAGAGAAACGTAAAAGAAATATCATATGAACAAAATGAGTCGAAAACTAGTCTTTATGTTATGTCTCATCTCGGCTTGAGAGTTAGGCTTCGAGGAAATAAGAACAGACTCATGACACATGATCAACCCTGGCATACATGAGCCGTCTATGGTATAATCAAATCTGTGTCGCTTCCAGGGAATTAAAAACAAATCAGATGTAAAGCATTTGTTATTTTAAAAAATACTAGGATACATCCCTTCCCTATTAACTATCAAAGAAACCTTGGTTTCATATTCTAATATTACAAACTCTTGCTTTGGGTTACCTATTTATTAAAGTTGGAGATTCGGAGGGTTAGGTAATATTGTTCGTGTTTATAATTTGTCATCTCATTAATGAACATTAAGACATTTACTTACTCTGGGAAATTGAATGTTATTCATAACTTAATGAAGGTGAAACCAATAACCTAAAAGAGGAAAGGTAATAAACAAAGTCTGCCGACCAAAAACATTTCAATAATTATATCATTCGAAAGAGAATGTAAAACAGCATATGGGTTTAAAATTCCGTTAAAATTTGCCAAATAGTTATAGTGTTATTACCAAAACAATGTAATTCCCAGCCTAAAGTTAGAATCAGCCGAATAGTTACAATGATATTACCATAATAAAAAGAAAAAAGGAGAACTGACGACCGACAGAGTGAGATATGTATTCGCTCGCCATGAAAAAATTTGCTATCAAATATATTTCATTATTATTTTATAAAAACTTAGAGTAAACTTTATTAAAATAAAAATATTCAACTTCGAAATGTCTATAGTAGACAAATGCTAAAGACGATGAATCCCCAGCATCCAATCTTCGTCAAAAGAGACGCTAAGCATCACCAAACTATTTTACTAAAAAAAAAATAGAGTACTGGTACTGCCAATTCTACAGCATTATTTTAAGGTGAGTAATATCTTAATACTACTTATTATGGATATTGGCAGTTTACTATAAAGAAATTGAGACCACTGAAAGCTATACCAAGTAGAACCTAGGTCACGAAGGAAGTAACTTTGTTATCTCAAGATTGTTCATGAACGAATGTCATTTAAATAATTCAGAGTTTGCAGTAAAGCTCAAAATAACCCAAGTTTCTACAGTAAAGATCTTAACTGAGATGTTCATTTTGCTACCATGTTTTAATTATAAGCAATATGCGATTAGCTTAATCAACTAGAAGCTTCCTTTCTCAATCATGAATATATACAGGTCATGATATACTGATAAAGAAAATAAATTAATAGCAATATTTTAAAACATTAAGTAAAATTACAAAAAAGCACGATCTTTTCAACTTAAAGACTTACATGATAGATTCATTAAATTGTATAACTAGGGATAAAAGATTGCATAAGGATCAAACTAAAAAATCGGCATTTGAATCTCCTTTTGTGAGAGAGGTAAATCCAATACTGAGTCCCCCCTAAATAAAGCTAATTCAAAGTTAAAAAAGTAAGTCAACTAATAATAAAGTAGTAAGTAAACGATCTAATATTTATACTGCTTATTCTAGGGTAATATGTGATATTGTTTACCCAGCCTAACTTCTTCACGAGTTCTCAATGACAAATATGTTTGGATCTAGGAAGAACACAGCCAAATGTTACTCCAGCCAACTCTGGAACAGCGAAGGGTGAATCCACTGCTTCGACTGTATTTATAACATTAATGCATAAAATATTCTCGAGAAGGAAAGATGCACCAACATAACAAAGAGAAAAACGTGTGTATGAGGAAAAATTATCATCATGAACCAGTTAGAGGCAAAAATTAACGAGTCTACCCATAAAATAAAAGAACCGAGAAATGTAATTTTATAGTAGGGATAATTCCATAAAACTCAGAAGGTAACCAAGTAAGAATTTAGCAAATCTTATCATATCATGGGGCTATTGATGCTCAGAAAAAAACTTAATTAAGTATTATGGTTATCTACTACTTAGTTTTCCGTTAGTTCGTACACTCTAATTTTTAAAATTATTAATCCAGAAATTAGAATGTGATTCTATTGTATCACATTTATGCACAAAATTCTAAAAGAATAAACAATAACTTTGAAGGAATACAAAATGAATTTTCCCCATAACCCTTTAAGGAATATAAACCCCAAAAATTTTGAATATATTTTAGATAGTGTCAGTCTATTTAGACGGGAGTGTCGCTCAACAAATAAGATTTTAGTGACTTTCCTCTTTTTCATCTGTCATTTTTTTCCATTTTTTCAATTGCAATATTTTCCCTTGACCATATCGAAACGTCTAATATCTTATTAAAGATCAATCTCCGCTTTTTGACTTCCTTTTCTCTCCTTTATTGATAGAATATTGGCTGAACGGTCCAGAAAAATTTTCAGAATAGCTCATAATTGAGATTTCTCTTAGATTGTTTTATCTCAATTCAACAATTTATCTCGCAAAAGACACATCTTTATTTAACCGAGATTCACTTAGTTTGAAGTTATTTATACGTTTTTGTAGCGGGCTTTTTTATTCATATATAAAAAGAGAATAACTGTAATCGCCTGCAAGCGTTACTGCTAGAGGACAGAATGAGGTTACCTTGTATTGCAGTTACTTTCAGGTCACCATTAGGCAAGATGTAGCACCTATAGCCTAACGAGCTTGGGTACAGATTCTACTACCTTCGGCAGTAGGGAGCTGGATGCTATTCTTGGGCAGATGAGCACTAAATGGTGACAATGGTTGAGATGGCGTGCTGGCAGGCGAAAGAATTCTAATTATCAGAATCAACGGATGGCAATAAATAGTGAGATGGCACTGCGAAGCTCTTTCTTTTCAGAGTTAAAACAGAGTGTTCCCGCGAAATGGTAGCAAAGTTTTCGTGGTAAAAATATATTTTACTTAAGAAATCTTAATGAACTCTCAACCAGTACTATTGGCCCTTAGTTCGTGTAGTCCTTAAATGGACAAAGGGTGCAAAGAATCTCAGAGCTTAATAGAAATAATTTTGAGAACCCTAGAAACAAGTTAAAAATAGGAAATTGGAATTTACGAAGTTTAAATCACGTGGAGAATGCAAGTTAGATATATGTGCTTCACCTGAAACAAAATTAACTGATATTGATAAAATGAGGCTAGAAAATTGCTAACATCAGGAAGAAATGATGAAAGGCATTATCACGGAGTTATTAGTATTCTAGCATTAGTCGGCTGCTAACGTCAGCGCTTTATCCATGCAGATTAGTACATCTTTGCACTTTTTTACCTATCTTGTATTTTTTTATAATATATTATCATTTTATTCTTTTAACTCCATTCGGTTTGGTATTTAATTCTTGATAAACAAGATGTTTTATATTGAAAAAAAATGCCTTCCCCTTTTTGGGGCCAAATTATACCGGATGAGGGAAGTAAATACACGTAGTGTGTTATTTTGGTTTTAAAGACCCCTTAATATATTTGTCTATTTCATTGGTTTAACCTTTTTTATATCGCTTTTTTTTAATTTTAGTCATTATATAATGTATTTTAGAACTTTTAGTGTTAATATGTTTTTCTTTCTCTCGTTAGTCGCTGATTATGGCCAGAGTTGAGGTACAAAATGTGCGGCCTATGAGTTTTTGACACAGGACATGATCAATTAGCCATAGGATTTAAAGAAAGATTATAAAGAGAATTCGTCTTTTTTAAATGCTAAAAGATTAAACATAGATTAAGAAGGATAGAGCATAGAGATATCAAATGGAAAAAATTAATATAAATTATTTACCTGCTTAACAAAGGGAAAAATCGCTGGGTTTCGAATCTAGGCCATCGAATGCTCTTTGTTGATCAGGTAAGTACGAAAATCAATTGATTACCCACATCCTCATAAAGGAGATATGAGATATCAAATTTGTGTAAATTTGTAACATTTGGAGAATTGTATGCCCTTCATGGTCCAATACATCCAAAGGAAACTGCGGATATATATCTTCAAGAAAATTTCAATTTATCTTTCAGTCTTTTTCATTAACGATATCTCTTTACAAAATTGCTTCAAAAGTCCCTCTTTAGTTTTGATTACAATTATACTTATCTTAAGCTATTTACTAACTTAAATGCGTAGCTATCTATCTAAGAACGAGCAGCCTAGTTCTGGTTTGTGGAACTGCCTAAATAATGCATGGACTTGAACACCACTCCTGGTATCAAAGCTGCTCATCTGATACATTAGAAAATGAACAAATTTTATTTATGATGTAATTGTAGAGAAAAATTCCTATATACCAAAGTGAGATTTTTTATACCTAAAGTAATAAGGAAAGTGAATGTAGTTATGATCTAAAATAAAAATCAAGTGCCATAATATTCCTAGCCTCCTAAACATCTGATGTAAGTTGTAGAAGAATAGACACTTAAGATCCACCTTGGACCCTCAGGCATCCACGTGGCTTTAAACTGGAAATAAAGAGCGTGAGGAATAAGGTTGAACGAGGCAGGAATTGTGTCAACGTTGTTTTTGGAGCACAGCTGTGTTTACTCGAGGAGACATATTCCCCACGCTTGAGGCGATTTGATCTCTCAACCACTACCCTTGAAGCGAGAATGAACTCGAAAGAATATTCTATAGGCCTGCTTATCTCGAATTCCTCCTCTGGAAGCCGGCCATCCCCCTAGCTCCATGTTTGTCTAAGGAGAGCGCGCATTGGTCTTAGACTATTTCTCCGCCTCGTTAGCACCCATATTTAACCTAAAGTTTGTTCTTTTTGCAATTCTCGCCTCCCTGAGTTGCCTTAACCCTCGACACTTTAAGCTTACGTATTGCAAGCCACCGTCGTCGCATATCTTATTATAATCCGGCCTTCCCGTAGCCCCTTTAAAGACTCCAATCCTAGTCAGGTCATTAACCCGCTATAATTCATTTGATTTGTCCCTTCAACCGACACTGTCATTTCTCATCCAACCAAATATTTGCATTTAAACCCAATTTTGTAAATAGTCAATATTGCATTTTTATGTTATTAAGTATTATTTTTGTCGTACTCTATAAATAACCTGAACTCCAATCAGCCGTTACTTCGTCTTTAAGGCAAATCTGCGCTCGCTTACTTTGATTGTAAATACTCACGTACTGGGAGGAAATTTCCCTCCCCCTTCTCATTGACTACAGGCCCCCTCTAAGAAACACACCTAAGTTCATGAAAGTTCAAGGCGCCTTGAATCCCAGAAACCTCCCTCCTTCGGAACCAAGACCCAATAAACACATAATTACCACTCCGCTCGCGTCGTTATTTCCCAGAAGGCAGATAATCTGTTTTCCGTGCGGAATAGAAGATCAAGTCCGCACGAACTATCCTCAAAATTCCCAATTCAGAAGCGTGTCTTTCCATCAGGTATACAAGGGTTAGTGCCCCTCATGTTCCTCCCACGTCTCTCCACGATACCCCTACGTCTCTCTCGTTGACCAACACCTCCGGACACCAAGTAAATTTTCTCTTTATTAAGAGCTCACCCAGTGTTTTGAAATTTAAAAATGGAGCAGTGACCAGATGCCGTGTGAACCCCCTTGTACCTGTCACTGTGTGCACATGCACCGTGATATCCGAGAATTTAATCCCTGAGTCGGTCTTGAGCACCAAAAGTTCGCTGTGTTCCATGATTAGCTCGCCCGAGCGAATCGTTGTCTTATTGTAAAATGCCACATCGAAGGGGATTATTTGACTAGTTGAGTCGAAATGGTAAAAGCTCCAATAATGTTTTGCTATGTACTGGTTGGTCAGAGCCCCCAGGTTACAAGTAACCCAGGAGCACAACCCGTGGCCATTCTGCCAAGGATCCTAGGAACCCCTTCCTTTAGAAACCCATTCGATCGAGAGATCGAGACCCTCCGGACCGAGGATTTTGCCCGCGCCCAGAATGGGTGCTCGACTCTGCTTCCCCTTTGGAAGAAAGCCATTACTCGGGAGGCAGAGTCTTCCCGTGCTGGAAAAGCATCTCATACCTTGTTAAGGATGAATTGTTGCATCGAAAATGTTCCGACGGAACCGAACATGAAACACACTCATTGTATTTTCCCCACTCGTATGTCCCCCAAGTCCTCCAGATTTCTCACAGTAGTGTATTCTCCGGTCATTTTGGTCATTATAAAACCTCTCAGAGTGTTATTAAGTATTTTTATTGACCGGGTGTGGCCAGGAAAATTGCAAAGTACTGGAAATCATGCGATGATTGCCAAAGGACATCAGCAAAAGGGCATGTCACGCCTCGATCATCTCGACCCCTTTTTCTCGTGTGGCCATTGGTCTTATTGGCCCTATTCATTTCTTAGTTTATCTAATCACTTGCCCTAGCCTCCTATTATGGATATACCCTCATTTCCCTGACATTTTTATCAGAAACATTAAACATTTTAAGGTATTTCTTTATTTTGAAAAAACAATAAAGGTTTGACATCGTCATTCACTCTTTCATCTATTGGCCTTATCTTTTAAATTCTGGCCCTCTGACATCTGCCTCTGTATTAGCCCGTTTTACATCTATAAATCTTTCAGTTAAAATAAGATTGCTAGACTAATAATTTATATCTAGCACAAAATTAAATCTCTAGGCAATAGAGTAGGCCGAGCTCCAAAGAGGAAATTAAACACTTTATATTTGTTTGATTAAAATAAGGGCAATGTACTTCTTTAAAATTTTAATATGGACTGTTCAAGTGTTTCTTACTTGAAAAACTCCCACACTAGAATTGAATATATTATTGAAAAATTATATTAGTTGAACAAATGAGAGAAAAAATAATATTGGGACAAGATTGCTTTGAATATAATTGTATAGATGAATTATATTAATATTTTAAATTTAGAGTAAAATTACAGAAGATTTACATCGATATTTTAAATTTATGCCTGATATTTGGAAATTTTCTTTATAATATTAAAATAGGTTAGATTGTAGTATGTAGATTTGAATCATGTTAAGCCTTAGGTCCCCCCTAAAAAACAAGGGCATATCAATGGCTAACCACTACCCGATTATTTTTTTATTAGAAAATGTGGTAAATATTTAATTATAGGTTATCTCGAAATTCATATTTGTTAGGTAAATATTTGATATTGGTGCCAGGATTTTCCTTTATTTGGCATAAGACTGAGCATATAGTAACGAAAATTAAAAGGCTTGTATATATATATATATATATATATATATATATATATATATATATATATATATATATATATATACGCATTTATTTCAGGTCCATCTGTCCATTTTTCCTCTTTAATTTGAATTATCACAAAATAGGATTTTCGAGGTGTGCCATTAAATTATTTTAAGAACTATATAAAATATTTACCTTTTTGACCAGAATAAAAGAAGATAGAATACTAGAGTAAATAATTACTAATAAGGACAAAATACTTAAAGAAATCTTATATAAATAAAGAAAATAATTTAGTATGCTACATAGTTGCGTGATAAGCCAAAACTGCAATATTCAACTGTTTATTCAGTTGGCTAAATAAAGATATGTTAAAATTCTGTTATTGATGTATGTATATGGTTATATTTTATTTATTTTAACTTAACTTTAAGAACGACTCACTCAAAGCATAGAATTTAATTTTTGCGAAATTTTACATGATTCTTCAATGATTATGGTGCTAAGAATTCAAACTTTACTTTTAATAAAAAGAGCAATTTAGTGATAATTTGAAATATTTGGTGTGAAAATTAAGGAAAGAGTTAAGTTCCATAATCTATTTATTTAATTGTGGTTGAAAAGGGAAATTTACAATGTAACATAGACAAAGGAAACGTCAAACAGGTTTATTTTTAAAAAGGAGCAATTTAGTGATAATTTAAAAGAATTGAAGTAAAAATTAAGGAAAAACCTAAATTCAGTAATCTAGAAATTATCGTTGAAATTGAAAATTTACAATTTTCCGTAGACAATGAAACCAACATACCTTGGCGGGCAAAAATTTGTTCGGACAACTTAGTACTTTTATAAAATGAGTTAAATATAGGATCGTAAATTTTTTACTTGCATATAAATATGAATATAACAAGTAAATAAGGAGGAATAAATAACAATAAGTTTTATATCCACCAAACAATCATAAATAATTAAGAAAACCACAAAGTGCCAAAACATTTAACATTAGCCACATAAAACAGATACGCTAATGAAGTAATGTGAAAACTAGAACAAGACCAAACCAATAGAGGAAGATCAGTACCGTGTCGAGCGTCCCATGGCAGTGATAAGAGCATTTCTTCTTCGCGACCTGCTCTCCACGAGCTACAACACCTCCGGTGTGTAATACTGGCACAGTCCTCGATGATAACTACCTTCATTTACTCATTAGAGGATGGTTGAAGTCGTCTTACGTCATCTTTCATATCCTGCCAGAAGTTTTTAAGTGGATCGATATCCGGAGCTTTGGGTGGTCAATCCCCCACCGTTATATTTTCTTCCCGAAATCACTGTATGTTTGACGCCGACATGTTAGATGGAGCAAGATCTTCTGCAAAAGCTCATTCCGATTCTCTATGGGCAGTTATTATGCTGACAGAAGCATTAAAACTCTCAAAACAGAATTGTTCTTGACTAAATTCATGGTTGCATCACAAATGGCGAAACAACCCACCCCTTAACTTGAAATTATACTCCTGGTGGTTCTAAGTGGATAGCTACCGAGGTACAGAAGTAGACTTGTCCTTTATCTTATAGGTGTAGTGTACACACAGGAGATGTTGTAAAAAGGCACCAAAATCAGGTTATTCCTAGAACCACAGGGGCTCCTGTTATAGAAGCTGCTGTGTTACAACTTGTTTCTCCTACTTCTCCAGTTCGTCCTATTTTGCCTCCTACTCCTGTTTCTCTTGTGGTAGACTCTTCACTGCAGGTTATTCGTTCTCCTTCAGCTAATATGCGCAGGTCTTCTACAGTGAAGAAACGTGTAGATAGGGGAAATCTATAAGTTTTGTTCTATGTTCTAACTAAGGTTAGACGGATGTAATGACGTGATCTATTATTGCGGTTTACTATAGTCTTGTTGTCGATACTTCAATACTAGGTGACCTTTGAAGATCCTGTAGAAATAACAAGTCAGTCTACGCCCGTCACCGACTCTATCAAGATAACTACCTACTCAACAAAAAGCTATAGACACAACAACTCTAGCTTACTGTTTCCTATCATAGCCTAAATTACATATTACATTATTCTATTTACTAACCCCTAATAATACTTTATTGTGTCAATTACTACCACATCTTATGCGCCACGTCATCCTCGGTGAGTGTTCTAAATGGTTGTTATAACCTAATTGATAATAGATATACTACAAAGAGTAATCATGAATTCCCTTTTACAACCAAAACAAAGAGTGAGATTTAAATACCGAGATCTTCTATTCACGACCTCTCAAGCTATCTAGGCCCAATCCCTATTAGGTTAAGCTTGTGATAGGACTTTGGGACAAGAAATTGGATTGGCCTCTGACTATGGACTACTTTTCCCAAATACAGCAGATAAATTAAAGCTTTATTTAAAACAATGATTTGAGATAACCTTCATTGTAAACATTTATGCCCCATAACAATCTTGAAATCTACTGACTCTTTGACGGAAATACTGAAGCTTACCTCCGAAGTGTTTATTATGTATTTCGTAAAATTAAATTTTGTGTCCACGGCAAAAATAAGAAGTTAAATTATAACCATGTAATAATTTGAACTAACATCTGTTTTTTTTCTACATAAGGTTGACTACTATACACATGTTAGCATGTGTGTCGTTAATTAGATACTTTTTCAGTGGCTAACTTTTGATGAAACACATTCAGGAAAAGCCAGACGAAATATGATAATAATCGCAGAGGAATGCTTATAAATCAAAAATGAATTTGTATGACCCAGTGACACAGGGTTAGTCGATTAAATATTTTACCAATTCAATATGCGTAAAGTGTCTTGAATGGATGCTTTATGATGAAATGTCCTGATTTTATTATCTGATCTTCTGCTACTTACGGTTCCTAAGCATTATATGAATGAGCCAGCCAAAGAAAGAATACAAGTAAAGCTTTTTAACAAAAATAGTCAAATATGCATTTTAATTCACATAGATTTGATTTAGGCAAAAGTATCTACTTCTGTTACCAGATGATCACCGCTTCACGGACAATGAAGAGTTATGTAATAAGTGTCTTTTAATGATATCTCGATCCAGTTAGTGGATTCTGAGGGACAAGCATGTGATTAGTGATTCAGGGATATGTCTAATTTGCCTAACTTGCCCAATTAGAAATATACGATGCCAGAATTATCCGCATTCCAAGGAAAGGATTTAAACCCAGCCATTCTACACGAACAGGCTCTAATATATTTAGGTACTAACATAATCTGGAAAAAAATGAAAAGTGTAATTTAATTGGCCAATTAATGAGCCATTTATTCGAAACTAGTTGTAATAGGAAGGCTGCAATCGTACTTAGAGGCACTCTGGAGGCTCTCAGCCAGTTTTATGTTCCTTATACAAAATATTAGTTCCGACCATGTAGCCACCTTTCGAGCAGTAACAATATATCAAATCACATAGATACATGATCAAATAATCCCTAGCAGAATATATAAAAATAAAGGTAGAGTTTGTAAGAAAATAAAATAGTTTCTATTGTCGTAGAATTGCTCATAGTCTGGTCCAATAATTATTCTAGTCCTTGATCCCACACACCACTTTTGTTTAGGTCGATGGTATTGAACCTATGACTCAATCTACGATCATATATATATATATATATATATATATATATATATATATATATATATATAGGTAGGCATTAATTCCTACTGAAAGTGCGAAAGCTGGTTAGAGGCGGGTTGTCCCGTAGCCAGGATTCTCACTATAAAAGTCCCACTTGTTACTGAGGGGAGGTTTGTGATTGTTCAATTCTAAGAGTGCATAATACAGGTTAAAAAAAATAGCCGAAGGGATTCTTAATTTAAGTCATGCCAAGGGTACGTCAAAAAAGAGGAGCCACAAATAAACACACGTACAAAAAATAAACTTTACTTTGCACAAATATAATAATTAGCAAGAGTGAAACGGGCAAAATTAAGGATTAAATATTAAACAGTGACGTTAAGCGTCTAGATTTATAATAACTCAATGGGAGTATCGATCACTGTTAATTAAATAGGTAATTTAAGAATAGAGGGACACTGGGTTTACAGATTACCATTAATTGTGATGGATTGGAGAGACGACTACTCAGGTCCAGACTGGGTGGTTTGAGTGGCGTTAACACGAGTTTTCAGGGAGAAGGGGGATAAGATGACTGGTTTAGGGCTGCAGACTGCAGTTCCGGTTGGTTTACTCCTAACTGGATGTGACACTAACAAATAGTAACTTCCAGTAACTATTTGGATGTTCCTTTTCTTTCTCAAGTTAAGTTGAGCAACAGAGCGTATTCTTCTAGTCACAGACTCTGCGGGGCGGGATTTACCTCAGGAACACTTTGAGACAGCGACCAAGTTCAATCAGTGGCGCGTTGGCAGTAGATACGTTACGGCAACAACTCTCGTTCAACGTGAGGGTTACGCGTTACGCGGGTAGGTTTGGCACACTGCTCTAGAGGGATGAACGGCGATGTTATTTATACCGCGTATTGTCGGAGAACGAGAGTGAGATTCCATTCACGACAATTTTCTTATTGCAGCGCCTTCTGGACAATCTTCATGGTATCATAAAGAAAGCAAATAGAATTTAGGCTTCTCTGTGAGATAGGCCTTCTTTCGTCAGACTTTCTGTCGCCATTTGGGGAAAGGAGGGGGAGAGGAGACGTAGGTCAACTCTAACGACAAATTTCTTTCGTTCCCACGATTGTCTGGCCGCATGCGAGTATATACGTTCCATAACCTCACACGCCTACCTATTTTGAGGAACATTATTCCGCCATGAAATAAGGAATAATGTGAAAATTAACTTTACCGGGAAAATTTTTAATTATCTTCCTCGACTCGAACAATTGAGTCGGTAATTTCATCAAAACCATTAGGAATTTACCTTAGTATCTAATGGCTACAAAATACTACTTCTACGTCAGTTTCTCTAATTCACATATACAAAACAAAAAAAAATACATATAGAGTACAGGCAAGAAATAATTATTTAAACAAAGAGATACACACCAAAAATAAATAATTGACTATTAATTGCTATCTGAAATTGGGTTTCTCGAAAGGCTATCTGCCAGTATATTGTCAGACCCTTTTAGATACCTGATTTCATAACGGTACTCTGCTAGTAATAATGACCAGCGCATTAGCCTGCCGTTTCGGTTTTTACAAGTTTTTAAGTAGGCTAACGGTCTCTGATCAGTCTCTATGAGGAATGGACGACCTACCAGATACATTCTAAATTTTGTAATCCCCAAAACAATCGCTAGAGCTTCCAGTTCTACGTAGCGTATGCTCATTCGCGAGCCGTCAGTCGCAGACTCGCATAGCTTATAGGAGCGGGTTCTTGGTCCTCGTCGTATTGGAGTAATATGCAGCCAATACCCAGCTGGGGGGCATCTGTCCTTACGCTAAATTTCTTTCGAGGGTTCGGCAGTTTTAAGATTGGGGCGGAGACTAGCTTCTCTTTGAGCTTTTCAAAGTGCGCTTCGGCAGCGGGGTTCCACTGGAGGTGGTCCGAGAGTTTCTTTTTTAGCAGATCGTTTAGGGGAGCTGCTACAGAAGCGAATGGGGTACGAAGCGGCGGTAAAACGAAGCGGCACCGAGGAAAGACCGTAATTACTTCTTGGTGCGCGGTAGGGGCATATTTACAATAGCCTTTACCTTCTCTTTCTGTGGGGCCAGATGACTTTCGCCTATTTTAAATACAAGGTATTTTATGGATTTATAAGAAAAATGGCATTTAAAGGGTTTAATCGTTAAGCCATGATGCTTTAAGCGTTCTAAAAGTGGGCTGAGGGACAAGATATGGTCGTTCCATGAACATGTAGCCACATACACGTTATAAAAATAAAAAGAAACGTTTTTTAAACCGTCTATTACACGGCGCATTATGCAGTTGGAGCTACTGCAGGCAGTGACTAGGCCAAAAGGAAGACGAGTGAATTCCATTAAACCTTTGTCTGTAGGAAAGGCTGTTAGTTTCCTCGCTGATGCCTCTAGGGGGATCTGATAATAGGCCTCACATAGGTCTATCTCAGTGATGTAGGCGGCTCCTTCGAATAGATGTAAATTTTGGTCAATTAGGGGGAGAGGCTCGGCATCGAACACGGTGACAGGGTTTAACTTCCGAAAATCGACGCACATCCTAAAGGACTGGTCTGGCTTGCGGACCATTATTATTAGGAACAGAAGTCGGACGTAGATGGCTCGATAATCCCTAATTGCAAAAGATTGTCGACTTCCTCATTGAAAACGTCTCTTAGGTGCACCGGTACGGGATAGGGCTTACATCGCACAAGTTCGAGCGTACTGAAAGCGATATCATGTTCGAACTGAGTGGAGCATCCTAGTGACTCGGAAATAACGTCACTAAATTCTTTCAAAAGCGCCATCATTTGGTTCCTTTGGGCAGGGGTGAGGTCGGAGTTTACATCCAACTCGGGGAAAGGTTCTTTTATGGGGGGGCAGCTTGGACGGGAGGACGGGGAGGGGACAATCTTCGCTTGACTCTACGCAAATCGAATTAACAATATTTAGGGGGTTGTTTGGGTGGACGGCGTCAATTACCGTTTCTTTGTCGAAGGCGACTCTCGAGAAGGGCTCTGAAATAATTAGGATTGTTTGCAGGGAAGCTGGGGCTATTCGAACTTTTGCCGTGGTTTTCTGGCACGAATCGCACGTTTTGCAGAATTCTGCAATATTTTTGGCTGTACCGGGCCTAAAAAAGTATTTAAATACTCGCTAAGAAGTCTTGTTATGACCGAAATGACCGGCCATGGGACTATCATGTGCTACTCGAAGATTTGATCTACATGTGTGCGCGGAATACACATAACCTTGGAAGGTAGGTCAGACTCATCCCGCGAGGTGCGAAACAGATGGGAGTCGTTAATGATGTACCTTATGGGACGGTTCCCTCGAACGATCACCTCTTCGTTCTTTCGGGCCTTTTCCCAAAGGGATTGAAGTAAAGGGCAGCTCTGCTGAGCGCTGAGGAATTGTGCATTACTCGTTGGGACCTCTAAAGGAGCCTCTGGAGTGAAAAGGCGTGTTGGGGGAGAGGCCTCGCGGCTAGCTTGCACTCGAGTGACGACAGCTTGAGTCACTTGACTCCGGGAGAGTAGTGCGCTCTGGCCAATGAGTACCGAGCAAAATTTGATAGGGGCTGCCACTAAGTCGGCCCAACCAGTGAAATATTTACACTGTACATGGCAGCGGATTACCGGGAATATATTTTCTCGACCCAAGAATTCGTGTACAATTGCGTACTTCTTATGTTGGGGGTCGACAGGGAGAAGCAATTTGTCTGATACCACAATGCATGTGCACCCTGTGTCTCTGACAAGGGTGGACACTTTACAGCCATTGATCGAGCCGGTTTCGAAATTTTGTCCTCCAAGGGAACTTCTGTTGAACAGGAAGTTCACTTGAAATTCCCGTGGGGGATGAAGACGAGGGAGATGAGGTAAGGGCGGCCGGCTGTTCCGGGAGAAGGGTAGCAGGCACTTGGTTAACTTGTTGGCTCTGGGTGGGACGTAGGCTGGAATTCTGTACACATTGGGACTTATAATGGCCGTGGGAACCGCAGGAGTAGCATATAACCTGCTTATTCTGGTGCTGGTTATTGTAGGGGGTATTGAAGACGGGGTTTTTTCTGTCTTCGTGGGCTACAAAAGGCTTATTCTTTGGCCTGAACGGGGCTGTGGACCTTATCAATGGAGAAAGTTTCCTTTGTTGGGACTTCCATTGACTAAATTTATTCTTCGGGAACGGGGGACTATTCTTCCGGGTATCCTGTGCGTATAGGCGATGATTTGTCACATGGAGATCAGTTTTATGGAGGCATTCTTGAAAGATAGACGCTCGGCGGTCTCGCACGAATGCTTGGATCTCCTGGGGGAGGGTGGACAATAGCTGATCTTTTAATATAAAGTCAATCATGGCCTCATACTCCGATTCGAGTTTGGAGGATTCTAACCAGAACTGGAGGTTTCGCTTTAGGATATATCCAAAATGTCGGTAAGTTTGACCGGGCTGGATTTTAGCCGATCTAAACTTAGCGCAAGAACTGAGGGTTTAAGTTGAAGGCGGATAGCAATTCGGCCTTCAAGGTGCTATAGTCTATTGTAGCTTTATGTGGTTACGAGATGAAAATTTCTCTTAAGCGTGGAATGAGCAATGGGAGCAATCTACTGACTCCTTCGGATTCTAGGGCCCATCCGTTTACTTCGAAGATCTTTTCAAAATGTGTTAAATATGAGCACAAATCTTCTTGGTCTTTATATTGGTGAAGTTTCATAGCGATGGCATGGGGTTGATGGTCAAGGGAACCAACAGAACTGACTTCAACTTGGCCTCTGCTTAATTCCCTTTCATGTTTTCGAATCCTTTCTTTTTCTTCAAATTCTAACGCTTCTTTTCTTCTCCTTTCTTCCAATTCTTCTTTTCTTTCCTCCATTTCACGTGCTCTTTCCTCTTGCTGTTCGCTTTGGACGAATTGCATTAGTTCCTGTCTGTGAGACCAAAAACTTGTCCTTGCTTGACGAAAACTACGTACAATTGTGAAGCCATTGCAGCTCTTCCTGACGCAACTGGTGACTCACAAAAGAACTTACACACCTGGTAAGAGAATTAGAAGCTGCGATTGTTCCTAACGGATACAATCTAATAATTAACCCCCAAAATAACGAATAATTTCCTAACTTTGTTTTTGCTATCTGGAAGGGATTATCATTGGTTATTATTTATATTCCTTCAGGGGAATAGACTCTAATTATTAAAATTTACGTTTGTTTATTTGAGGCTTCCTTGGACGTTGGCAAGTTTTAGGCAATATGAGTTCACTTCCTCAAAAATTTAACCCCTTAAAGCTGACACCACTTTTATATATGTCGTAGAATTGCTCATAGTCTGGTCCAATAATTATTCTAGTCCTTGATCTCGACACACCGCTTTTGTTTAAGTCGATGGTATTGAACCTATGACTCAATCTACGATCATATATATATATATATATATATATATATATATATATATATATATATATATATATAGGTAGGCATTAATTTCTACTGAAAGTGCGAAAGCTGGTTAGAGGCGGGTTGTACCGTAGCCAGGATTCTCATTATAAAAGTCCCACCTGTTACTGGGGGGAGGGTTTAATTGTTCAATTCTAAGAGTGCATAATACAGGTTGGATAAATTAGCCGAAGGGATGCTTAATTAAAGTCTTGCCAAGGGTACGTCAAAAAGAGGAGCCAAAAATAAACACACGTACAAAAAATAAACTTTACTTTGCACAAATATAATAATTAGCAATAGTTAAACGGGCAAAATTAAGGATTAAATATTAAACAGTGACGTTAAGCGTCTAGATTTATAATGACTCAATGGGAGTATCAATCACTGTTAATTAAATAGGTAATTTAAGAATAGAGGAACACTGGGTTTACAAATTACCATTAATTGTGATGGATTGGAGAGACGACTACTCAGGTCCAGACGGGGTGGTTTGGGTGGCGTTAACACGAGTTCTCGGGAAGAGGGGAAAAAAAGATGACAAATTCGGGGCTGCTTACTGCAGTTTCGGTTAGTTCACTCCTAACTAGATGTGACACTAACAAATAGTAACTTCCAGTAACTATTTGGATGTTCCTTTTCTTTCTCAAGTTACGTTGAGCAACAGAGCGTATTCTTCTAGTCACAGACTCTGCGGGGTGGGATTAACCTCAGGAACACTTTGAGACAGCGACCAAGTTGACTCGATGGCGGGTTTGCAGTCGATACATTAAGGCAACGAGTCTCGTTCAACGTGAGGGTTACACGTTACGCCAGCAGGTTTGGGACACTGCTCTAGAGGGATGAACGGCGATGTTATTTATCCCGCGGCTTGTTGGAAATTGAGAGAGAGATTCCATTCACGACAATTCGCTTATCGCAGCGCCTTCTGCACAATCTCCATGGTCTCATAAATATGGCAAATAGAATTTAGGCTTCTCTGTGAGATAGGCCTTCTTTCGTCAGATTTCCTGTTGCCAGTTGGGGGAAGTGTGTGGGGGAGGAGGAGACGAAGGTCAACTAAAACTACAAAATTCTTTCGTTCCCACGATTGTCTGGCTGCATGCGAGTATGTACGTTCCATACCCTCACATCCATGGATAAGCTCTTATCCCGTGTTACCATGTTCAAGAACGTTCTAAATCATCGCACCCTAACTTTCATATGTTCCAGAGAATCTTCAAGAACCTAAACCCAATAACATTTTATGATTTAAATGTAGGCTAATGTCAAAATTTAACCTAGGAGCCTCTCGAGGTCAAGAAACTAGAATTCGACATCTCATATTTACATTCGCGAAAAGCAGACAAAAACCAATGAAGCAGATACGTTATCATGCCTGCGCTACTGAAAGAATAAATCCCTCGTGGCTTTTAGGAATAAATACACTAAATAACCGACCCACTAGCTAATCTGCGTACTCCAGGTAAAGGAAGACTCTCTTCGTCTACAATCGAAGATGAAATATATTGTGAAGTCCCATCACGGAAAACATGACGCAGTGAGGTCGGCGACTCTGAAAATGAAAGTGAGGCATATAGCTTGGCCCAATCGAAAGATCTTCACTCTGTAGAAGAGCCATCCAGCTAAGGATATCTCAACCGCAGGCTTGTCTTCATGTCCACAGTAAATAGATCAACCGCTTTCTTTTTTTCATGTGAATCTGCAGATATCCTTAACACAGGATATTCTTCAAACACCCTGTTTTTTTTTTTTCTATCACATTACCACGAATAAATCCATTTGCTGTTAAGTCTACTAGAAGAACGTTTTCAAATCCACCTATGGAAACTTCCATTACGTGATCGTCTTTATCTCCAATATAAGACGACTCACCTTTTGATTGGGCAGCCTGGTCTTATAACATCCAATAGTGCGGTTTCCATGTCTTTTCAGTTATCATTCTGCTTTAAAAGAGCTAAAATTATTAAAAGTATTATTAAGGGTTTAGACATAGGGAACTCATCAAATTTAATAGAAATGGATGGGGCAGATAATTTTTATCAATCTCTTGAATCAAATTACTCTTATTAAATGCACCTGATTTCATAAACTCAAGTGGTAACTATTCTAAATATATTCCACATATAATCATACTTTCGAAGGACTGATTGGCTCATATTATTAATGCTTTATCGCCACTCAGACCCAAGTTCTCGCATATGTTTTGTCCATTTGTAACTATCATTTTTTCAATGAAAGCTGCAGGATTTAATTATTGACATCCTCCCATGTTGGAGACCATGATTGCTTACCTGGTAAACCAACTATGTCTTCTTTATACTTTACGAAAGGAGATAAAATATCTTTTATTTTAATGCTAGTTTGGATGTGAGGTACTTATCTTAGCGTTCGTTATTCTATTTTTACATAATTTTGGCCGATGGTTTAAATTGTTTAAATCCACCTCAACGAAGGGGTCTTTACATGGTTGAAATTTTCCAATTATAATGATTTTTCTTTGAGTTTACTTCCTGTTCTGTTTAAGTATTAATTAATGTAACTTAGATGATTGGGTAAATTAAGGAAATCTAGTAATAATTTATGCTTATATGGGAATAAATCACGAGTAAATGAAGGCTTGTAAATATCCTAAATATAATTTAGAGGTTGAATTGTTTCCTTTGAGTGCCTTGGGAATTAATCGTAATTTTGTATCTCTGAGATGTCTTTTCACATGATAATCATGTGAACGTTTTGTGTGTTGTAAATTCTGTAAAAAGGAGGCATTTCGATAAAATGCGAATAATTAGGATATGATTGGAGCTGTTAGTAGAGTTTTAGTTCTTTTAAGTTAGTATAACATTAGGGAAAGAATAAAAATATGATAGTAATATTGAAGAGGTATTAAGGAAAACAGAGGGAGCACTTTCAAAAAGTTCTCCAACCCAAATATTTGGAAACTTAAGGTCTGCCTGAACCTGGTCGATATTTAAGATTTTTGCCGTTTATGAGCCTCTCTGCCACTCTATGAATGGTCTTCCGGCTGAAGTCCTGCCGCTAGGCAATCTCTGACTTGTGGCCCGTGCGCAGATAGCGGGGATCTCGATTCTTTTCACTTCCAATTCAACACCCTTGCTAACATTGGAAAAGAGGTTTTATAACACGCTGGGGAAGTAAATGTTTTAGCTGGTTTGATAGATGTTTTTATATGACACTCATAAACTTTTCGAAAGATAAAAACACGGTTGTAACCGAGCTTTTTCAAATCTGGTATGTATATTAGTAATTTTGACTAAGAAACAAATCACAAAGATAAGCTTTGTAAGTGTTTATATTTCTTAGACAACTAAACTTTTGCTGTTTTGAATATACCGATGTTTATTTCCATGTAGACACAAAAAGGCTTCAAATTGCCTTCGACCTTTGCTTGTATTCCTAACAAACGTGGCTGAAGAAATATTTTGGTTGATAAACCAAACAGATGGAAAACGAGCGGTTAAGCCTTCGTGGCGTGCCTTGTATTTGCACCCCTGCCGTTGCACCACTCTTTCATCGAAAGAGCCATTCTGCTGTCGATAACTCAAGGATATTCAACACAGTCCATATCGGAGTCCTGGAAAAAGACGGCCTCAAGGATGACGCGAAAATGAGTAACCGATTTATTGTATTAAATTTATTAGTGGACATGAAGATCGCTACATATATGAAGTAAATCAAACTGAATAACAGCAAACGGATGAGGTATAATTAATTCGTATCCTACTGATCTCTTCTCTTACACTAAGCCTAGATCGCGGGTTTCCATCTTTCTTCTAGACCTTCACGTCTTCGGTTATCTTCTCTTTCGCGAGCGAACTGATCACTAACCTTCAAATAGTTTTTATTCTTTCTCTAAGCGCATTTCTATAACAATAAATTTGTTATTATATTATTATTATTATTTACGACTAATTATAAAAACACCTTACAATTACCCTGGTAGGAAAAAAAATGTGCAAATGCCTTTCATTTCATTGCATTGCTCATGCTGAACCTTGATTTATTTGTCTACCCTAAGTCGACTAGGTCTGACTCTTAAATGTTCTCCAATGACTTCCTGAATGAGAAAGTTAAATATGAACCCAAATGGAGACGAATTATCTTCAAACTTACCTTGCCAATGTTAGCCTCTAAAATTTCTATGCTATTTTTTCTAATAAATTCGTTATTAGATTAATATTATTATTATTAACAACTAATTATTATATCACCTTACAATTACCGTGGTAGGAAAACAAAAAATGTGTAAATGCCTTTCATTTTATTGCATTGCTCACGCTAAAGCTTGATTTATTTGTCTACCTTAAGTCGACTAGGTCTGATGCTTAAATGTTCTCTAATGACCCCCTGAATGAGAAACTTTAATATGAACCCAAATGGAGACGAATTATCTTCAAACTTACCTTGCCAATGTCCCTCTGAAATTTCTATGCTATTTTTCCTAATAAATTCGTTATTAGATTATTATTATTATTAACAACTAATTATTATATCACCTTACAATTACCGTGGTAGGAAAACAAAAAATGTGTAAATGCCTTTCATTTTATTGCATTGCTCACGCTAAAACTTGATTTATTTGTCTACCCTAAGTCGACTAGGTCTGACTCTTAAATGTTTTCTGAATGAGAAACTTTAATATGAACCCAAATGGAAACGAATTCTCTTCAAACTGAACTTGCAAATGTCCCTCTGAAATTTATATGCAATTTTTTTAGGAATGAAAAAACACGAGAAAGATCTATCCATTTTGGAATAAACAGAACAAAAAAAACACGGGTTTAATCAAATATTGATCATTTGATTACGTAAAAATTGGGTAGGAGAATGTAGCAGGCTTAGATTTCCAAACATTTGGACATTTGCAAGATTTATGAAGAAACGTTTCTATGGAGGAAGACGGTTTTCTAAACTGAGTTGTAAGTTCGACATAGTGAATCAGGACATCCCTGATTTTGTCTATTTTGGGGGTAAATAATTTAATTAATATAAGTAAAGTTGCCTCTTCCCAAAAGGTATGAGTAAGCCAGCGAAATATATTAAATGACAAATCAATGCGAAGACAGCCTTTTTTCCTCTAAAGTTTCAAAATGTAATTTTTCAAAGATCAAGTTAAAATGTTATATCCTGCAAATGTATCTTCATTAGAAGCAGATTGAGTGACCGCAGGGATAAAAAGATATCGAATTAAAGTCAGTAAAGAGTAAAAAAGATAAAATGGTAATGGTTAGCATAAGACGAAATAAGTTACAAAGCATACAAGTCCTCAGTGCAAGCATGAAAAAGTAACAAATCGGAATTACTTTAGAAAAAAAGAGAATTATCTTTTAAAATTATCCACATTAATTCGTCAACCTTAATCGTTTGGAAAGCAACTGAATCTCGAAAACTGTTTAATTAAAGAATGTTTGAAAATAATAGAAACATTCATCTGGAATCGATTATGGTAGCTCACTCGAGCGTATCATTTCGCCGGAAACTTTTCCAACAAAATTATATGCGAAGACAGCCAAGGTTTTTTTAATCTATTTGATTCATTGGTGATATTTTGTTACTTTAGAATGGAGGAATAAATTATATAATTCCAATATTTACTTATTAAATATAAACGGTGCAACGGGATTATGTTTTTTTTTATCAATTATTTATTTTGAGCTACAATTTAGCCAAATTTTCAAGTCTGGCTTAAACAGTATAATAACACCGCCTGGCAAAAAAACTGTTTTACACCTCTATATTCATAGTAACTTGATTGAGGACAAGTATTCCATCAAGGGCACATTTGCAAGAAACTCTCTTTATTCCACTTCTAAGCATTTTTTAAATATTCCTTTTCTGATTTAACCCAAACTCACTTAAAGCACATATCTATCTTCAAATATGACCATGCAGAAATCATGAAATCATAGAAAATTCCTTATAATTTTACAATCATATTTATTTTAAAGCAGAACGATTAGAAGTACGTACACTATAAAATCTATAGTAGACTACAAGTGAATTTTTACATATATAAATGTCCATAATAAAGAGGCAAACATGCTTCAGACTAAATGAACGCGCTCATATTAGTATAATTCAAATACTTATATAGAATCACCAATAGAGTTGGATAAAGGATTGCTTATCAGAGAGAGAAAAATTTCCCTCAAGAATTTTTTCCTTAAAAACTTTCTTCAGCGTCCTTCTGGGTGAAGAAAAAAACTTAAAAAATAAAAGATATTCAAAAAGCAAAGGTTATTTCCGGTGGAATCCATTAAAATCTGATAAGTTCAATACAACACAAGAAAAGGAAAGAAAGTATTATAAAAGTTCAAATATCGTAAGAGCCACAAGAATGGAGTTAACTAGAAAAAACAAAAATAAATGAATTCTAGGCAGGAGATATTTAATATGTAGGCACAATTTTCTACAAACGAGCGGAAGACTTAAAAGATACCAATTTTATATACTTTTGCATACAATACCTAGCTTTTTCTGATTATGAGGTAATACCGTGCGTTAACGGGGAATGTTATTTCACTCTTTGAAAGGTACCATATAATCCTAGAGATAGATATTTATTTCTGAATATTTGTTACATTGAAAGTAAAAAAGTTTTGTTAAGTGAAAATGTAGGAATGGCAGATAGTTCCTGTAGAAGAAGCTCTTCGTGCCTTTGGGAAATAAGAAGTACACTGCAGAATGGGACAGGTAAAATGATGGTGTGGGTTTATTTGGTGCTTCACATCTCTTTTCCTGTCATACTATGATGAGCTCACCTAACACTTTTATAGTTATTTTTTAATAGGTATTGCTGTAGTTTTTTCCCCAAACTTGGTTAATTAACCGACTGTTTCTCACCACTCAATACAGTAGTGGTTATAATATTTCCGAATCCAGGATGACTTCTAGCTTCAAATAATCTCACAACTAACCTTCTCCACACTCAATTTAATTAAAGTATATTATATTTTTTCATCCTCTCTTTCAAAGGTATACACACACCATTACTAACCACACGAAAATAATTTCTGACTACTTCTTTACTGAATTCTGTTACTCCCATCAGCTGGAAATATGAAAAATATGCAAGAAATAAAACTCTTACCGATAAAAGTAAAAGAATGTCAATTTCATATTTTAAACATTATCAAAAAGAGTGTGCTAAATTTTTATCCACAACTATGTTAGTATATAGAGTACCGTCCAAATAGATCCATCAATTGATCCTCAATTACATACTGTGTAAAGATACCATTACATTCATACACAAATAAAATCAATTGCACTTTCACATATTTAAGGTATTATTTCTAAAGATCCAAACATTAAGGTAGATGGAATATTCTTCATACTAAATCCTCCCCTTACAAATTACAAACCTCATCATAACTTGCTATCTCTCTAACTCATTTAATCTTCTAAATCTATCCAGCTTTCAATCACTTCCTGGATTTTAATCAGAGAAGAGTTACCTTAATATATTTTAAGTATTCTTTGTTCCCTCTACTTATCAAGGCAGATTTTTCCTGCACTAATTAAGCTCTATTGGATATGATATTTGTCTCTATAATTTTAATTCGTCACTATAGAACCAGAAAAATCAGACTTTTCCATATGATCCAAAAGTTTAGCTTATTAATCATTTGACCTACCTAGTACTGGGTTAGCGAGGCATCTTCCTCTACTGAAGTGTTAATATAATCCCAAAACTTTAAACAAAGCTTTACCATAAAGTAACACTTCCGTTCATATATCTTCTATTAGTCTAAACACTTTTCTCAGCTAGACAATTACTTTGATATACCTAGATGAATAGGATGTATGAGAGAAGATTTCGGCCTTACAAAATGAATTAACTCAGGCTATAATGTGTATTGTCATTGTGAGCGATTTCATGATCACTATTTCTAGCAAAGTGATAATTACAGCAATTTTCAACCTAGTTTTTATATCATCACATTTTATATTATACTTCCCGTAGAAATCACGACGAAGCAAATAAAAATATTTGCCAGTTTTCTGAAATAAATCAGCGCTTAATTTCTAATACGGCAAATCAGACCTATAAGGATGGGTTGATGGTTCTCTCGCTTGTTTTTTTTAAGGAAAATAATACAAATATCACATACAGTAAATTTATGAGCTATTGAATTTTGCATTATTACAAAGCTAATATAAATGCGAAAAATCCACATTTTGCGATCGCGGTAACAAAAGCTTCAGCCAGGTTTATCTGAAATCATAGCTTTTACAAGCCAACTTTCACAAAGAGACTAACTCCAAAATAAGGCAAGGCTCTGGTGAAGATAGGACATTCAATGCACGCTTAAAACTTCCAAGCAAGTTCAAAGAGTTTTCGTGAGCAGGCATCTATTTCACACCGTGAAGCAAAGTTGAATAAGCAAGATCACCCATAGACCACAAAAAGGATACAAAAAAAAAATGTCATCGCCCAAAGGTAAGGAACTTAGTGGCATAGGGAAGGAGGGTCAAAGAGGAAAAGAGATTGTATGGGAGAAACTTCCTGGATGGATAAGAAACGAAGTACAAAAATTTAAATTCAGTTAAATGTTTCAAAATTTGTAAGCATGGTATCTAGCGAGTGATTTATAGCAGTGAAGGGAGAAAGGAACGAAGTCATGTGCCATTTTTATTAAACTCTCGTAGCCAGCATGAAAAAGGATCAGGTTTATAATAAACAAGAAGCTATGGCATTGAATTTTTGCCATTGAAGTTAGACCCTTATGGTCGTACGCAGGATGGTCTTTTTCGCCCTTAAATCAAAAGATTTTTTGCCACTTAATATATTCGGCTTTGCTCCCTATTTTATAAAGAACTTAAGAGACAGGACTTGCACTGTACTTTCTTTGCCAAAGATAATTCAGTCACGCACTCCAGATTCTCATCGTTGAATGCTACCTAGAGACCCATGTAGTTTAAACTATTTTAAACACACTAGGTGACTAATTGTAGGTCCGGTGAGCTTAAATAATGCACTTTGTAACAATCTTTACATTTATTTCTTTATTATAATTTATCTATTCTTTATTAATCTTCTTCAGCTTGCATTCCAAAAATGTTAATATTGATTCTGTATCATTAATCGTTAGCCAAGTACATTGATTTTTATATTATAAAAATGGCGCTTTAAGATGATTGACATATATATAATTTCTAGCTTAATGTTTCAGATTCTTTCCTTGGATATAACTTTAACTTTCCTGATTTGGGCGACTAGCGGATATATGAAGTCTCCTGATACATGTTGATACGTGAGTTTCTATAATACTAAAACAAACATTTAACGCATAAAATTGTGAAATTTGCCAAATTCTGGATAGCATAAAGACTACTTTGGAATGCAAATTAGTGACGAAGAAAAGCCGTGGGCCGTTATATTATATTTGGAAACTCTTTATCTACATGACACTGATATTGAGAGGTACAAGATAGGTCATGCTTTTTACTATTCTCAGATTATAAAGGGAGTAACAGTACTACATACATGATGACTGCTATTTTGGATATAAAAACATTGAAGTGCAGCATATGGCCACTAAGATAATTCCAGAACTCCGCAATAAATAAAATAGAGATAAATTAAAAGACTGAGGTTTGCCATCTTTCAAAGCCTTAGATTGCCGAGGAAACTGATTCAAGCTTTTCAAATTGTAAAGGGTTTTGATAACCTTACTAGAAATAGGGTTACTAGAAATAATGGCCTTAAGTTGATTCATCCTCGTTAAATACAGAAATACAAAGAATCTTTCTTTCATCCTCTAGAATAACCGCTTGGAATAGGTAACTTGCTACAGTAGTATATTGTACTTCACTAAAAAATGTTTTAAAATACTCTAGATCCTTCCCTTGCAAATATTAACCTTCTACAAAAAAACTGAGCATATTCGTGGTCGTCTAGGTTTTGCGAATGGTCACAATGCAACCATCCGACTTATGAAATGGCCTCGTGTGAACCATGGATTTTGGCCAGTTCCTTTTCGTCTAAGTACTGTAATTTATGCAGGATAGATGTTAAAATGTACAGAAAGATTAAAGGAAGATCTTCATTATCTAGACATAACATCATATGTAGCATATGTCCCTCATGACGATAACTTATTACTACCACATCCAGCAGAAAATGTAAATAGGAAATATTCTGATAATATTCTATATAAATTTTAGGTTAGCTAGAATATAGTATTAATTTTTCTCATGTATTGATTGAAGATTCTAAATGTTAAAATTTTTATAAAGAAAATGTAATGGTTTTTTCATCAGTAGTGTCAGCAAGGAGCGGCAGGAAAGCAATGGATGAAGGAATCCTGCCATGAATGAGTACCCATCCCGAATTTCCATACCGACTTTTAAAATCCTGGTTAAAAGAATTTAATGTGTAAAAGGATGACTGCCGTATCTCAGTGACCAGAATCGTCAGAAAAATTTGAAACTTACTTTGATGTTAGTGGGGTTTGTGTTCCTATAAAGATGTGAATGGCTTGCTTACCACTGACGGATTGAAGCATGATCTTTTCGTTGAGCCTTTGCTCAACGCAAATTCTCAAAGCAGCGTTACTACACGAAAAAAACACATATCCACCTTTGCCTCTTACACACACCGTATAGAGGAGAGGAAAATTCGATAATGTTAAAGAGAATCTTGACAAAATCAACTATGATAAATTTAAGTAGGATGCTTGTGGGTGTTTCAAAATGCTTGCTTTCTTGCTTGGCTTGAAAGGTTGATACAGAAAAATATTCATGATTCTTTTGCTTGTAGAATAGAAGAGCTGATGATGATTAAACATTAAAAGAAATTCCAATGCCCCCTGCCACATTAATTTCAGTTGAATTAAGACAGACAGCCTCTTACAGAGCATACTAAGATTTTAAAACCCCTTTATTAATACAATATTTTCATCGATATATACCACACCTTATTCACTCCAACTCTTTCGAGTGAAGATGAATTTGAATGATATGAGTTTACTATGATAATCCAATGCAAATTCATGAGCTTCAATTATCATTAAAAGATTTCCATGAGACATTTTCCCCATCTAATTTTTTCAATCTATACCTTTGGCATGAGACTTGGCTCAAAGTGTTTTTACGAATCTAATTTTATGTACTTCCAAAACCTGGAATATTACAGAAATAGTGATTCATTTCTCCCAGTGAAAGGTTTTCGTTTCCTTTCTTGATATGTACGGAATAATTGAACGACAGTCAAAGAATCTCAGAATTTCAACTCTAACCTAATTTCTGCTTGTTAATTTTTCAGTTTAATTACTGAACCATCCAACAAAAGAAAGTACCAAGTTCCCTGTTTTTCCTTATATTTATAGAGGGTGTTCATGAATTAAGTTTTCAAGGATATCGGCCTAATTTTTAGAAAGCCGAGTCAATTTTATGTAAATTACTTAATTATGATACACAAAAATAGACCCGAGATTTGCGAACTTGTTGAGCTGACATAAGGTTACCACACTTTTCCCGATAGAGTTCTGCATGCTGGCCTCGATGGTGTTTGCTATAGGTCTTAAACCCATTGAATCCTTGGTCAGGATCCCAAAGACCTAGAGATCAAATCCATTTGGAGGTACCTGCACATTTAGAATTGGTTCCGGATGTGGCCCACCCCAGATGGCAGGACCTTATCATTGGGTGAATAATGACTAGGTAGGATACCTCCCCAAAACAAAGTTCTCCACTGTTAATATCTAAAAGAGGTGACAAGGGCCCCCAAGGTCTGACGAGGAGAAGAACGGCCTCCTCCATCATGCGGGGCTAGTTTGTTAACCAAATCCTTCTCTTCTCCTAAAATAAAAAGGCATAGCAAAATCCGGCCCCGTGGCGCCATTGGGCTGGGAGAGAAAGACTGGAAAAGCTAAATTTACAGATAAGTTGAGTGTAGCCGCGATGCCGTAGTGGCTCTTCTTTGACTATCATATATTTGTACAGATAATACAAGTTGACCTATAATATATGCAGTAAGGTAGCTTGATTTATCTATTATTTTCATGAATATAACCCAGGCTAGTTAATATGCAAAGTTGACTGCCTGATTGTGATAAACGTACAGTCAACGTGGAATCATTCTTTAATTTATCCATTTTGAAGAAAATTAGGAAATTACTAATATGAGAAACAAGTTTCTGGCTTTACGTAATATTTCCCTCCTCATTTACATATGAATTTAATGAGGAAACATTACACCTAGAAATTCTCTAAAAAATTACATCTTACGTCTTGACAAAGTTAGAAGTTAAAGTATTTATTTAGAGTAGAGTGGATAGTAGGTGCTAAGGTAAAGTGGTGAAAGAAAATGAGTATGAGATAGTGTTGTTTGCTGGGTGACCAGCCATCTGTTGTTCGTTCTTTATTATCATTTTATTTATTCTTTTTGGGCCAAGGCTCTCACGTCTCTATTGTTCTTTGTTGTTTCATCTTCTTTTTTTATCTAAGTTTAGTGTGCATTTGAGGAGGGCGTGTTTTTTTCCGTGATCAATCTTCTACGTAAACATTGGTGCGAGATTGAGTCCGAGTATAGTTTTTCCGATTATTAAATTTCCCCTATTGTTCCTCTCGTAATTTATGGGGATCTCCAATTTTCTTTTTCTTCTTCTTCACAAGTTCTAGTTATTCCCATATTTTCGTAGCCCTGGTGTGAAGAATTGTGTTTATTGGTTTTAGGTTAATTTCTTGGTGTAGATCTTGTTGTCTACGGTGTTCTCCTTCGTCTTGTATTGGTAATTAATAATACTCCTTTGTTTTGTACCCTTTAAAGCTTGACGGTGTTGGTATTATGTAGTTGATTGAGAGGTATTGTTAGATACAATAATACATGTTTGCATAATGAATTATAAATTTTAATTTATTTTTTTGTGTTCAAAATGCTGAGTTGGGACAATTGTGTGAGATTGTTTTTTGCTAGGTTTATTCTTTCATTTGATATGATTTTTATATCCGTTAGAAGTTATTTTAGACCGAGAACCTTTCTCTCTTGTTTGTATCTATATCTCTTTCTTCGATAAGTACTCGCGATGTTTTACGTCTTCCCACTGGTACGATTATAAACTTGTCCTGATTAGTTCTGGTGTTCCATTTCTTTTCATAGTTATTGATATTCTCAATTTCTGCTGCAGTTATTCTAGTCATCGTGGGTGGATGCCTATAAGGACTATTGGTGATTATCGATATATCATCTGCGAATTGTATGTATATCTTACTTTCAAAAATAGGCTCAGTTAAATTCTTGTGTATATGCTATATAGTAACGGGCTAAAGCATCACCCTTGGGGGACTCTCTGATATATCTTGAATTCGGGTCCCAGGTGGTCTTCTATTTTGATATGTGCTTTTAGATCCGTTACATAATTTTGATTTATATTTATTTTCATTTATTTATTCCATAATAATCCAATGTACAGTATAAACATATTACATTTTAAATCTTAATGATAAGTTACAATAAGTACATATACATACTCGTTTATATGTATATATATACAAAGATTAGTTATGGGCCCAAAATAAGTCAGTGACTTTTAGGGCAGAAACTTAAAACTTAAGACTAAGCATAAAATTATAAGAATAAAATCCCTTCATGTTTATAAAAATATAAACAATTTAGTATACATTTGAGAACCTAACCATTGTAAAGATTGCAAATAACAAATAATTATATTATTTAAATTTTGAGATAAATTAAAATACTAGTTTATTTCCAGCGATTATTTCAAAACATCTGTAGTTAACATAGTCGACAGTATTATATAAAAAAAACTGAATAGAAATTAAGTAAGCCGAAATTATATTGTTTTTAAGAGCTTTTTTGAATTGAGCTAAATTGGTTTGAGATTTGATATTGTTGTCCAAGCAATTCAATATTTTGATAGATTTGTATAGAAAGCTACATTGTGACTTTGATTTTGAATACAAGGGTGAAATTATTTTTGTTCTATTGCGGGTTTGGTGATTATGGGTATTATCAGTTGTTTGTAACATATTAAATATATATTTATTATAGGAACACTTTATTGTTTTGTAAAGGAATAAGGATGTTTGAAAAACAAAGAGATCATTTAATTTTAGAATTCTGGATTCTTTAAAATATCGATTAGTGTGCTCTTTGTAGTCAAGTTGATGGATAGCTCGAATTGCTTTTTTCTGTAATATGACTAATTTATTGAGATAATTTTGATATTTTCCATACCAACTCTCTATGCCATATGTCAAGTAAGGTTGCAACATTTTCATATATAAAGAGTGGAGAAGAGATTTAGGAAGAAAATTATTTAATTTATGTAATATTCCGAATCGATTTTGAAAGTTTTGTTGAGATATGCGTAATATGTTGTTTAAAACTCAGATTTTTGTCAATAAAGATGCCTAGGAATTTGATGAGTAATTTCATAGATTATTCCGTCGGCCATTTAATATGGGGCAATTCAATAGATTTTTTGTAAGAGCAAAGAATATATTTGGTTTTATCAACATTTATTGATAGTTTATTAACATTAAGCCACATGAAGACATTTTCGAGTTCTTTATTTATTGTAGATGCAATGTTGCTCGGTTTGTCATATGGCAAGGAAGTTGATTAGGCACTATCATCCGCGAATAATATAAATTTAAACAGAGAAGATGATTTAACAATATCATTAATATAGATTAAAAATAACAGTGTCCCTAGCACGGAGCCTTGTGGGACCCCAGTTGTAATATTAAGATGGGATGAGTCATGACCATTGGCAGAGACAAATCGCTTTCTTTCAGTTAAATATGATTTGAACCAATTTTGACAGTTGCCTCTATTTCCTACATAGCTAATTTTCACAGTAGAATATTATGGTTGACACAATCGAAAGCTTTTTTGAAATCGAGAAAAATTGAGAATACAAACATTTGGTTATATTTCTGGGAAGTCCTAGCCTTTTAATCTTATTGCTAAGTCCAATTTGCCATACCTTGTCAAATGCTTCCTGTACGTCTCTTAGGACGAATTCTGTGTATCTCTTTTCCTATTTAGCCTTTGCGATCGCTTCGACAAGTATGGCCAGTGCTGTTTCGGTTCCTCTTCTTTTTCTAAACTTGTGTTGGTGTTTTGGGATAAAATTGTTATCCTCGAGATTTTGGGTGAGTCTCTTTCCAATTATTTACTCTAAGAGTTTAGCTATGGATTCGGGTAAAGTTATTGGCCAGAAGTTTCAGGGATGATTCGGGGGATTGCTTAGTTTCAATAGAAATATTGTTTTAATGCATCAGAGAAGTAACCTGCGCTGATTGACACGTTAAAAATGTCTTTCATTTTTTCTAGGTAGATATTCAGTGCTCTTATTAAATTTTCACGTGAAATCCCGGAATCCCCTGGATCTTTTTGTTGAGGAGCGATTGTAGTAGCTTCAAGTTCTTCTAGGTTTATTAGTTTCACTCCTTGTTCTTCAATTATTGTAGGAGAGTCAGAGTGGTTGGGCGTTATTTCTCCTCTGTTACTTTCCAAGTCTTCCACTATAGTGTTCTCAAGGTCCTGGTCGAAATCCATATTTTCTTCATGGGATATATTATAAATCTCATTCCAATCTTCCCTAAATGCCATCTCTTTTTGTTGCGGTTCTTGTATGTCTTCTTCGTTGTGATTAATGGATATATTTGTTTTCTGTTTTCTATTTCCTCTTATCATATTGAATTTTTGCCAAAACTTCGTTGGGCTTAATTCTTTCGTCTATCGTCTCCAATAGCTGGTCCCATCTGGCGCCCCTCTCTGCCAACCTTGCGGCAGTTAGTTCATTTTTAATGCTGAGGAGACGTTCCATATCGCCTCTAAGTGGACCAATTTGTTTATTCTATCTCTTAAGTTTTTATAGTTGTTTTTTTTGTTTAATAATTAATGGATTACGGGAATGGTGTGGTAAGGGTCTAAATATTCTTCACAGGATATGTAATATATCTGCTTCGATTAGTGCTTTCAATAATTTATAGATAGCTTCATCTATTTCTTCGAGAGTGGCTTCGCTTAGATTTGGTTGTTCAAGGTTTTCGAGATCTTTGGCATATACGTGCCAGTTTGTATTTTAGTAATTTTTCCTGATAGGGCATTTCACTTGTATAGGATTGGTTAAAATCTTTACAACCACGATTTTATGGTCGCTAGTAGATGGTAGGCCTATTTCTATTAAATAGTTATAGGGGAACCTAGGGGATGCGAGTACAATGTCAGGTTTTGTTGCTTTTGTATTTACGATGTATGTCGGGAAGTCCAGACCTATTCTTTCTATTATTCCTTTTTCCATTAGATATTCCAAATATTTGCCAGAATTATTGAAGTTCCCAGTCTACCCTGATGTTCTTCCGCGTGCATTTATATCTCCCATAAAGAGGACTTGGTCATTTTGACCAAATATCTCCATAAAGTTGTAATTGGGTAAATATCCTCTTCATGTGGGTTGGTATTCTCGTCATAATATGTATGTTGCTTGTTTCCATTTTTATTTTAATAGCTAGGTTTGCTTCATCGAGTTCTTTTAACGTAGTAAATTCTAATCCTTTCTTTACAGCCATAGCTAAACCGTCATGTTTTACATCTGTGGTGGTTTTATATATTATTTTATAGTTATATATTTTGACTGGGGCGGTTTCGGGATTGATATTTATTTCGTTTAATATAAAAATTTCTGGGTCTAAATTTAGATAAGAATTACAATTGTTTTTTTTTTGTTTTTTTAGGAAGCCTATCTGGCGACTGCCTAATTGGGCATACGTCGCCGAAATCAAGACAGCCTAGCACTAGGCTACTATAAAATACAAATATGAAAACGATAAAAAAGGAAGATCACAACAATCAGGAAGCAATCTCCAGCGTCAGAGGGAGGTCCCCCTCCACCCGGCGCAGAAGCGTGCGACCTACAAAAAAACCACCAACAATAACAAAAAAAAATGGTTTAATAAAAGGGAGAGGGCCGGCCTCCCCCCAAAAGTCAACAAGTCCACCAGTCAATGTGCACGCCTTCGTCCAGAGTAGAAAAAACAGGCGGTTGCGACCCCGCCCATCCAAGTAACGGGACAGGTAACGTGCGCGAAGATCACCCAGACTGGGACATTCGACAGGAATGTCCCGAACAGTCTAGTGGACGACGCAGTCGTTGCAATAGGGCGCAGGTGAGCGCTTCAGCAAATAGCGATGCTTCACACGAGTGTCTCCGATTCGGAGACGACAAAAAGCGACCTGAAGCCGTCGCAGCATTGGGGGATAGGCCCATGAGAACACTCGCAGCGCAATGGCACGCAACATTAAGTTCTGTTCGACCGTCTCCCATCTTCTTTGCCAAGCAGGCCCAAGAGCTGGCCGTATTCTTGCCATGTAGTCGGTGTGACCGGCTCGCCAAAACCGTGACGTCAAGGATATATCTAACCAGGAGATGCGGAGATTCCAATGCCCTCAGAGCACTCAACGCGCTTTGTAAGTCGCTATAGATCACAATCCGGTCTCCGAACCCCGCACGTCGCGTGATCTGCTGTACCGAGTTGTGTATTGCCACCAGCTCGGCAGTGAAGACAGACGCAGCGCCAGGCAGATCCCCGTTGACTTCGAACAGAGGGGATACGGCGTGGGAGCCGACCACCTCTTCGTACTTGGAGCCATCTGTATACACTGGCACGGTTCCAGCGTGACACGACGTGTGCTCTAAAGAGGTCGAACGCAATACTGACGGCGCTGTACAAGCTTTGGGATCAGAGGCGTGGCGATAAATAGCCAAATGAGATACCCTCTAGGGTGGCGTCCTGGGCCGAACCAGGGCCGCCACCTGCCTGAAAGCTATACCTATCTCTCGAAAGAATTTTCTGGCCCTAAACCCAAAGGGCTTAGAGTACGACTGGCGTCTCCTGGCGGCATAGGCACGGTCGAGATCAGCTGCGGATGCAGTGAGAGCTGTTGGCTTCTGAGGGAGGCGCCGGGCTTGCACGTACAGGCAATTAAGGCACTGCACGCGGCGTAGAGCGAGTGGCATCTCCCCAGAATCGAGCAAAAGGCTCCTAACGTGGAAAGTGCGGAATGCACCGGTCGCAATGCGAAGGCCAGTGTGGTTGATCGAGTCCACCTTCCGAAATAAACACTTGGCTACATATGCATAAAACTCGCATCCGTAGCCGAGCTTCGAACGAACAAAGGCTCGATAAAAAAGTAGGGAAGTATCCCTATCAGCGCCCCAAGCGCTGAACGTCACGGAACAGAGAATATCCATGACGGGGGTACAAGAGACCATAAGACTGCGAATATGATCCTCCCAGGTGAGGCGTCGGTCGAATACAAGACCAAGAAAACGGTGCGATTCAACCACATCCAGGCACACCCCATTAAGAAACAAATCTGGGTCGGGGTGGAGCCGTGGATGGCGGCAGAGTGCAGCACCTTAGTCTTGGCCAAAGAAAACCGAAACCTCTCCGCTTCGGCATAGCAAGAGATGCGGTTCAATGCCTGTTGGAGTCGACGCTCCAGAGTTGGCATCTGGACCCCGCAAAAAAAGATCGAAAGCTCGTCCGCGTTGAGCTTAGCGAGAACATCTTCCGGCAGTACCGAGGTGATGCCGTTGATGCTCAGGGCAAAGAGTATAACACTGAGGACACTTTCCTGCGGGAGAACCTCTTCCTGCTACTTTGGGCCTGAGAAGGCTCCCCCCAACCGTACGCGGAATCAACGATCTCGCAAAAATTTAAATATAAACATTGGGAGGCGTCCCCTCGCCTCCATTGTGTGTAGAGTCTCCATGATACCGTATCGCCATGCGGTATCCTATGCCTTCTCCAGATCGAAAAAAACCGTGGCATAGTGCTGTCTACGAAGAAAGGCCTCCTAGACGGCATTTTCCAGTCGGAGCAGAGCATCCGACGTGGAGTGGAACTTGCGGAAGCCGCACTGTGCAGAAGACAGATCACCTCTGCGGTCCAGGAAAAAGGCTAATCTACCATTTACCAATTTCTCCATCAATTTTCAAACGCAAGAGGTTAGAGAGATTGGGCGGAAACCGGCCGGAGTAGAGTGATCTCATCCTGGTTTGCGAAAGACGAGCACATTAGTGATTCGCCAGGCATCTTGGAGGAGACCCTCCCCCCTGATCCTGTTGAACAAATCTAAGAGAAAGGCCATGCCCGCTCACCTAGGTGAGCATTGAATGCTGGCGGATCGGCATCCCGGCTAGAGAGAATGCGGAAAAAGCGGTAGATAAATATAAAGTGCGATTCAGATCCAGTTATTGCTCTGGCTTATTCCGCTATCGTGTCGGTAAATCCACCTCTAACTGTCTGTCCCCTAACCTTTTCAGAGTTTGCTACCTTCTAAATGATCCGCCGCTTACATGGGTACTAATCCGTTTCAGGCTAAGCTTTGCCCTGCGCTAAGTATCCCACCCGGTTTAGATATGGCTACTGTTCTGTATGAGTATCTATGGAGGCTCAACTTCCCTAACCGACACGCTCTATGGAGGTGGATAGAGAAGCAGGGGTATTCGTCTGTAGTGAGGTCTAGGTCCAGTTTTGTCCTGTAGGGTATTTTCTCGGTTGAACGATCTTGGTTTTCTTCGTGAAGTAATTGTTTACGGCTCTCTGGGATTGATCACATTCTCTTCGCAAGTAAGTAAGAATAAATCAACTGCCATCTGTCCCCAAAAGTTAGTACAGAAATTACTGTTATGAACATTGCAATATAAATATTTTTTGTGTTTAACATTAATGCAGATAATATTCTTAACGAAAATATTCTAGTATTATATTCTTAACTGGTCAGTTTAAAGAAAATAGTTTTTTTATGAAATAGTTAGCACCCTGTCACACAAAAGAAAATAAATAAATAAATAAATGGGTATCAGAAATTATTCGCCAAATAGATAATTCTTGGGAGATATTGACAAAAGGGCTTAAAGAATCAAAACAGTACTTTATATAACTTTTATACTTTAAAAGAAACATCTTCTTCGATCATCTTTTATTCTGTACTGAAAATTAGGCATGTAGCTTTTACTTTTAAATAACGAAGTGGATAGATCAAAGAAACAAATTTTTAATGGCTACATATATGCAAATAATAACGTAGCTTTATATATTTGAATACATGCATGAAATAGTGAAATACTGTTGACTAGCTATTAAAAATAAATTTCATGCACTATTGTCTAGATGTATTTATCGTGTATTTCTTTATAGCAGAATAATTTTCTAGCATTACATGAAAAAGAACTTGTAGATTGGTATTCTATATTGTTTATGTGACTCTATGCATGAGTTAGCTGGAATATACCTGGCACTCAATGAGTCAATGTAGTATGAGATTTAGTTGATCAATTTTAGCTGGCTAGGTTTCATTTATCAAAATCAAATAACAAATCGTAAATCTGGTACATCTAAAAGCAGGTATCTTCATAAAACTTGAGATAGAGCAAACGTACGGCTGGTGAATATTCCTTCCAATCATTCATTTTAGGATTGTCAATATGATATTGTCGCAGAATAGTCTAAATCTTCTGAATTAGCAAACTTGCCATATGCTAACAGTAAGATGTGAACAAAATATGAGATCTATTGGTTCCAATTGACTAAAAAATATTTTAAATGAACTTATTATTTATTATAGCATTATTAAATTCATTTCAGAACCATTGATGTGTGGTGCCCAAATTTCAAGGTGAAGTAGACACAAAGAGGAACCTCACAAATAAGGACCCTGTTGGCTCTAGGAAATCTTGAATTTGGGCAAGCATATTAAACACTGAAATAATATGCCACTTGGTAAAAATGAACTAATGTCAAACAAAGCAAAATACTTGTAAATATTGTTAAACCGCTATTAAATATTTATTAAGAAAAAAAAGAGAACATTTTAAGGATACAATTAAAATCGTTGGAGATCCCACACGGATGTACAAAGATATACACATAGGAAAACAGATGTGAACTGAAAAGTCTTAAAATAGATAATAAAGTCGGCTCGCCAAAATTATGGCGATATCTGGTCTGAGCAGCCAGACCTTAGGTGAACCTATGAAACGGCGGTATCAATCTTAGGATAAATGCCGTCCTGATAAAGCGAAAGGCAGGTAATTGCAAATACCTTTTTAATACATAGGTGTCTACACTGAACATGCACACATCCTTCGACTCCTTCCAGCCCTCGTAACAAACAACAAAGGAACACAGTCTGAGGCAATAGGCTCCACCCCGCATTCAGATTATGAAAAGAGATGTTAAGCCCCTTAAGGAGGGTAGTATAAATAGACGGACAAAAATACTCCTGTAATGTTTCATAATTCTTGATTTCCCTTTCTGATTTGCTACATTAGTATCATTATTAGTATCAGAAAGTCAGAAGGATAGGCCTTAAAGAATTAGGGCTTATCGGGGATTATGGGTTGCTCTTCTCCTAAGGAGGTAGACTCCATGACCGGTGATTCCTAGAAAGATGGAGTAGAAGAAGAAAACTGGAAATTTCTTCATCAAAATTAAAGAGTCCGTAACCTCAATACTCGGTACGGTCACTCCTTTACCTGTCTATAAACTGCTGACCCGTTTGACCGGACAGTAAGGTAACCAAAGAAGAAAAACGTGGAGACCTTGGACCCTCAACGGGTAGAGCAAGGAGAAGAAATATTTGCCAATCCCAGGCCTACTATCAGCTCAAAAAGCAGTCTTGGCGAATTTTATCACTATCGAAATCCCCTTTCAAAGAGGCAATCGTAAGAATGCTAAGAAGTTCATTGCATTTCTACATACCGGCGTAGTGCAAGCTGCAGGATTAGCTAAGATGAACCAATACAGGTGAACATAAATGGAGACTTAACTGGTCAAATATTATCCTGTCTCCACAGACGAACACAGCGCCCATCATCTCAGCTGAAAAGGCCAACACTGAACCAGGAGGAACCTAAAATACGAACTCATGCCATTCGTTGGAGCACAGTGTTCAAATATTAATAATTATATCAATAGAGTTTATAAATGCAACTACATTTTAGGTTAAAGAGTAGATTTAGTTCATATCTAGTTAAAAAGACGTATATTCAGTGTTTATTTATTTTTGCATGTGTAAATGGAGAGAAATCTAGTGTGTGGCTGTAAGAAGAATTATATTAATCTTATTAGAACAAATCAAGTGTGCATGGTCAATGTAAATATTAATTTAAAGTTATCTCCATTTTCTTAGTTACATGGGTACACAAATTAATGTATATAAATAAAAAAAATAAATAGGTTTTGTTCGCAGATTGGATCTGCAGCAAGGATATTCTGATCGGATCCCCTCCCCCCCAAACACGCTTAGCATCACATGGTTTGAAACAAAGACTCGAAGGATTGCTGCTACTTTAAAATTCATGTGTTGCAACCATGCATAACAAATTGGAATAAGAAAGTAGATTTAATGTGGTGTGCTTGCACAAATCTGTAAAAGTAAATATTAATAAAATAATGGTGCACACACACACCCACGCACATGAAGTTTGGTGACATTTAAGAGCTGCAGTTCCTACCTCTGAACGCTCCATAGAACCGGTAACTACCGTGCCTAATTATATATATATATATATATATATATATATATATATATATATATATATATATATATATATATATATATATATATATATATTTATATGTGTATATATATATATATATATATATATATATATATATATATATATATATATATATATATATATATATATATATATATATATAAAATAGAGTATTGTAAGATTCTGTAAGTCTCGAAACCAAATCTTATGGTAAAGATGTACAGTACTTTAAGTAATAGTTTACCTCATATTCTTCAATTTTTAAAACCGGTGGCATGGTAAAATAGGAAGATCTAAAGAAAATAAAATATACGCATTTATTTCATTGCCACGGCATATTATAATAAAAGAGAAAGAGGCAAATTGTGCACACACCTCAATATTTTGTACATATACTTCTCCTGTCCACCAAAGATTATATACATGTATTATAATTGTAACATATAGTAAAATCATAGGGACTATTTTAAAGAGGGAAAAATGTTAAATATATATATGAATATCAAAGCCATGTGAGACTGTAGAGATATTACATAATTGTCACTCTTAGACGACGTATGTTAGAACTTCCTGTGTAATACTCAATAATTTTGAGGGGGAGTTTTGTGGCACCAAAATTGCAAGATGGAGTAAACCCAATGAGGAACCTTACAAAAGAGCATCCTGTTTGCCTAATTAAATCTTGAATTTGGTCACACATATCGAACCCTGAAATAATATGCTATGTTATAACAATGAACTATTTAATGTCGAATAAATCAAAATACTTGTACATAAAGTTAAACCGTAATTTAATATTATTAAGTAAAAAACATAATATTGAGATGATGCAAGTGGAATTGTTGGAGTTCCCACAGGGATGTACAAACATACACACAGGAGAAAATAGATTTGAGCTGAAAAGTTTGGAAACAAAAACAAAGGCAGCTGGGCAGACTTAGGGTGATCTGATCAGACCAGTCGGATTTTACGTGAATTTGTGAAACGACGGAGTCGATCTCAATATGAATTCTGGCTCAATAAAGCCAAAGGCGGCGAAATGCAAATACACTTTTAATTCACAGGTCTCCACATTAAACACGCAGACACCCTTTGACTCCGCCTACTACTCTTAACAAACAACAAAAGAATACACTTTGAGGCGATGGGCTCCGCCCCACATTTAGATTATGAGAAGAGATGTCATCCTCTTTTAGGACGGTAGTATGAATCGACGGACAAAAACTCCCCTATTATGATTCATAATTCTTGATTCTTGATTCTCGTTTCTGACTTGTACATTAGTAGCATTATTATTATTCGCGTCGAGAGAGTGTTGCTTGTGCTTGGTCCATCCGTCTCTAGCCACAACTATCTGAGGTGGAAGAAGAATTACATGAAACATTGAAACTCAACACTGATAGCCAAAGATTCGACACATGCGCTTGCCCGAAACTGAAGTAGACTTAAGAAGAGATTAAAGCTTCCTGAAATCTCCATTTTTTTTCGAGTCCTTTCCTCTACCAAGCGATGATCAAATCTAACCTACAGGCAGATTATCAGTTTTAGAACATTTGGAGTGAGATACAACTCGACAGTAAACCCTTAACCGCCTTCGCCCAAAACTCACACTCTGGTAACCCATCGTCACCTAAAGGGGTGACCATCTTCCATAAATAAATAACCAATCGGTATACCACCATAAACCGGTAACCCATAGGTCGCCGCTCCTTCAGCCCATAGATCAACACGAAATTGATTTTTTCGTAAAAAAAAAATGTTTTACTTATATGTATTATTATACAACAGGTAGGGTACGACTGTTCATTAGCATTTAAAATATATTAACATACATTTCATGAATTTCTTAAATGAGAATTTTTTTTTTACTTTTTTAATTAATATATCTAAAGACTTCCTTCCTATTAAAATCAACATTTTTAATTATCACTTTATATTAATTTGTCACAATAATGAATGACAACAACTTGAAGTCACAACACACAAGCTCCTCAAAAATTTTCTGGCCGAATTGCTTCTGCTCTTAAATCACTCCCTTTAAGATGTTAGGTTATATAAACAAGATAACACAAACTTTTTGGTCGCATTTGTTAGTCTCAATCTAAGTTTCAGTATATTGCAATCATGACCTGGACAAATTCTGCCTTGGTTAATCAAAGTTTCATATAAATATATGTTCAGCTTCAAAATTCCTGTGATGAGATAGTTTCCTCCTACTTAAACAAGATATTCCCTCATAAAACGATTGCCATATATGTATTATTTTTCGTCTGTGATATTTCTTCCTTTTATTATGGAAGACTTTTATCAATTTAAGTTTAAAATTAATTTCTAGTTCTTAAGTCTGCTAGTCTTTGTTTATTTATGAAGAGCTGCTAAGGATTAAGAAAATATATCGCAATAGCTGATAAATTATCTTTCCCTCAGGCAGAGTTGTATGTTAATCAACTTTAATTCATTATTTTTAGTTTTCCCACAAAATATTTTATCACTTTTTTTTCTTTTTATCATTGTCTTAAACTAGTAGGTATATTAGAGAGGTAAAAATTTATGTTTATAAATGCACATTTTACCTATTCCTTTTATTTCTTACATTCAGATGTAAAAAAGTGAATCTCGATGAACAAGTTGGATAAAAAATTCACATAAATAATTCGCCCTCTCATTTATAATTGCTCTTTTTAAATACTGGGTCATTTTTTATTGAATTATTGCAATCTTCACTTTCTATCGGCACTCTTCCTTTGAAAATGACAAATATGAGGAGTACAACTGATTCATTGAGTATAAGTGAATTACATATATCAGGTAAAACCGAGAGCAAAAGTCTAAAATAATTGTAGAGTAGAAATTGAATGGAATGATTATCAAAATCACTAATTACCTAGAATTGACCAAGGTTTAATTAAGGTTAATTTCATTTAAAGTATTAAAATAATTGTAGAGTAGAAATTGGATGGAATGATTACCAAAATCACTAGTTACCTAGAATTGACCAAGGTTTAATTAAGGTTAATTTAGGCAATTTGGTTCTAATATTACATTATAAGCGAAATTAATATTTAAACTGAAGATTTTTTCTTCTATTTTACCTCTAAGGTAAAGAAATTTTGATGGAAAAGATGCTAAATTAAATTTTGCCCAAAAAAGGTAGCGAATTCAATTAATATTAATTTCCTATTACTGACATATAATTTATGATCTCATAGAGTGACGGATTTACGTATAAGCTGAACAATTTATAGCTTTCTTCGGGCCACCCCCCCAAAATTTAAAGAAAATAAAAGAGTGTGCGCTCCAAAATATATGATAAAATAAATAAATAAATATAACCTACATACTGCAACAGTTTTGCCGATTATGTGTTTTACTTCTAAGTTCTTGGGGCCCCCAAAACATTAAAGAAAAAAAACGGGATGTAAATTCCGAATATAGAAGCAATTTTATAAATGTTCCTTAGTAAGATGATTGCAAATTGCTCTGGAGAGAGATCCTTTTATAAGCTGAAGAGAATAAAAAATGAATTTAGAACAACAATGACTCAAGATAAACTACGTTTCCTCAGTCTCATGTGCATAGAAAGTGAGAAAGAAAGAAAGTATTTTAGTTTAGATCATGTTTGGGTTCTCTATGTATACACAGTACACAATAATTCTTGATAAAATTATACATTGTAATGGGTATTGAGTAGATGCATTAAGGTAATTAGTCATTATAGCAAATTTCTGGAGACTAGATTATAAGCTTTTGTAAATTGTGTTTCTAAAAGCACTTTTGTTGTTTTACCAAAGTGTTTGCATTATTAAGTTTGTTATGAATAAAATAATTTTAAGTTAGAGGTTAATAATTAGTTGACTATTAATAGACCTCTTCTTAATTCTGTTTCAATTCAACAATTAGTTTGATAAAATACATATTATGTCGAGTGCAAATGGCTTAGATATCTATTAGGTCCAGAAATTACCATATAGCATTGTAAACACAAAAAACAGTGGCAATTTTGTCGCCGAGATAGGGTATCTAAAGGGCCCTATTATCTCAAATAGCTTAGGGCCTCAGCACCTCTAACTCAGCCCTGATTTCATAAGCATGTGTGTAGTTTGTCAGAATAATCATTTTTAAAATAGATCCTGGAATCAACTTTAAATTTATTATTGTTTTCTGCCAATATCGCTATCTTCTTAATACTTGGGAGGCAAGTTAAACACATTTAAATTTTAATATGTAGCTCCCTACCTAAGACCTTCTCCTTGATAAAATGATCGTACGAGACTTCTACAAGGAAATAAAATCGCTTGAATATTATTAATATTTGGATGGGATATCCTACACTGCGTTGCAGAGGCTAATTCTTTTCTGTCACTAAGAGCTCGAGTTCTACAGCCAGTTTCGTTATTTTTTTTCCAAATATTGAAAAAAGAAACCCTAATCTTTTGAATAGATCAATAACTATAAATGCATGCCTTTGTTAAACAATTAAAAAAACAATGATGGTAAAAAAATTCGTATAAGTCAGTAACTAACAGGTCAATGTAATTTGAGATTTCTTTCGGGATCATTCTCTCAACCATTATATCCAAATTATGTATCTCCGAATATTCTTGTGGGTTAAGCGTGAATAAAAAAAGGATGAATCTTGTTTTCGCAGTGGTAAGTAATTTCTCTAGATATATAATGGCTCATTTGCTGAGTAAGCTCTCCATCACAAATTAAAGAGTATACCTAGATTTTCAAAAATAAGAATCATGTACAGTTTTGAGTCATGAATCATTAAATCAAATTAATTTATATGTGAACCCTCCACCGTCATTACTGATTTTTTTTTTTAAATAATTAATAAAAATGCCAAAAAGGTACCTTAGCTACTGACTATCCAAACAAAGTGTACTCAAATCATAAATAATGGTCCAAAAATAACAAGAAATATGAAAATTAATGACTTTGCAATTGACTAAGGCAAAATTTTAATTCATGGGAACTATTCCTCAATTCATTCTGCATTAAATATAAAACTGAATTAAAAAATCTTACGGTTAAATTCGCTCTGAATGTAAAATCCGATTAAAATTGCCAAAATAATTTTTGTTACGTAAAACTACAAACGTTCTATACTAAATGACTATATAAAATGAGAGAAATCGCATCTGGTATATAAGTCAAAAAAATAATTATGCCTGATTAAACGTTACCTGGTAAATTTGATTTAATTAATCATTCCAGTAATCAATATCTACGTTTCCAATTTGATCCTTAAAGGCAGCAAATTAAATTTCGTTGTAATTCGTTTCTACCTTGTTCTTGTTTTTACCGTCCTTTATTCAATTATATTAATTGAACCACCAATCCCTGTCACATTTCTTATTTTCAACGGAAAAGTAGGGATAAAATGTAAAGGTTGCAAAAAGTAAATGTAAAATGGTCTCGTATCTGAAAAGAACTAGTATAGATCAGTAGAGAAAGTATTTTTGTGATCAATTTATTTTTTTCAAAATCAAAAGTAAAACTTAATTTTAAAGCTTTAAAATCTTTAATATGACATGAGAAAACAAATATAAAGTAAAAAATAAACCTAATTAATTACCTCGTTAGAAAAATCATCAAATTAACTTAATGGATTAAGTCAAAATTCTGGCCGTGAGTAGTTAATTTTTCAGCTAGTGCGAAATCATCATCATCACTAACTCTATGATTTCAGAAGGGGATTATTTTTAGTATTTTAATAATAATTTCATCTTAGTTTGGTTATGATTTCTGTTTTTTTATCAAAGTTTAGACATAAATATAAGTATCAAAATTTTATTGAATTTTTTTAAACCCAAAGAATTACAAATGGTGAAGTTCAGAAAATTTATTTTTATATAACTTCTTCTAAAACTATATTTTAGAAACGTGATATTTTGAAAGGGGGGAAATTTAGTTTCGAGTTCATTTTATAATTATTATAATTGGCGAAATTCAGAAAATTCATAAAAATTTAACCGTGGCTGCTATTTTTTAGATTTTCAATTTAAATCTTAGTAGCGAAGCCATTGCCTTGTATTTCCTATAAACGAGGACAACCAGACCTTCATAATATTCGTGGAAGATTTTAGACTTAAAATTGTGAGAAGACTTCTTCAAAAAGGGAAGAAATATCATAAACCAAAGTGAATATTTATGTGAAGAATCTCTTTAAGTGAGGAAATGTCTCATCTGAGCAGGATGAAACGACTTCATTGCGCTACATTTTAAAGATAAAGAATACACTTTATATACTTTTTAATCATCCCCAGATTAATTTGGTCGCATTTCGATAGGATGAGTCGAACAACAACAAGATTGGTCTTACTAATATGACCAAAATAGAATATTCTTTCCAAATAATGTGTTATTTTGTTTATAAATCTGAAGTAAATTTTGGGGGGCAGTATTCAGATATAAGTGAACAACTTAACGAACGTAATTTAAGAGCAACACCACCTAAGCGATATATTTATGAGTTCTAGAGATGTAGCTCAAAGTTATTTAAATTTTTCTCTGAATCAAATAAAAGTTTAATTACATATATCGGTTTGGCAAATATATTTCTAACAAACATATTTTGATTATGAAAGAACTCTCTGCGACTTTTCTCCCCATATGCCTACGAGCAAAGATACTAACTACACCCATTCTAAACCTTGACAGAACGGTTCGCTTGCTGGACTCTTACCCCACCCAGGCTAAATCAGCATCCCCCTTTCCCTCACGCGACCTCTTCGGAGAAGGGTAAGTGGACATCGCCAATCCACAGAGTCGTTTGTTTCACAAAGAAAAGCTCATGAAGCTATTCATGAGACTATCATCGGGATCTTTTAAGACTGTTCTCCAAGAGGAAGCAACAACAAAGGATAGCGGCTTCCTCACCGCTCCCTAAGGCTGGATGATGAACCGTGGAATATCCAAGGTTTGCAAATATCGGACAACCTGTGATCCTAAAGTAATCGCACCAGCCAAAGGGAGGAAAAGAAGACTCGTCCGCCGAGCGAGACCTTTCCCAGTGTACCATTGTTGACATGACGGTACAGAAACATGGGATTTCTGCCTTTACGAAGTATTCAGACATTCTCTTGGGGGTATGGAGGCCATTTTTATTCAATGAATATGGCTAGGACTACAAGCAAACTGGGAGGAGCTTAGGACGCTCGGCCGTATCCTCTTCCCTCTAGCTAATTTTCTTTAAACGACCATGTTGAGTGAGTACATCATGTGTACCTTCCCGCAGTATACGGATTGTACATGCCAAGCACTAATGGATGAAGGGTGGGCGAATGAACAGGATATTTACCTGCAACATGATTTCTCTGATCTCTTTCTGAGTTTAAAAATCTATTCTCTGGCAGTGAATTTGCAGCGACACCTAGAGAAGAGTTTTACTTCTTTTCAGCGTATGTATATTCCACTGTCAGTCTGCTTTGATGCGACAGAATTCCGCATCGTATTGGTACAGTTGCCGTATTCTTTTCAAATACTCATGAATTTGAACAATAAACAACTGCTCTTTGGAGAATATACGTCTATTTAAAGTAGCAGGACCTACCAAATTGATCAGGGATCTTGAGATCGTTTTATAATGGGAATGACCAGCCATCTCTTGTCCGAGAACGCGTTTATTTTCATCTCTTGATGTATCATTTATATTCCAAGACGAACAACCTAATTAGAAATGTAAGATGTTAAAGGTCAACATAGTAGCGATTACTTTCTCATTCAAATATCATTTTTGAGCCATTGCCACCGGAGAAATGGCATTAGCGGTACGTATTCAAGGCGAGTTGATCCTTATTCCATTTAATGACTAAGTTCTAAATCTCTGTTTAGTAGTTTTAGCCATTTTATGAGGGCCTTGATTTCTTTTCTGGCAACCTCATTGCCCTGGGTCTGAAAACTATTCTCGGAAGGTCTGCTTCTTGGTCTTTGGTTGAGTATGAGACGGTCATTCGAGAGAAGCGATATGCAAAATCCTGCTACAAAAGCCGCCCGAACCATTTCAGCCCTTATAAATTATTAAATGCAAAGTATAGGTTCCCTTATCATTAGAAACACCTCCAGGGCTGTTCTTGGTTGCCCTACCTGTCTTTTTGTAACGGAAGCATCCCACTTTCAAAAGTATGGGAGTAAAAATGACCTGAGGTAAGTTATCTTAGGAGCCCCATCCTTCCTCTAGGAGGAAGATACCTCAATTTTAGACTCCGTGTCCATATCGTAGTCTTTTCTGACGCTTTCCTCCAATTCTAAGCCAGAAGGCTACTTCAACAGCAATTTCAGTACTTTGTGGTGTCGATGCAGCCGGGCTAGTAGAATTTACTGACAGATGCGTAAAATCCTTCACTGACCTGTTTACGCTAAATGAGCTGCATTCTCTTCAAGCTTTATTCGAATATTCCCTTCTTGGTTTGGACGAAATTACTAAGGCCATGCGTCAACACCCAGTTCAACGAAGGATGATCCTTCTACTTGCATTGTTGAACAGGTTCTGAACGGAGAGTATCTTTCAAAATTTTGGCGAAGGGCTAACACACTTGCTTTAGGCAAAGATGAGAGAGAATCACTCTATCCCTCCTGGATTTCTTTTACTTTCTTCAGTATCCTACCCGTGGAAGTGTATGACGAAATTATTTAACATTAAATTAATTTTTTTCCTGGATAGCGTTTGCCAACTTCCTCATACCAGGTTCTTGCGGGATCCACAATTCATTGTATGATTGGGAGAGCTATTAACTTTCCAATAGGATAGAAATAGAGCGCCACGCACTTTAGTGTCAACAGCGTTATTTTAAACTCTCTTTGCATTGGGGAGCATTTAAAATATCAATTCTGGAATATGGAAAGTTTTTTCTCGTTACGCTCTACGGAAACGACGTTTCGATCTCATTTAGTGCGACAAAGATACTTAAACTGGAGCCTCAAATCCACTATGATATAACCTGTGTTTCTAGCTATACCGAAGTGAACGAATTTCAGCTTTATTTCGCTAAGACAAAAGAGATATACTTCTATATCAATTCCCGACCTAACACCGACACAGCTTTGTTCATATTTAGAGCTTACCTGGATGTTGCATAATCACACCTTTTTATTTGTCTTGTTTTCTAAAGGACAGAAATGGAAGACCCATATTTGTGGCATTCGGATCTTTTGAACTCTCACCATGGAATGTCAACATTACAAGAGGTTCAGCAAATGGAGTGCTGATAGGGTTAGATTGCAAGTTTTTTTCCACTTCTTTGTTTGTTCTAAGAAAGATTACGGGTGCGAATTTTACTCATCATCTAGCGAGCATGAATTGCGGGTGTATTCGATCCAACACACTGGCTGCTATTTTGTAATAGGTGCTTGCCGTACATTCATTAACAACAGACTCCATTCCGTTACTATGGAGGTACCGCTCACTTTGAGAAGTATATAGTAAATTATTCCCAGTATTTGAAATCCGATTATCTTACTCATTGCTAACGCCTCTCATTTCATATGCAGCCCATTTCGACGCTCTCTATACCGCGACGGGATGCAAATCGTGCTATAAACCTTTTGGGTTTAGGGTAAGACAACTCTTTCGAGAGCCGATGTAGATCTCGTGCCGGTGGCACCTCTGGTTCAGCTCAGGACGAAATCATAGTAGTTACCAGGGTTGGATAAAATAGTAACTTTTAGAAGTCAAATACAAATACAAATACTTAACTTAAAAAATACAATATAAAAATACAAACATCCCTATTCCAGATCTCAAAAATTCAAATACTCTTGAAATTATACAAAAAATTTAAAGAAATACTATTTTACCTCAAGTTTACATTTTACATATCATAATTGTATTTTATCATCATTAATGCCCGGAGGTTTCCGGGTCGAGTTTTGCTCGCTCAGGAGTGTAAAAATTGCCGACCTTGCTAAACACACTCTCAGATGGTGCCGACGTTGCCTAGCACCCTAGAATATTCTTGGCGAAATGCTTTAAATTTTTTAGCTTTTTGTATCACACAAATACCTCAGTGGGTTGACATCAAAAGGTAAAATGCCTTCTTCTAGATACGTTTCAAGTTATCCCATCACGACTGTAGTGTCGTTTGTTGATGCACTTGGCAAAATGACGAGGTCATTTTGCACTTACGCTAGCCTCGTCTTGATTCATGTTCATGGAGACGACAGCTTCACTCTCTTGAATTACTTTATTATTCAAGGTTAATTGAGTTTACTCGGAAAAAATTACGTCCACAATCCTCGAGACCCCTTTCCTTTGCAGTTCTTTACATGGCATCCATGAAAGCTTAAACCTGGTCTCCAGGAGAGCTGCCGCAATGATATCAGTCGTCTTAAAAAATGGATGATACCTCTTCTTGATAGAAGACTGTAGTGCATTTGCCGAATTAAAGCAATAGATCAGTTTACTTTCTGTAGATAGATGGAGGCTGTGCTCAAAGCCAAATACAACTGGTGCAACGCAAGAAAGTGTAACTATGTTTTATCCTTCCATTTGCGTCATCACCTCTTGGAACGGTTCAAACACTTATATCATTTGTTTTAGCGTTGCTATTTCCATTCCTTTCAGCTCTTCTACAGTTCGGTTTGATCCTAGGAGACGAAAAGCTGAGTTGACTCAGTTGGTTTCCTTGAGAACTGGCTTAAGCGATGTCAGTTGATAGTTCCATCTAGTAGCGTTGGTAGACTGCAGTGAAACACCAATCTTTTCCAAGAACGGTGTTGCCACAGCAGATTGACGTATTGCAGCTACAATACTACATCACTTGTGTATCACAGTTGCAATTGAACTGTTTCTAACACAGCAAGAATTAAAGGCATCGCGTATGCAGAGTTGTTGTGTGTATGCAAAGCAACTGGACCGATCCGGTGGAAGAAGGAAAAGCACCTCAATCAGAACAAGTTCTTCTTGCAAAATTTCAAGGTCAGTGGTGTCTTCATTTTCACCGCTACTTTCATTCCCTCATTTATTTCCCTATTACCTTGGTAGACAGACATCAAATGCTCTCACCATAGAGGAGACATTGTCTCAAACTACCTTCCCCATCTTACCACGAATTCCGTATTTATTGACTATATCGTCATGTGCTGTAGCGATGTTGACAGCTGTATGTCCTTCTATAAAGAGATCGCAAGCAATGAAGCGCAACATTACCTCCTATGGTGAGTTGATGAAGTGTACAGTGAGAGCAAGAAACGGTATCATTTTTCTATTCGTCCAGTGGTCCAATGTCAGGTACATACGATTGAGATGTTCAAATTCTGTTATCAATTACGACTCGATGTCTGTCGCTCTCTGCAGAAGTAAACTGTTTTAAGTGTGGTTCTGCTTCGTGCAGAAGAGCTCCAAAAGTCTTACTTTCAACAATACTCAAAGGCAGTTGGTCACATGCGATAGAGTCTACGAGGTTTTTACTAGAGACCGTTGTTTGATGTGATTAGTGTAAATTCTTTCCGCTTGTGCCAGTTTGACTTTGAAGAACGAGGCATCTTGGTCTGTGAGTGTGACGCAGAGCTCTTACATTTCTTCTTCCTCTGCATCTCCCAAGGTCTCATTTCATCATACCCATCTTTGTGAAGTCTTCTGAGGTGGAGAACTTAGTTAGATGTTGCCTTCGTTGCTACCGAATAGGACCTTTTGCACTTCAAACAATCGGCTATGAGATTCCTGTCAGTAGACTTGACATTGACAGAATAATGTTTTTCCAGTGCAGCTGATTTTAATAAACATGAGTATTATATACTTTATATCAGCACATGATTTATCATAGACAAGAGTAAAACTGAGCATTTATTTGAATTGTTATCACATAGAGTAGGAATGAAATATAAGTACATAGATTCTCATAAGCATAATTATAAAATGGGCCATTTCTCAGAGTTCGCGCTGCTATGGAGCCTTTTCACAATGATGTGAGAATTTGCTCGTTGGGTTTTTCCTGTTCGTTAGCCTAACCTGACTATTATTTGATTTATAAATCTTATTATTTTCTGCGATATTATAAGCCAATTAACGACGGACAAAAATACCTCAATAAACAAAGGGAGCGCGATAAACTATAATGTTAAAGGGCCCTTTTGTACTGCTTCAAATAAATAAATTAACTCACTAGTCGATTAATATACCAAAGCTCACCTGGTAGGAGGGGTGAAGCAAGTTATCCAAATTTTTTCCCGTCAAGTCTAGTGGTGCTGTCATGCCACATTTTGTGCTCTTGTGATAAGGCAAAGAATAACGAACAACTAAGCCGTCTTATTAAGAATCCTCACCCACAGCAGGCTAAAGTAAGGAATTCTTCTTTTGATAACCTTATTTTTCTACAAACTTCCAGGAAGATTACGTTAATCCAGTGAAAGTACAAAAATCAAAGGAAAATTAGGAGGTATTGTGCAGCCCCTTTCGATTAACGAATTTCAGCAAATCAATTCCACAATTAAATGGAAGAGAACTAGAGAGATGTGGATTATTTTCACCACGAAAGCTGTGCACAGTTCCCTGTTATTTGTAGGAGCTGAATTTCTGGTGTTGATTAAGCTCGTAACCATATCCCATTAAGTCTTGATTAGTATCATTTTGTGTCAACTTGGAGGTCACAGTATATGACCAAACTTTGCTGAATTCTGCACGAAACATTTGTATTTAACATTGGTAATATGGAAAGGTGTAAGATCATTCAGTAATCTATTGTCGCTATTGGGATAGATGGATGCAAAGAATGAAAGGCACGGGAACACCGCTCAAAAGCATACAACCATCATCAGCCTGCACGAACTCATTGGCTCTTGGTGACCCCTGAACCCTACCATAAGCCAGAAACACTTGAGACTCTGACTCATCAAACCAAACCAGATGGTGAAGGTAATCAAAGATCCAATTAGCGAACTCACGATACACGTGTGGTGCTCTGTGCAATGTACTGTTTACAGTATCGTTTAGGTTGAACTTCTGCTCCAATATCTCGTAGAATGCAAAGAACGCTCCACTCGCCTAATGAATATGAATCTGGTGCGTCCAAAATTTAATGTAGATGCGATTTGAGCAGGTATTTCATCTCTTCTACCATGGCATTTCCCAAAAGAACTCTATGGTTATGATCATCAAGCTACCTTTGTTGGCCATGCATTTCTCCGGTGGGCAAGAATGTCTTCTATGAGTTATTCTCGTTAAACATTTGACACCGTAGATCGAGAGATGGTGAATATGCGTAATTTTTCAGAGATGGAATATCTCATCCGTATGACATACTATCATACCCCGTTCGAACTCATATCACTGACGATGCCATCTCGAGTTCAGCCTTGGCGATGTTCACACTGACTCATAATATGTCAGCTCACAAGTGATATGAGCCTAGGAACTTCCAAGACGTCAAGATAGTATAGCTCTACCCAGCACATTTAATTTAAATAATGTCATCTCATCACATTTGCACCTCTGTGCATACCTACGTAACACTCCATAGTTCATTTTAAATAGTAACTGAATAATTAGCTGTAGCTTGACTTTCTTATTCTATCCCTTATGATACTTCTTATGATTTAAACTATTTGCTAGGGAACTTCAGGAATTTTGCTATGAAAGTAAATCACACGATAATAATTTCATATTTATAAATTTGTTCCAATATTCGTTTTTTGTGTAATTTTTATTCGCTTGTTTGAATGCAGTTCTATTAACATACTTTGGCTTTAGCAATATAAATTAAGTTTATGCTCTACCGTGCTTAGTTTGTAAACCCTCTTTATGCAAATTTCTGTATATAATTTACCTATCAAACCGTCCAAAGAATCTATTTCTACTCTTTACGTTAACATTTACTATTGCCATTTAGGTGCAGCAGAGATATTCAGGCATTGGTAGGATCATTTTTTTTATGTTGCAATTTTCAAGTAAATCCATAACATCCCACTATTTTATTTAGTTCTCATATTAACAATTAGAAGGGTTTTGAGTTTCTTGATACAAGATAATAACATTTATATTAATAAACCCTTATTTATGTTTAATATGTGTTCAAAGTGTAGACAATTTATATTTCTTTTATAATTTTGTACATTTATAATTTCTTATCTAATTTGTTTTTCATTCCCTTTCTCAACCCTATTTTGGGTTGGAAACAAAGTTCACTAACAACCTTTTTAAAATTTTTTATTAATTTATAGATTTATTCAGTTTGTACGACTACTTAATGTGCCGTGGCCTGGTGTTTCCTAGGCCTCGCTTAAAATCACACAGTAAACTAGAACTGAGGTAGACTAAGTTACTAGGCACTTTCATCCGAGCTCTAGGAAAGCCTAGGCTAAAACGCGTAATTAGTCGGACATTATATGGTATATAAAGTTTCAAAATTCACCCAGTAAATGACTCTCCCCGTGAACAGAAACCTACTCTTTTACTCTTTTACTTTGTGTTTATATGTCAGGCCTAAAGCTTTCCAATCACAACGTCTTATCAACCAAGCATTTTGATATCAGCCAAGAATTTGTTGACCCTCATTTATAGACAATAACCATTTGTGCGCGTGTTTCAAAGCTGATCCATACCTGATATCACGTGAGCTGGTTGAAAAGTTTTCGTCAACCATGCAGCCATTTTTGGTAATTTAGAGGAAATGGGCAAAGTCAGTAAACTGGACGTATGGATTCCACGACATTTTGCCGACTTCGACCGTCATGCCAAATAAACGCTTGCATGACACTCTTGTCCAAAAAACCTAGGTTTGATTGGCTGTACAAAGCATTTACTGTAGATGAGAGATTGTGTCAACACTTAAACATGGCACATAAAAGAAGCTGGAATGACTGATTCCACCTGCACAACTTTAGGCAAAGCCCCCACCAACATCAAATAAAGCTTATGGTTTTTGTCTCTTGGGATGGGAAGGGAGTTATTTAGGGGAAACTAATGGAAAGCAATCAATCTATGGATGCCCAATTATACAGTCAACAACTGCAACAGGTGGCAGATTCACTTTCGCAGAAGTGACCAGAATTGACGGATGCCATGTTTGTTCGTCAGAACGCCCGAAACACAGGTTTCAAATTATACCGGTGAAAAATTCCTGGATCTGGCGTAGGAATTTCTCTCTCATCCACCCTGCTCGCCGGACCTGGCGCCAAAAGACTACCATGTATTCCGATCATTGCAGAACTCCTAAAATATAAAAATGTTCGCAAATGAAGACGAAATGAAGATGGCTGTTGGAGATTTATTTTATAGCAAAGCAGTTTAATTTTCCAACAAACGCATACATGATCTATCACACGCTGAAAACATGTGCTCGAAAATTTCAGTAATTATATTGCTCATCGATACGTTTATTTTACTGCATTGTCAATAAAAGTTATTGGAGAACTTTGTTACCTATCCCATAAATAATGAATACACAAGGCAGGGTTTGCTGCATTTACGAGAAAGATTCAGTCCGAGAAATTACCCTGCTAGAGTCACTATCTAGTTGAACCTGTGAACTTAAGCCTTGAATTTAACTATTTTCTCTATTGCTTTTAAAATTTACTGTGACGTAAATATTCAAATGTTTAATGACCTATTTATTTCGTATTGACCATATTTTTTATAATATTTCGAAAAATATAGTTATAAAAATTTATTTATTGCAGATGCTTGTCTCATTCTGTGGAGTTTAGAGAACCATGATAAACTGTAATTGAACCAAATCTGCATTCACGGACTTCCTACACTCAACATAAGAAAAGAACCTCTTTGGAATAGCTTTGCATCGTGTAATTATTTTTTTTTTCATTTGAATTTGTCTTTCTAAAGGGTAACTTTATTTTATATAAACTTCTATATTGTTTGCATCTGACTGTCTATAAATTTTTTTTTTCATTTGAATTTGTCTTTCTAAAGGGTAACTTTATTTTATATGTACTTCAATATTGTTTGCATCCGACTGTCTATAAATATTAACAAAGTGAGCGCAATCCAGAGCATGGGAATTCTAGTTTCCCAAGTTATTAAGATCTCATCTCTCTATTCTTATGTTTTACAAAGAAAGGCAGGGTGATAATTAGGGCATCAATTTGGCTACATGTGATACGGGGGAGGATGCTTACATTGGCAACCAATTGCCTTAAGAGACCCGCTACCGATTTTCTGTTAGGGTTTATTCCATTAGACTCTCTTATATTGACAATTTTGTTCGTTTTGGTGTGACGATTCTCATCTTTCTATTAACTTTAATGCCTTATTTTTGTTCTTAAGTGAATTCTAGTGGCTTTAGGGATCTACCATAGCTTAAAACTATGAGTTATATTAATGTGACCATAAATTCATATTCGAATTAAATCCAAACTTTGTTAATGTTTTCGCCCTCCACACACGTAGGTTTTGCTATTTCTGCCAACGCATTTTCAAGATCTAAAAATCGTGGTTCCTCTTCTCAGATTCTTACCGGTATTATGCAGGAAAGTAACTAAGGAATTTTCACTATCTTCCTATCTTATTCAATATCTATATTATAAAGAAACTAAGCAAGAGTACTTAAATTTAGAAACGAGGTAGTAAATGTGAACATGAAAAGAGAAGCTCTGAATCTTGACGATACTATGTGGCACATGCAATAAAGAGAAAAATGGACACATACATACCACTTAATAATGAATATGAGCTGTCAGCGAGATGCAAATGAATGCAGTGCAGTGTAATTTAGTGACAAATGATGTGATTCTGTCTTAGATAAATGAGGTTCGGGTCTCTAGCTGAAAAGACGAAGTTATGCAGAAAACAAGTGAGAGAGATTAGACACCTTGTGAATACTAGTTGTGAGACTCTCAAAAAATAATGATTTGCAAAGAGCATTAGATCCATTTAAGGCGAACCTAAGAAGAATAAAGGTTAAAAGCTACAGTTCACAAACTACACCAGCAGCCTAATCAGATAAGTTAACAAACACTTTAAAGTGGGCCCCTAAATTGCTCTACGTCCATCTATATTTTTTAGCAAATATATTCATGCGCCTTTTTTCTACTGCAATAACTACGAAAACACGTTTATCTCTATGAGTATCTAATAAAATCAAGTTACTTTTTTATGTTTTTACTAGTTTTATAGCTATAGCTACACAGTTATCCAAAGGTGTACTTATAATTTGTATATACAATTCCAGTATAGCTCATGACATTCACCCAAACATGTACAAGAGAGGAAAGAAAATATTTCTTTCCCCCGCAGTTTCCACTGCTAATGTTTAAAGGAAAATAGTAACAAGAATCAAAATGGAAAAAATAAATGCATTTGCGTTATATCAAAAAACTCGCTCGCAATATTTAATTAATTTTTTCGTTTCTCTCGGAGCCATTTTTGATCGCTTGATGACGTATATATCTGTGCTTCATAGTAGCTAATATTACATTCGAAAAATACTCAATAAGTTGATTTTTAATCTTATTACCTGAGTGCAGTTTTAATACATATGCTATTCAACGTTTGTAAAAAATCATAACTGAAATATTGTGTGCTATGGCCGTGTTGAATCACTTGTTAACCAATATAAATCCATTTATTTCAAGTGTTTCCCTATCATCGATGTAAATCAGTAATGTATATTTTATTTTGGTGAATCATTTTAATATTTAAACACAATGACCAGTTGTTGATGTAATCGGATTTTTACAAGAAATAATAGGTTTAATGACCAAAGTTTTGTTCGTACTGTTCATCGCTAAACTCTGGAATTAACGTTTCCTCAACTTTTAATACTTTCTAAAATAGCTACTCCTTTATTGACAATAGGAGACAAATCACTTGACCTTCATATAAGAGATAAAAACTGAAGAACTATTGATATAGATAGAGAATTATCTTTATAAATAACATGAATTTACAGGAAATGTGACTCAGCATCCTGTTTGCTTTCTTAATAGTTTCGGCACAATTTGACACTATAAGTAATTACGATATTTAAAAACAAGGAGTTAAGGTAAATCGCTCCAGAAAAATTCCGTTTTATCTATAAAGCGCCTTTTGTTTCCATAAAACAATTGCATAAATTTGCATTAAGGTATGCGACATTCATCTGCTACAAGGAGTTTAGAAAAGACTGCTTCGTAGCTTTTGGTGAACTGCAAACTTGATGATTTTCCTAATTCCTACTGTGAATGGTAGATAGGTTTCCTCTGAACACCCTTAACTAGCAAATGGATAATCCTTAGGCCATAATTAAATGGCGTACAGGGAAATTTCCCTCTGCTAAAGAGGTTGGAAATAGGCCTTATCTTTTCCTTGCTTTGAATGGGTTACCTACCCTGCATCTCTACCCTATGCTCTCTAATTATCCAAAAGAAGAACAGTATAAGTAACCTGATAATTTAAAAGCTCTTGAGGGGGACTAACATCAATAGACCTCATTTGACACTTACCTTATTCTTTTACCCCATGATTGTTACCTTTTTGGCGGTATGTATGAGTGTTATTCAAGATTTACGTTGTGGACAGGAGTGCTGACCTACAGAGATGAAGAAAATAAGTGGGCTAGTAGGATTTCGAGTACCTGGTCGGGATCCCCGATAACTCTGTGTGGAAGGAAAAAAAAAAGGATTGGTCTCATGCAGTTCAGAAACTCAAAATCTTAACCAACCATAGACAGCAGGGCCTTGTCCTCGTTCAGGTGGAGCACTAGCTCTGCGGAAACATCCCAGCCTTATTGGCTCTCCCGGGCAAGCTCAGACTGAGTGACGAACAACGTAAAATTAAAACGACAATCTCTCTATTTTTCCTTGAGTTCCACAGGATTCAGAATACATCTCTATATGAAAGGAGGACCATGACAAAACGGTGGGTCTGATCTTGCAGCATCTTTAGGAAGTGTTGAGAAGATGAGACCCTGCCCTTTCTTCGTCATCAAAAAGAAAAAAAATAGCTAGATACATATCAGACAAACGGGTCTCTTACTAACTCGGCAATTGGCCACACCAACTGCAACAATCTTGCCAAACCTAGCTAAGCGGATCCTTTCTGTGATTGCAGCCAAACTTGCTCGGCTGTAGTAAAGTTTAGCTGAACCTCGAAGACGTTGGAGCCATCATCAGTAGGCTATGGTGCTTTAAACACACCATTATAAAGCTTTTCTTATATATTTGTTCTACTAAGAGCAGCAAGCTCTCCGATGGACACATATCTAATTAACGTCTGGCCTTAGTTATAGTACCAGATATAAACCTGGGTATCCTGTTTTTCATGTTGTCATGTTGAGCAATTCTACGAATCTTAGATAGCTTGCTTGTGCAGGTGACTTAGCAATCTGCCATAAATGTAATCAATGAGGTAGGTAGGAATCCATCTAAGGAATTCGCTGGAATACTATCTCAAGTACAACAGAGAATAGCTAGCCGAACAAAAGAAAGACAAGCTCCCTTATTAGGGTCCAAACTGGCTAGTAAGGTTGTGTGTATATGAATTCATGCTGGTAATGAGGAGATCTAAATATTTTTACCTCCTAGCTCTTACAAGCAAAATATATTTGCGTCGAGTGATGGATCAAATCCATGCCTACGTAACCTCTTCTAAGACTGGACATGTAAAGAATATCTTTTGCATAGACATTTGTATAAATTGTGGCTGGGTAGGTCGCAAGCTGCTTAATTGAATCATTACCAAATGAATCTTTTCCAGAATGAGGTTGAGGTCGTTCAAGTTAAGAACTAATGTGCTTATTCGGAGGCTACGTAGTTTGTGTTTTTGAGGTTCAAATGTTATGCATCTTTATTCCTCATAAGTAAAAACAAGTATCATAAACGTTTAGGCCTTTTTAACCGCAGTCCCAACAGCGGTTATTAAACAGCCGTCTCAAGGTTCTACCTCTCTGAGGTGCAACCCTTTTAACCTGGAAGAGAATACGGTGTAAGCTAGCTATGGCAGTAACGAGAGCGAATCTTCCCTACTTGCAACGTATTCGATTTTTTTTTTAAGGGGCTATCTGGTGACTGCCTACTTAGGCATTAGTCGCCGTAAACAAACAACCAAGTTCTAGGCTACTTCAAAAAATTTGAAACAGAAGACAACAATAGAAAGAAATAAATAGAAAGCAATAACAATAACAAAATTATAACCAAAACAACAACTAAACCTAGTTAAATGAAAGGGAAAAGGCCGCCCTTCCCCCAAAAGTCAACAAGTCTACAAGTCAATGTGCACGCACTGGTCCCGAGTAAAAAAATACACAGGCGGGAGCGACCCCGTCCATCCCGGTACCGGGACAGATACCGTGCGCGAAGATCACCGAGAGTGGGACATTCGACAGGAATGTGCCAAACAGTCTGAGGGACGACGAGGTCATCGCAATAGGGCGCAGGCGAGCGCTCCATCAAATAGCGATGCGTCACACGAGTGTGTCCGATTCGGAGACGACGAAAAGCGACCTGAAGCCGTCGCGGCATTGGAGGATAGGTCCATAGGAACAGTTGTGGCGCAACGGCACGCAACTTTAAGTTCCCCTCGACCGTCTCCCATCTTCTTTGCAAAGCAGGACGAAGAGCTGCCATGTAGTGGGTGTGAGGAAGAGCCAAACGTTGGTCCAGTCGCAGAGTCCTCGATGACTCTTTGGCTGCTTCATTGGTGCGCTCATACCCCGCAATTCCTACATGTCCAGGAACCCAGCAGAAGATAATCTCGACATCCTCCCGGCTCACCAAAACCGTGGCGTCACAAATATCGTGAGCCAGGGGATGCGGAGATTCCAATGTCCGGAGAGCACTCAGGGCGCTGTGTGAGTCGCTATAGATCACAATCAGGTCCCTGAAAAGGGAACGTTGCGTAATCTCCCCTACCGAGTGGTGTATTGACACCAGCTCGGCCGTGAAGATAGACGCAGTGCCTGGCAGAGCTCCGCTGAGTTCAAACAGAGAGGATACGGCGTGGAAGCCGACCCCCTTTTCCGACTTCGAGCCATCCGTATACACTAGCACGGTTCCAACGTGACACGAGGTGTGTTCCAAAAGGGTCGAACGCAATAGTCCCTGCGCCGTACAAGATTTGGGAGCAGAGGCGTGGCGACAAATAGCCAAATGTGGTACTCTCCAGGGTGGCGTCCTGGGCAGAAACAGGGACGCCACCGGCCCGAGAGCTATATCTAGCTTTCGAAGGAGTTTTCTGGCCCTAAACCCAAAGGGCTTAGGTTATGACTGGCGTCTGAAGGCGGCATAGGCACCGTTGAGAACAGCTTTGGTTGCAGTGAAAGGTGGTGGTGACTGAGAGAGGCGCCAGGCTCGCGCGTACAGGCGAGTGATGCACTGCACGCAGCGCAGAGTGAGTAACATCTCCCCAACATCGACCAACAGGCTCTAAATGAGGAAGTGTGGAAGGCACCGGTTGCAAGGCGAAGGCCGGTGTGGTGGATCGAATCCACCTTCCGAAATAAACGCTCGGCTGCGTATGCTCAAAACTCGCACCTGTAGTAGAGCTTCAAACGAACAAAGGATCGGTAAAAAAGTAGGGCAGTAGCCCTCTCAGCACCCCAAGCGCTAAATATCATGGAACGGAGCATATCCATGACGGGATACAATAGACCATAAGGGTGCGAATACGAGCCTCCCAGAAGACGCATCGGTCGAATACAAGACCAAGGAAACAGTGCGACTCAACTACCTTCAGGCGCACCACATTAAGAAACAAATCTGGGTCGGGGTGGAGCTGTGGATGGCGGCAGAAGGGCACCACCTTAGTCTTGGCCAAAGAAAACCGAAACCAGTGCGCTTCGGCATAGCGAGAGACGCGGTTCAAGGCCTGTTGGAGTCGACGCTCTAGAGTTGGCATCTGAGCCGTGCCAAAAGAAATTGAAAGGTCGTCCACGTAGAGCGTAGCGAGAACATCTTCTGGCAGCACCGAGGTGATGACATTGATGCTCAGGGCAAAGAGGGTGACAGTGACGACACTTCCCTGCGGGACAGCCTCTTCCTGCTACTTTGGGCCAGAGAGAGATCCCCCCACCTGTACGCGGAAAAGACGATCTCGCCAAAATTCAGATATAAGGACTAGGAGGCAACCCTTCTCCCCATCGTGTGGAGAGTCTCCATGATACCGTATCACCATGCGGTATCATAGGCCTTCTCCAGATCAAAACACACCATGGCGTAGTGCTGTCTACGAAGGAAAGCTTCGCAGATGGCATTTTCAGGTCGGAGCAGAGCATCCGACGTAGAGTGGAACTTGCGGAAGCCGCATTATGCAGAAGACAGATGGCCTCCGCTGTCCAGGAAAAAGGCTAATCTAACATTTTCCAATTTCTCCATCAATTTGCACACGCAAGAGGTTAGAGAGATTGGGCGGAAACTGTTCTGAGTAGAGTGATCTCTCCCTGGATGTTTAAAGGCGAGCTCAGTAGCGATTTGCCAGGAATCTGGGAGAAGACCCTCCACCTAGGTCCTGTTGAACAAATCTTACAGAAAGGCCATGCCTCGCTCACCCAGGTGTCTAAGCATGGCGTTCGAGACATCGTCCGGACCATGGGAGGTGTCCGCGCACGAACCGAAAGCGGAGCACAACTCACTCACAGTAAACCTGTTGTTGAGGAGTTCTCGCCTGTAGAGGTAAAGTACAGCCAGCGGCCTTCCGAGACAACCCGACGTGCATTGTGCTAGAGAATGTGGAAAAAGAAGTCGCGACGGATTCCGCCACGGACGCGGTGTCTAAGATTGAGGTCCCATTCTCCTAGAGAAAGGGAGGGGGATATCTGCGAGAACTTGCCCCGAATCTTTTTGATTCGCTTCTACACCTCTGCTAAAGGGGTTTTCCCGTTAAGTGAAGACACGTATGCCCGCCAAGAAGAGTGGCGAGCCTGCTTCGAAATATACCCAAACCTAGCCCTAGCCCGACTAAATTCAGCGACAGTGAAATCGTTCGGGTGGCGCTTATAGCGCATGTGAGCATAACGCTTCTGTTTGAGGGCCATCTCACACTCGGCCGACCACCATGGGAGTGGTCAGCGTGGCAAACGGCTAGACGTTCTAGGAATAGTAGTCAGGCCCGTTGCGATGAGGTAGCTGGAGAAAAACTTAACGGCCTCATCTACCGACCTAAACTCCTCGACTGAGATAGAGAACTCAGTCATTTCTTGAAATTCAGGCAAGCGCGCCCGCGCCAAGCACCACCGAGGTGGTGCTTGATGGCTATCTTGGCAGTCCCCTTGAAAAGATATGGAGGGACTGCCGCTGGAAGCAGGGAGGTGCCGAAAGCACCTCCAGAGAAGGGGGTGAGGTGGAGTCCCCTACACCATTAGGCGTAGGAGATGAGTAAGCCTCCTTTCCGGTTAAAGAAATATGGAGGGTCCCTTGTGCAAGCACAGGGGGGGAGGGCCTCCATTTTTTTTGTGAAGCTGCCCGAGGGCGGCTCCGTTGTTGAGCAAGGGGAATTGGGGAGAGATTGTATTTTTTTTTTAATTTTGTCATACATGGGCATGGTTACCCTCTTTTTTACACGGGATGCAATCGCGCATCAACTCTCTCAGTAGCCCGCACTGCAAGAGGTGCTTACAGGGCCGGCAGAGCCAGGCGACGCCATTTAGGACCACCCCTCCCACCTGGTGGCCTGGCCGTCCATCGGCATTGCGGCTCCACCTTAGACACGGCGTAAAACTGATAAGAGTGTGAAGAGGAAAGGAAAAGGGATGCGAGGAAGGTATGGGTGCGGATGAAGCAGGTTGTTAAAAAAAAACCATCCCGAACCGGAGCTCAGGGGTTAGGGAACGTTGTCCCCTTTCCTCTCAGCTACGATCTGGGACGGTTGGCTTGAAAAGAAGGTCAGCCTCTACCCTGGGAAATTAGAGGCTGACCAGAGAAAGTTGTGGGAGAGGTTGTAAGAGAAGCGACGAAGTAGTGGAGAAATACAAGCTATCTGAAGGAAGGAAGAGAGGCTATGCTGGAGCCGGACAGAGTGCTGGATCCCGTCAGCATAGCGGCCAGGATGGCAAATCGCCATGCCCTTTACGGGCCTATTCGCAAAATGTATAGCAGCTGCACGGATACACAAATTCATTCACTAGACCAAATAGAGGCAGAACACGAAGTTTTTGGTTGAGCTGCAAAGGGTATATTAAATTAAACCCACAGAAAACAGGAGATAATAAATGCTATAGCCTCCATCATGCATTAAGCTCGAAGGAATGCTTCGGAAAGTAGCGATTCTCCAGTGCATGAGAGACTCTCACCCAAAAACCGACCCACCAACGGTAGAAATACTTTTCCTTCTGTAAACCCTATAAGAGAAAAGAGCATTTAGCTAGTTTCACTCAGAACTCTAACTTCAAAAAATCTACGACTATTTCCTTACAAATAGCGGTGCACCTACAACTGAACAGAAAGTAATCTGAAATCTCTATATACATATATTGCACAGTCACTATACTTCAAAATGGAGGAATCCCTCGAGACTTAAACTGAAGTGAGTGCCAGTAGAGCACTACTTTTTAAATCCCATTGGTCATGTCTTAGCAGAAATGATTTAAGATATGTCGATTAGTATCTTTTGCGGGTGAGTTCAGACATCGCTGTCTCAGAATCGCCTTATTTTCTTGCACTGCCATGTTTCTATGTTTACCTGATTCAAACTCAGAGTTGAAACAGTAGGGTGGGGGGAAGATGGTCGAAGAACTTCATGGTAGCGATTACTTCCAACTTTAAATGTTTTTTACTAGGTACTAGCTCCTGAGCTCAAGAGGAGCAACCTCAGTAGTACTTACATTGAGCACAATGTCCTGCATTTGAAAAAATGATAAATTTCGCTATTTTGCACTTGCATATGGCCGCGTATACGCGAATTCACTCTCTGCTGAGGTGTAAATTTGTGTACAAAGATTTCAGGGATAATTTTCCTCTTGTGTTTCCTCCCGTCATCCAAGAAGATGAGACCGCTATCTGGACCCTGCCTCATTAGTGGAGTCGTGTACGAACACTTTCCCTGACATCACCATTCGAGCTACTGCTTTCAAGCATTTGTACACGTCACTCGTTGCGTGTCCGGGTGAGGTTAGTTCTTTTCCTAACAGTATTGCCAGGAGTGGAGGGAGCAGTCAAGTTGCTTAGTGCTATTCTTTTTGCCATGAGAAATACTATAATCACATTGGCGGTGCCGGTCTCTGATTTTAAACTATTGCATTCTAAACGTTCCTCATAAAGAGTACTTTGATTCTGTGGAGATGATTATCGATAAATGCTGAACAGAGTAAACTATGTACTTGTACTTTTCGTTCAACTCCTCATTCGTATACGAATAGCTTTTATTTCGTTCGCAGCGGAACTAGATAATTATTATGTCTATGTGAGATTATATAATGCACTATCCTTTGCCTTTTGTGTTTGTGACTAGGAAACTCCATCGAGAGTTTGGCGCGACAGATCGGTGGCGCCATTTTATTTGCCTAAGACGCCAAGCTGGATGATACAACCTTGGAAATTTTGGCACCACGCAGCTAATCCTAAACTTCTATACCACATCAAGTATTGATTCACATGTCTTTCAGTACATTTGTTAAGCTGTAGCAGTCCCTAGGTCAAAATAGCTCAAGTAAGAAGTGGTAGTTGGCTTCTATGCTAATTTACCACATTGGAAGCCGGCAAGGCTTATCCGAGCGTTGCATCTGACGTTTGGACCGAGTTGATAATAATATAAGGTTCGCTACAGGAAATTATGTCCCGTTGGGGCTTAGAGAATAATTAGAATGTTAACATGATTAAGTTTGCCATATTTTTACTACTAAGGTTGCTGCAAAGTTAGATATCATCCTTGCTTTCTGCAAGCAAGGGTTAGAAAAATTGATTGGCCTAAGGCCAAGACCAAGCTGTTGCCCAGAATTAGGACCAGACCAGCGTTTGGCTCTTCTATTATCTTATAGATAGCAAATACTGGACATTGTTTTTAGCTTCACTGTAACAAAGATGGATGACGGATAACGAGAATTTGAATGTGTTACTCATTTTCCCAAAGACCTGCTCACCGATCATCGTCCTTATTAGAATATTTTTTTTTTCGTATCCAAATCGAGGGCACTCGCAGATCGCAGCATCATCTGATCGAGCCCTCGACTTAACTGATCTCTGAAGACTAACTTGGTTGGCAGACAATTCACTACTACAAGGTTGAATGGAATACTCTGGGCGAGCTTTTTTTGTTATAACTGTTGTAGTTCCGTGAGAGGCGTGGTCTCTCTCCTTGAGAGAGGCACATGCAAAACAGAAATTTATTATATTGAGTTTTCGGACTAAGAGAGCTTTATCCATAGTATATAAAGTGTGTGGTGGATAATTTTTCGCTGTACCAACTCTGAATTCCATGCCTGCGTGTTCTTTGGGCTCGTTTTTTCTCTTATCCCTATCTTACTGGACTTGTGCGGATTCCGAACCGCTTACAGCTAGCATTGGCATGGAACCTTGCAAGACAATAAGGACACTAGCCAAGGCCATTTAGTGTCACTGTCTCTCATCAGGTACTTATGCATGAAGACATCCACTACTACTCATACAAGATGCGAAAGGGCCAGCTTCAGTCAAGGAAGATGAAGGAGAAGCGGAAGAAATGTGCTGCGAAGCTTAATAACGAACTGAAGCATCCCCTCAAGCCTGGCATGATTTTGATTCTCTCAGAGGATAAGAAAATTCCCCTACGCCTGGGTGGTGATCTCTGAAAACAACAGCTATCTTGCTGTATCGCCCAAAGATGTATCGAATGTGATGAAGAATATGTTTCTATTCCATATAATCAGGTAGGGAGTGTGTAGTTTCGAGAGCCACGTTAAGCCACGTTTACAGTACTTCATTGGTGATGAAGTCCAAAGCAAGTTTTCTGCTGAAAAATTAGGTATAATTAAGTAATATTAATATAACAAATTCACAATTACAATATGTCTAAGGGCTCATTTAAATTTGACAGATTATTCTAAATTATATCGCCCCCAAACTAGCCTGGATGATCGTCACAAATATACCATTTCTTTAATCTCTGCTTTTCTTTGTTCACCCTCCCTTCCCAGTAATACTTCCGCCAGCCCTGCCTATATAGGAAGCATTTGCATGTTCAATTTTCTGATTGTGCAGCTGAAGATCGTAGTAGAGCCTGAAACTAAACCTGTAATGTAATGAACTGATTCTACTCCCATGTGAGTTTTATGTCTTTAGTGAATGAATTTAGGCGATTGTGAAGTTCTGCTTATATATATATATATATGTATATATATATATATATATATATATATATATATATATATATATATATATATATATATATGTATATTAATTGCGTCCATGAATTCGTTTGTCACTCATATATTTATATATATATATATATATATATATATATATATATATATATATATATATATATATATGAGAGTTAGTTCATTTTCTTAGTTGTAATAAATATATTAAATAAAGTTTGCTTATGTTTAACTATCTCTTTTTGACTATAGACTTTTAATTATAAGTATTCGAAGTAAGGTCGAATTCTATTAGCATTTCTACACTCAAAGAATTTGCTCGCCTTTTCTCTTTCTCTCTGCAATCAAACTGATCCTCGAACGAAGCTAAGTGTTTTCCTTACCTTTATCGTCATCCTTCCCTCTCTCTATCGCCGTGCTCATATGGTGTATAAGCTTCTCTCAGTGTTTTATATGCCTTCTTATATGTATGGTAATTTTGAACTTTGTACCCAATAATAGAATTTCCGGATATGGTCGGCATGAATCGAATGGCCTCCCATTCATATGGCTCTGACAGGATCTCGAGTCTTATCTTTAGATGACACTACTCGAGGCGGCGGAAGCTTCATTCTATTCCTATCGTTCTCTCCTCTTTTTTACTTTTCTAACTTTCTCCATAGTTAAGATAATAAACCATAATCCACCCCAACCCTTTGCCAGGTAGAGAACTAAATTACTTTGAATTTATATGATTGCAGAAAATTTGATGGCAACCAATGGAATATATAACCATCTTTCATCCCTCACAAGTGAAATGATTGTCAAATAGTTCATCATGTTACTGTTTAAAGGTTTATTGAACTATGACTATTTATACCAAACCAAAAAAGGATTTGTTTATTAAATAAACATGGGTTAAAAAATTCCTAAACAGAAAACATATTGATTATTTTTTCTTGGCAATAATTTGATTATACCAATAAAGAACATTAAACTACTGTTTATACAAAGACCTAAAATGGATAAAGTAACCCTTAAGATTACTACTAAGACAACAAACAAGGAACTAGAGTAAGATTTAAAAATGTGATGTAAAACGGGTTAGCTTACCTTACCGCACTATGCATTTTGATCTGGAATTGAAAAAGAACGATCTTTAAATTCTTCAAATTAGTATAATTCTGTATTCCCTCATTCACAGCTTTACAATTCATAAGAGAATAGATCTAAAAGGAAAATATCATCTGCATGTGTAAGAATATTAAATTTCTATATGCCCAAGCCATAGAAAGTATGTATGACATGATTCTTCTCAGTAAATTATTGAGAGAGAGGATGAAAAAATGGAAGAGATCATCCATCCTTGCCTAATTCCAATACTTAGTTAGAAAAAGAAAGTTTTGCAGCCAGTGAATGTTGCACATATATATAGGGAGATTTATATTAATATTTTTTATTAAACCTATTAAGGAAGAAGACACATCAATTGTAATAAATATATCAATTTAAAATATAATTCAGACCGCGAAAAAGTTTTACTAAGATCTTAAATCAAACACGAATCTTAAAATTATGCAAGTTATATAAATAAATAATTTCTTTCATTTAAAATAATTGCTGTTTTAGTAGATGTTTTCTCTTAAGCCCAACTAATTGCTGTTAATTTGATCATACTTGAGGCCTTCCAATTTTAAAAGGATAACTTGCCATTATTTAAGAGGGGAAAAGCACGCTATGAAAATTGATAAATTTGTGATAACTACAACTTTGGTTTGATTTGAGCAAGAGCGTTTAAATTATTTTTTAAATAAGATATATTTAATGTCTACTAAGTGAATATAAAGAAGGTGTACTGGTTTTGCTTTTACTTAAATAATACATTCATGATAATACTCACAATCGTTTGTCTCTCCTTTTTACCTTAACAAATATTGAACCAATATTTAGCAATTATTTGAACGTCTTATTTGTTTTAGACACAATATTATTAACATAATGTTTCTTTGGCCCCAACTCAACAAAACATTCCGACTTACAATGATGCTCTGGCCAATGAAACTGAAACCTGTGCGCTTCGGCATAGCGAGAGACGAGGTTCAATGCCTGTTGGAGTCGACGCTCCAGAGTTGGCATCTGAGCCGCGCCAAAAGCGATCGAAAGGTCGTTCACGTAGAGCGTAGCGAGAACATCTTCCGGCAGGACCGAGGTGATGCCGTTGATGCTCAGAGCAAAGAATGTGACACTGAAGACACTTCCCTGCGGTACACCCTCTTTCTGCTCCTTTGGGCCGGAGAGACCTTCCCCCAACCCGTACGCGGAATCGACGATCTCGCAAAAATTCAGATATAAACATTGCAAGGCGTCCCCTCGCCCCCATCGTGTGGAGAGTCTCCATGATACAGTATCGCCATGCGGTATAATAGGCCTTCTACAGATCTAAAAACACCGTAGCGTAGTGCTGTATATGAACGAAGGCCTAGCAGACGGCATTTTCCAGTCGGAGCAGAGCATTCGACGTGGAGTGGAACTTGCGGAAGCCGCATTGTGCAGAAGACAGATGGCATCCGCTGTCCAGGAAAAAGGATAATCTAACATTACGAATTTTACAAAAAACATGCACACGCAAGAGGTTAGAAATATTGGGTGGAAACCGGTCAGAGTAGAGTAATCTCTCCCCGGTTTGCGAAAGGCGAGCACAGTAGCGATTCGCCAGGAATCTGGGAGAAGACCCTCCACCCAGATCCTGTTGAATAAATCTAACAGAAAAGCCATGCCTCGCTCACCCAGGTGTCTAAGCATGGCGTACGGAACATCGTCCGGACCATGGGACGTGTCCGCGCACGAAGCAAGAGCAAAGCGCAACTCACTCACAGTAAACCTGTCGTTGAAGGGTTCTCCGCCTCTGGAGGTAAAGTCCAGCCGGCGGCCTTTCGCGACATCACAACGTGCATTGAATGCTGGTGGAGCAGCATCCCGGGTAGAGAAGTCGGTAAAAGCAGTCGCAAAGGATTCCGACACAGACGCAGGGTCCGAGATTACGGTCCCATTATCTTCGAGAACGGAAGGGGGGTCATGCGAGAACTTGCCCCGAATCCTTTTGACTAGCTTCCACACCTCTGCTAAAGGAGTCTTTTTTGTTAAATGAAGCAGAGCAGCTGGCGTGCTTTAAAATATACCGGAGCCCCGCCATAGCCCGACGAATTTCACCGACAGTGAAATCGTTCAGAAGCGCTTATAGCGCATGTAGGCCTAACGCTTCTGTTTGAGGGCCGTATCACATTTTGCTGACCACAATGGGAGTGGGCGGCCTGCAAAACGGCCAGACGTTCTAGGAATACAGGTAAAGCCCGCTGCGATGAGTTTGCTGGAGAAGAACTCAACGGCCTCATCTACCGACCTAAACTCCTCGACTGAGATAGAGAATTCAGTCATTTCCGAGAAAAGCAGGCCACCGTGCCCGCGCCAAGCACCACCGAGGGGGGCTCTCAGGCGGCAGTTGCCCTGAAAACGATATTTGAATAGGAAAATGATCACTACCGAGGTCATCGACCACCCCCCAATCAAAATCAGGGTTTGCATCCAGAGAGCACAAAGATAGGTCAAGGCAAGAAAATGAAGCGTTTCTCGGACAGTGATGCGTAAACTCATCCATGTTTAAGACACCTATTTCAAGCTCTTCGATCAGATGGGCAAGGACTTGTCCCCTGGGATTTATTGAGTAATCTCCCGAGAGATGATGCCTGCCGTTCAGATCTCCAAGCAAAAGAAAGGTCCTCAGCAACCGTGCCTCGACGCGGCGGAATTCCTCCGCTTCGAAGTCAGCTGACGGTGGAATGTACGCAAAAATGATAGTATACCTCCTATACAGGTGCAACTGCACAGCCTCTGCCTGAAAAGAGGTATTGAAAGAGAAAGGAAGAACGGAGACATCATGCCGACTGAAAACCGCGCTTCCACCAGCCTGGCCATCCCGCGGTAGTGGGGTTGCAAGACCCTTATACCCCCGGAGGGCGGGCAGGGGGCATGCGCCTAGCATGGTCTCCTGCAGAAAACTAGCTAATGGGTAACGGGATACGACGAGCCTTTGCAGCTTTTCCCAGTTGGCTCGAAGTCCACCGAAATTCCATTGAAGGAATATGCCCTCCAAGCCTACCTCGGAGCAGACATGGGGGCCCTCTTCGAACAAAAGACCCTTACGGGAATGGCCGTACGCTTCCAGGAGGCAGAATCCAGGGCGCAGTTGTCCGGACAAAGCGCTGAGGGCGCTATCGCCTACGAAGAATTATTGGGGGAGGTTGGGCTCGCCATGCGAGTCTTTTTCTTCCTCCGCCTCGAAACCTTAGGCGGGCTTTGCGGCTTTATAGGTGGGGGGCTCTCTTTTCTAGGAACCACCGTCTCCGAGCCACTCAACCCACCATTAGGCTTGGGCGAAGGAGCCGAAGCTCCTTTCTTGCTGTCATCCTTTCGGCGGACATCTTTAGAAACCCCGGAAGATGGCTATTCAACCAACTTCAGGGATGTTGCCTCCTGTGAGTCTAACGACTCGGTGGAGCCTCGTGGATGTTTCGAATTACGGAAAACGGTGACTCTGGGGGAAAAAGGGAAAGCCCTTGTTTTAGCAGGGACTGGATATTAAACCTTTTTGCCGCCAGCTTAACCAGGGGAGCGCCCAGGTTGAGTAGAGTCTGCAGAAGGGCTCCGAAGTGGCGCGGATACAACCGTGCTCGTTGGCCTGGATTGGCCAGGAGCAGAGGGTGCCTTTCTAACTGTTAAGGCATATGATGCCTCAGGCGATGCCGGGCTCACCACGACAAAGTCCCTAGCCTGGCGGAATGAGGTTCGATCCTGGGCCTGAGCGACTAGGATTTTTTTCTCAAGGAGATACGCACCACATTGCTTCGAATATGCGGGGTGTGGCTCTCCGCAATTGAAAGACTTGGCCACACACGATTTAGACTTATCGTGTGCGGCCTTGGAGCAATTTACACAGACTTAGGGTGACCCGACTTTGCAGGTCTACAAGAAACGATTCCTATGGTTGAAGCCGTGACAGTAATATCATCGCCGCGGCAGTGACACGAATGCCTTCACGTGGTAGTGGTACCATCCAGCACGCACCGACTCAGGGAGCTTGTCGCACTCGAACGTGACGAAGAGTGTAGGGGTGGGTCTCCCGTACGAGAAACGGGTCACCTTTGGCTCTCTACCAATTATACTAGCTAAAGCTCTCATCTGCTGGATTTAGTTGCCTTTGGCCAACATGCTGCCATTAGTGGGGTTAATAACGAGGAAGCGTTTGAAGCCAGCGGGCTGTAAAACGCCACGTTACCTACGAATGAGGGGCCCCGATGTTATCCAGGCTCCTCCTTGTGCTTATTCGGTCATAGTCGGGGGCTCCGGACCCGGTGGGGCAGAGTAGGCGGATGTGCCGATCTTTACTTGATCGCCTACTAAAGTGGCAGCAGAGCCATCCGTTTCCGCAGCTCCCGCGAATGGAGAGGAGCCCCGAGTCTTTTTAGTCTTTTTTCCTTATTAGTCTTTTATCTTTTTTGGAGAGGAGGGCAGCAAATGAACCTGCTTCTCACCTCCGCCAGCAGAACCCCCTAGGCCAGAGGGACCGGCCTTAGCCAGGTTCTTCTCTGAAATGGAGAGGACCTGGTGGTCGCAGGGGCACAGGTTGGACGAGATCCTTCCGCTCCTCGTACTGCCTTGGAGGCTCCAACCGTTTGAGAAGGACCTTGCATAGGGGTGGATTCGGGTTCGGTTCTTAGCGCCGAGCCCGGATTCGCCCCAGGGAAGCCCCTACCTTCTGAGGCTGGGTTTATTCAAGGACCATGTCTATCACAGGAGGGGCCTCCAGTTAGCCATGCCCTCCCAGGACATCGCAGGTCCCCTTGGCAGCGTCACCAGTCTTGTGTGGCGAGGCACAGGCTTTGACCCCGGCAAAGTTTAATATTCTTGCCAGCAGGTCTTTTGAGGGAAGCAACCGAAGGGGCTTGGCTTTCCCTCCCCCCCTAATGGGGTGAGGCCACACCGAGCCGCTTCAATGGGGAGTGGTTGGCTATGGGCTGTTTGCTGGCTTTTTTGGTAGTCCCCTTGAAAAGCAAAGGACGTTCTGCCGCTGGAAGCAGGGAGGTGCCCGAAAGCACCTCCAGAAAGCGGGTGAGGGGGAGTCCCCTACACCATTAGTCGTAGAAGAGGAGTAAGCCTACTCTTCGGTTAAAGAAACCTGGAGGGTTCCCTGGGCAAGCACAGGGGGGCAGTCCTCTATTTTTCTGTGGAGCTGCTCTAGAGTGGCAACAGGGAAAGTTAAGGGTTGGGTTTTTTTCATTTTTTCATCTATGGGCATGGTGCCCCACTTATTTCCACGGGATGCAATCGCGCATCAACTCTCGCAGTAGCCCGCACTGCAAGAGGTCCTCACAGGCCTAGGAGAGCCAGGTACCGCCATTTGGGACCACTCCTCACTCCTGGTAGCCTGGGAGTCCATGGGCATTGCGGCTCCACCTTCGACACGGCGTAAAACAAATAGAGTGTAAAAAGGAGAGGAAAAGGGATGTGAGGAAGGTATGGGTGGAGATGAAGCTGGTTGTTAAAAAACTCCCATCTCGACCCCGTCTTCAACGGCTAGGGAACGTTGTCCCCTCCCCCATCAACTTGAGGGGGGAAATTAGAGGCTGACCAGAGAAAGTTGTGGGAGAGGTTGTATGAAAAGCGACGGAGTAGGGAAGAGATACAGGCTATCTGAAGGAAAGAAGAGAGGCTAAGCTGGGGCCGGACGGAGCGCTGGATCCCGTCAGCATGGTGGTCAGGTTAACAAATCACCGCGCTCCTTACGGGGCCTGTTTGTAGTAATGTTTGACGCAGAATATTCTTTGCTGAAGCTCCCATTCAGATCTAGTTGTGTTCACAGGGGTTACTTCTGTCATATTCTACAAAGTAACGGTCTTGTGAAGTTGAGTAAGAATTATTTATTTCATGAGTGGAGCCAAAAGTTTTACGAGGAAAAATGAAATATCTGTTCTTCGCTAAAGAGTCTTTAGCATCAAACCCAATGCGGTCTGTTTTCGAACAAAAAAGTTTATTATTTTTCTCTCTAAGCCGAAGTACGTTCAAGTCAGTTCTAGATCAGTGGAACTTTTGTTTATTAACTATTCAAAATTTAGATTATTAGTTGGGACCTGTACTTTGTGATTGTTCATTCCATTTACCGGAATAGTTGAGTTAATCTCCGCCGGATTAGAAAGATTAACCCGTTCTAACAGTGTAGGATGAGTTTTAGTGTAAATTTAGTGTGAAAATTTTTGAATATTTATTTTGGGGAAAAGCTAGGTTTCACGTATATTGCTGAGAAATTTCGTTACGTCAATAGAGCCGTTCGCGTATTACGTTCCCCCAAGTAAGCCAACAAGTTGTCTTCTTCGTTGACCGTTTCAAAAGTCAAGGAGAGTCGTTGGGCCTGAAGGGCTGGAAATTATTAACTTATATTCAGGACGAAGAGAGAAATTAAATAAGTAAGAAGAGCGAAAGAACAAGAACGAAAAGCACAAGAAAAACTAAGAAAAGCTAAAGAGAGAAGAGCGAAAGAACTAACAGAAGCAGAGATGGAAGAGCGTGACAGAAAAAGGCAGCATGAATCAGAATTATGCAGTAATCAATTGGAGTCAAGGTCAGTGAACCCCCGGACCAAAACTCCACAGTCCCGGTAAGTAAGATTACCCGTCTGTAAAGAAAGAGACGATTTTTGATCATATCTTACGCATTTCGAGAAGATTTTTGAAATCAACAATTGAGACATCGAGGTAGATGGTGTTGCCAAATTTCTCCCATTCCTAAACTCACAGTTGAGAGATATATTTATTTCCCTTCCCTGAGATTCCACTGAGGAATACTTTACCCTCAATTCTGAAATCTGTTCTGCCCTAAATATGACCCCGGACTTCGATCGTGCCGATTTCAGTCATGAAAAGATCTGCCCCAGTCAGAACTTTCGCCATTTTGGGTACACCATCCAGAAACACCTCCAATTTTGGTTAGATGCGTGTAAAGTCCCGCAAGAGTACGAGTCCATTCTGGACTTCGTCGTAATAGACAAATGTTTAGCTTCACTGACCCACGGTGTCCCTGTCCGTGCTGATGTTTATTCAAGTAGCAATAACTTGTATCCCAAGGTTAATAAGAAGCCTCCCCCGTCTCCTCCCAAGTTTAAGATTAATAACCCCAGGCTCCCTCTCAGAAATACCCCTAGGTTCCTAGAAGTTCAAGGGTCCTCGAAACCTAAGAACCTCCCTCCTTCGGAACCAAGAGACATTAAACCCATAGTTACCACTTCCCTGAGGCATTATTCCCCAGAAGGTTGATAATCTGTTTTACATGCGGAATAGAATTCATGTACGCACGAACTCCCCTCAAAATTACCAATTTAGAAGCGTGTCTTCTCATCGGGTATATCAAGTTAGTGCCCCCCCTGATCCTCGTCAGTCTCTACAAGATACCACTACGTCTCTCTTGTCGACTAACAGCTCCGGTCACCAAGTAAATTTTCCCTTAACAAGAGCTCTCCCGGTAGTTTAGAAATTTGAAAATAGAGCCGTAAAATGATTCTTGTACGTGACACTGGGTGCACATGCGTCGTGGTATCCGAGAAATTACTTACTTCAGGCGGTCCTGACCACCAAAAGTTCGCTGTAGTCCATGATTACCTCGGCTGAGGTAACCATGGACTAGAGCGAGATAAAATGCCACATTGATTGTGAGTATTTGACTGGTTGGGTCGAAGTGGTAGCAGCCCCAACCAGGTTTTGCTCTGTAGTAATTGGTCAGAGCCACCAGGTTACAAGTAAGCCGGTAGCACAACCCGTGGGAAACCGCGCCCAGTCCGCCAAAGTTTCCAAGAAACCCGTTCCTTTTAAAATCTCGTCGATACGGAGATGTAGACCATCCAGAACGTGAATTTTGCCCGGGCCCAGAATGAGTCCTCAACTTTCCTCCCCCTTTTGGAGAAAGCCAGGGCTCATAAGCAAGAGTCTTTTTGTAGTGAAAAAAACATTTCCTACCTTGTCAAGGATGAGCTGTTACATCGTGAATGTTCCGATGGAACCAAACCTGAAACACAATCTATGTGTGTTCCCCGCTTTCACGTCCCCCATCTCCTCCAGATTTTTTTACGATAGTTTATTCTCCAGTCATTTTATTCATAAAAAAACACTCAGAGTGTTTTTAAGTATTTTGGGGGAGCCAGGTGCAGGCAGAGAAATCGAAGAGTCTCTCAAATCATGTGATGCCTGCCAAAGGACATTAGCAAAAGTTCGCGTCAAGACAGCCTCTCTTAAGAAAAGCTTGATCATCTGGGAACCTTTTTCTCGTGTGGCCATTGATCTTATTGGACTTATTAATCCCCCGTATAGTGAAGGACATAGTTACATCTTCACTTTGGTAGAATTGGCTACCCGTTTTCCTGAAGCAGTTTCCTTAAGCGCATTGAGAGCTTTTCGCGCGCCGAATCCCTCATTTCGATTTTTTCTCGGGTAACAATTCCGAAAGAGGTATTGTCGGATCGAGGAAGCCAATTTACCTCCGAGCTAATGTAGTATGTCGGCAAGCTCCTGATGGTAAAAGCTCTTTTTACGACCCCATACCACCCAGCTGAGCTAAGTGGCAAATTGAAAGCAATCCTCATGAAATTCTGTATCGATTTATCCCGAAAATGGTACCACCTTTCACCCGTAGCACTGTTTGCGTGTCGTGAAATCCCCTATTGCACCCTAGGATTTGTCCTCTTCGATTTATTGTATGCCCATAATGTCCGAGGCCCCCTTGCAATTTTAAAGGAACTTTTCACCAATCCTCGTCTGAATAACTAAATCCAATCATTCAATTCCTAACTTCTAGCCCTCCAAAGCGCCACGAGATATGTGACGATATCGCGTCCAAAATGCTGACGTAAATTTGGAGAAGTATCGAACTTATTTTGATTAAAAGGCGAAGGAAAGAAGTTTTAAGCCTGCCATAGGGCTGTTGTTGCTACTTCCCACGGAGAGTATACCTACTTCTGAGCCAGTGGAAGGGCCCCTCTTCCTTTTTAGAGGTAAAGGGACCAGTGGATTACCTAATTCCAAGCCCCTCAGGAGATAAGGTTTTCCACATCAATATGTTGAAGAAATATCACCGCCGTGCGTGTATCAACAATATTGTGGCCCTTGATGAAGAGTCCCTATTGGAGGCGATGTATCCCGCGTACCCCTTGAATGTCATGCGAGTATTAAGCATTGAACAAGATTGTGATTACGCTATCCTATTTTCACCTGGACCCCCAGAATCATCATCCCCGTACACGATGTCTCTCCTAGGCAAGCGCCTATTCAAAAGAGTCAGCTACAACAGTTGCAAAATGGATTTAAAGAACTCATCCCCCAGACCCTTGCTTGCAACAATCAATTTGAGCATAACATCTTCGCTACTACTCAAGAGTCTGTTTGCTCCAAAAATCAGATAGGCCTCCAGGACGAAAAGGTCAGACCCATTGTCGAGATGCACATTTCCCGTACGACGAAACATCTGAGGTCATTCATGGGATTGGCCTACTTTTATCTTAAATTTATCCCTAACTTCGAGTCTATTTACGCCCTTTTAAGTGCCTTGTTTAGAAGAGATCCCCAGATCCCCTTTGATGGAATCCGGAAACTAATGCCAGGTTCCAGCAGATCAAGGACAAGCTAGCGTTGGCACCTATTTGAAGGCTCCCTATTCCCTCTAAACCTTTCGGCATCCAGACGGATGCTAGTGACAAAAGAATTCGATGCCTGCTGCTTCAATACTCGATGAAGATGAAAGCCACATGGTGGCTTACGCGGGCCGAACGCTACTGCCCCGGGAACGTATTTACTTGGTAATAGAACGGGAAACTTTAGCTATATTATAGAGTATTACCAAGTTTAGCATGTATTTAATAGGGAAAAGGTTTTTTGTCGAAATGGATCATCGCCCTTTGTCTTCCTCCCGAAATGCTAAGAACCAGAACAGACGGATAATGCGATGGCTTTTGATACTCCAACAATATCAGTTAAAAGGTTTGTATATACGTGGTACTGAAAATTGTATAGCTGATAATCATAGCCCGAATCCATTAGCCGACAATGCTGGCTAATCCACTAAATTTTAGGTCGCCTGTAAACCCGTAAGCTAATCAAAAATATATTATTTTTCTTTTTTTAATCTTTACATATATCTATGGTCCTTGTAGATACTTATTTAATAGTCTTTGTTTTTTGTGTTGTTGTTCCACTACCCTTTAAGACAAAGATCTAATTTGGTTTCTTAATTTAAATGTATTTTATTCTGTCGACCCATTTATATATATTTTCATTTGGCTAAGATCAATTTCATAGCCTTTTTGTAAGCTTGTCGAATACTGGCCAGGTTCCCGTGTTTTTTTATCAGTCTGACGCCTTAATAATAATTCCTCCTATCCAGAATTGCGATGTCCCTTGTTCATCCCTCTCTTTCAGTAAAGTTCCATCCTATGGAAGGGAGGGGTGTAAAAGAATAACCGCTGCCTTCACCCCCCAAACAAAGAAAAAATTATTGGATACCACGTGTAATTGTATCCCGCTATGGACAACGTCATTTCCTGTTTGAAAATTCACGAATTTTGACACCAGAGCGCATTGGGGAAATATTCCCCTTATCCTGAAAACTCGTCCCAAGCCCCGCATCCCCGGTGACGAGGTGAGAAAGAGTAGCTGTGTGTCGCGCCTTGCTGTTAAATGATGAATCATCGCCGCCTCCGAATTAGGATGTCTGGAGCTTGTGACTACTTAACCCAATTTCCCCCTTCCCCCTCAGAATCGGCCATACAAATTCTCGTGGTTTACTGTAGTTCGATGAGTCCAGGATGCACATCAAGGCCTTTTCCATCGTCTCGTCAAGTCCCGTAAGAGGTCATCAAATAGCAGACTTTCTCCGCCGTGATTCTACCCCAGGAAATATGTAGCTTCTGTGAACGACAATCCTTTGAATTTCTGCGACAGATTCCTTCGTTTAATCGAACCGATGAAAATCTCCATCGATTTCCTTCCAGTGGAATTACGAGAATTCCCACATTTCCCGTCGAACATCATCTTTGAAGATTGGCTATCTTCATCGGAAGGTTGGTTCGGATTGATGCCCCATCTCCCTCATTCGAACCGTTCCCCACTTGCCTTATCGGATCGTGCCCCACTTGCCTTATCAAATTTTCCCCACTTGCCTCATCGCAAGAAGGACCTTCCTCAAATTCACCGACCTGTAAGACTGAAACCCCAGTCCATTATTAGTATTTTCAAGTTACTTATTTTGCTCTGAAGCCTATTAACGCTAATCAATTAATTCCATTTGAGAATCCTTCCTCATAATAATTATCAAGAGACTATTTAAATTTAAATAATTCCCTTTTGCCTATTATTATTCATATTTTAATCTTTGTAAATAAATTTATAATTTTGTTGTTTCATCTTTAACTAACCTTGAACGATACCCACTGGCCTAATTAAGTAAATCTCGCCAACCATTTATGCACTCAATTTGATTATTATGGATTTGAAACCCAACGCCTAAAGTTTGACTTTCTAGTCGGTTGTTAATCCCTGCGAAAAGTCCTTCAACGGTTCATGTTGCAGTAGGTGATTAAGTCACCCCCCATCACCCATAATATATGAGTAGTGTATGCCATAGATTAGTCTACCACGACATTCCTTTATACCCTCCTGTCAAAAAAAATTAAAACATAAGCATGAACAGAAGTGGCAATATTTATATACTTTGTATTTAAATACATTTACGCATTTAAAATTGTATTTGTAAATACATTTGACATCATGTATTTAAATAAAATGTATTTAAATTTTTTTTGCAAATACTTTATTGATAATAGCTTTATATAGCTGTTATGAACGTGAAAAGCATGTTTTAGTTTTTCGCAACTTGTATGACACAAACGGTTGACTACGTGAGCCGGTGAAGGAAGATTGCTTGCATCAGTTCAAATTCAGTTAACAGATGGTGACTTTTGTTTTCGGTTGTATAGTGAGGGCACTCAGCTCTATTTCAACTGCTGCATGGCAACTTCAGCTTCTTCGAAAGTATGTGAAATGCAGAGATTAGACAATAATAAAAATAAGAAAGATATAGAATCATGTAATTCTAGTCATCTTTTACTAGATGGTAAAGTTTAGAGTGAAATCTTCCGACGGAAAAAAAGTGATGTGTGTATGTACATCATGCAATGGCGAAATCTCTGTGGCGAGCAATGCTACTTCCAATATACACATTCATTTGAAGGTAAGAATTTATTAAAGCTAATTATATGATACTTAATTAAATTGCCAAGTTTCACTATTTCTTATTTTTAAAAAATGGGAAAATTGCTAGTAGCTAATGATAATGTTAAGGAGCGTAGCTTAAGCATGCACGCACCTACCCGCTTCCTTTTGCAACACCTTTATTCATAGTATATGCTGATTGAATTTAACCTGAATGGAGTCAACGTGAAACAAATCTCCTTCATTTATCTGACCATGTACATTTATCAACAGAGAAAGTATCTTGCTTTGGTGCAAAAAGTGGATAACTACGTCACAGCTCAAAGAAAAGATTCAAAAAGAAAATGTTCAGTGTTAGACGATGGTTCTTTATGGAGTGGTGTTAATGTAAAGACATTATCGGAGTGTTTTGCGATGAATACTAAGAAATTCAAACAATCTTTTCTCAATAACTGATTGCCGAATTTATTTTACAAGGTGCGCTTCCCCTATCAACCATGGAGCATCTCAGCTTTCGTGTTCTTTACAATTATAGTATTAGTAGTGTAATAAAGCTCTTATCACGACTGAATACTAAAGCGTTTGGCTCATTAGTTACTACGTAGGCTATATAACGAAGTTAAATAAAGGAAGACATATACAAACAACAGAGGTCAATATATTTCAATAATTTCTTGAAAATCCACAGACATATATATATATGTATATTCTTAAAGCGTGCTATCATTTACTTGAAGATATTATTAAATAAAAAATTTCAAAAAATAATTAGTACATTATTGACCAATTATATGTAGTTATTAGATTAATTCCTATAACGATGTATACCGTTATAGTAGCAATACCTCTATATCATTATGTCAAAATACCATGCCCGCCTGTCAAAATGTATGAAATAAAGCCTGATAATGTATATATTCCTAACAATACTGAAGCTCAAAATTTTACTCTGTAATTCTGAATATGAAGGGCTAATAATATATTTAGGAATTAATGTACCAATCCTATATAGCTATAGGATATTCATATAGCTACATTTTATATATAAAATTTTATATGCATACCATATATTCTCATTTCACTGTGAAAATCAATTTCACTCACAATAATCACGTATTCCACTACCGCAGTTCTAAATTTAACAGTTGACGTCAATTCAAGGAGTACGCTATTCCGAAATCTTATAGACGAAGAGAAAGTGACAAAGGCTCTATTGAAGAATATGTTAGACCACATCTCTTACTTATGTCTTACTGCAGATATTTTGTCAACTCGTCTTGGTAGTTTTTTGGGCGTTACAGTTTATTGGGTATGTTAAGATTTTGCTCTTTTTAAAATATGAAGTTGAAAATGTCTTTGCAGTACAGTTAGGGAATTATCAGCTCTTGGCTAAAAGAAGAACTATTTGTTGGTGAAATTTATCTCGATTATATTAATATGTAAGATCTATAGAAACATTTATGAGACAAACATTGGACTGTTATTTCATTATTTTTCAGCTCTTGGAAGCTACTTTTGTCCGTCACAGTGGAATATGGGCATGCTGTCCCTTCAAAGGAGAACAGAACTACATCAAGATTGCTAAACATATGGAGAATATCATCTATGAATACGATATCGCCCTGCAGAAAATCACGAGCACTATCACTGCTAAGGGCTGTTATTTTGTTAAAGCGTTTAAAGAATTAGCAGTCACTGCTGCAAATCTGTCCACAGATTCAGAAGGTGGAATCTAGGTAGCTGAAGAAGGTCAGAGTGAGAACGAGCTAGAGGATAGTTTTTTGAAGAGGAGTACCATAGATCGGGAAGATTCCTTGTGTTTGACCTATGCAGCTTCAGTCTACATAAGCATGTGCGCTGTGCTTGACACACACTCTGTCTCGTCGTGACAACTGCTGCAAAACAGGAACTCAAAATATCTTCTTTTGCAAATAGTCTAAAATCAGCAGAGATTATCAAAACTCTTATCAAATGTTCATTGAAGGTGCCTTGAATTACAAGGTGGAACTCTCTGTTTAATGCAATGTCATTACATTTAAAACACAAGGAGAAATTACATCAACTCATGACGTCCCTGCTACTTACAATGTTCAGAAGTCACGAAATTGAATTTCTTGGGAGTATGTCTCAGTTTTGGTTCCTATTGCAGTGGCAATTGATCGCCTAAAGGGAGACAAAACTGTTTTTATGGATAATTGCACCCTACTTGCTCACTGTGGAGAAAAAGTTGAAGACCCTTTGGTCACCCTCTGCAAAATTTTGCTAACCTCTTCTAAGTGCAGTCAATAGGGGCTTTGGAAAGCGCTAGCAATGTTATTTGAACTTGGCAAATGAAGCCAGCGTTACAGATTCCATTATTAAATCAACAAGCCATCCATTCTTAAAACTCCGCTAGTTAGATTTCAGTATTTTATGGAACAGTTCAAGCCACTAAAACTCTGTTAAAAATATTATGATGAAAGTGTTGGCGAATTTAGCAGAGTGACCCGAAGCTGAATCATCCAATGGTTTATCGGACAGTGACGATTATTTCAGATTTACAAAACCCACTCAAACACGATCAACCGCAGATTTAGAATTGTTCAGTTACCTTCAGGATTCAAATGAAACACTTCAAAGTTTAGAGAGATATCCAAACCTAAAAAAGTTATTTATTAAATACAACACCACTCTTCCGTCGTTAGCTGCTGTGGAACGGCTCTTCTCTTTAGGAGGAATGACTCTATCTCCAAAATGGTGTTCTATATCTGACGATTTTTTTTTTTTAAGGGGCTATCTGACGACCTTTATCTGACAAAACATTTCCGCAACTGATATTACTTAAATGTAATGCTAATATAAATAGCTAACTGAAATTTAATTCTATGGAGTTTTCTATTTTTTTGTAGTACCTAATTCCAATTGTCATCAAATCCTACATTAGTAATTATAATATACAATTTCATTTTAATTGATATTTTTTGGTTGTGATACCAATGGTCCTTATCGATTTCCATTATATATCATGTATTTGAAATGTATTTAAATATGTATCTAATACATTAAATATATTTAGAGCCCACCTTAGTAAAAATATACAAATACTTTTCACTTATTATTATTAGAAATGTTAAAAAAAATTCCATTCTCCAAATTAAGAAAATGCATTATATTTACATATATATATATATATATATATATATATATATATATATATATAAAGCAAATCTCTATACAGAGGAATTTTTGCTCGTGTCTTAATAAATTCTCCGCAGACATAGCAAAATGCATCTGTCGGATGCTTCTATCACTGACGATTGACGCTATATGCGCTGTGCTGACTAGAGTTAAACTGATCTATTGAGTAGACATTCTTTCTATTTATACAGTCATCTACTTTGCCAGAATGTTCTAGTAATTCTTCAAACACATATAGAAAATTCTTGAAACTTCTAGAAAGATCAACAGTTTATTTTTCACCAAATTAGTTTTGAATCTATATCAAATGTAAGAGAACTGCCATTGCTGACCAGGTCGCAAAAAATAAAATATAAGGAAAATAATAGCTATTACTACTGTTTACCGTTTCTATAACTTTTTAAATACAATATATCACGTTTATACTATAACAGAAATAACCTCACCCTTGAAACTCTTGATATATTTTTACTATTTCCATCAACAATGTTATTTCCCCAAAAATGAGCTATTTGAAAAATTCAATGTCCTAGCTACAAAAGCAAAATTTGGGGATTAAAATTCACTTTATTATTTAATAGAGCCAGAAACAATTGGGAAATAACACTTTTAGCCCAAGGACAAGAAATCGTGAAATTTAGTTACACAGTCTAATCATACCTTTCTATAAATTTTATAAGGCCACATCTAGAACACGTGGATGCAATTCTGTTCACTTTATGCACATGTAAATATCAATAAAATGGAGAGAATTCAGCAACGGAGCACTAAAGAAATTAGAAATTAGTCATATATCGAAAAATTAAATACTAAAACTCGCAACTCTCGAATCTAGGCGATTGCAAGATGAGCTTATAATAGTATTCAAAATTTAAATAAATTTGAAAACGTAAATAATGAAAATTGATTAAGTACGACCATGGTATTACACGTAACAACGGTTTTAAACGGAGAGGACGTAGATTTCAAACGAACATAGATGAAAAAATTTCACCTTTAAAATGATCGATTAATGGAACGCCCTCCCCGCGGAAATAGTAAATGTGATTAATTTTAAAAACAAAGTTGATAGTTATTATAAGAATAATAATATTGTTTAAATACGGAGCCCTACGATACCAAGCTTGGTATGAACGTTGCAAAGGATGGAAATACTGCCCGCCTGCAGGAAGATCTTGGGAAGATTGGAGAGTGGTCGGACACGTGGCAAATGCCTTTTGACGTGGGGAAATGCAAAGTGATGCATATCGGCCACAGAAACCCCCAATCTCAGTATCTCCTTAAGGACACTGCTATGGAATCCACCGACACTGAGAAGGACTTGGGTGTAACAATCACTAGTGACCTCAAGTTCTCGAAACAGTGCATTGAGGCGGAGAAAAAGGCCCAAAGGATGCTAGGCTATATTAAGCGCCAGTTTGGTTATCGGAACCAGGAGATTGTACTGTGCCTGTACAACTCTCTTGTCCGACCGCACCTGGAGTATGCCGTACAAATTTGGAGTCCTTCATTGCGAAAGGACATCGCGAGATTGGAACGCGTACAAGCCAGGGCAACCAAGCTGATTCCCTCTATCCGACATAAAAGTTATGAGGATAGACTAAGGGAATTAGATCTGTTCTCACTGGAAACCCGTAGACTGCGTGGTCAGCTCATCGAAGTCTTCAAAATACTTCGAGAGTTCGACAATGTTGACTACCGGGATATTTTCACACTGAGGATAACAGAACGCACAATCACGGCTTCAAACTTTAACTGAAGCGTTACAACCGCAATCTGTGTGGAAATTTTTTCACCTACAGTATCTGCGGTAAGTGGAACGCACTTCCAGTGGAAGTTGTCAACAGTGAATCGGTTGAACAGTTTAAGTCAAGACTAGATAAAGTCTTGAAAAGCGGCCGCAAAACAATTGAGCAGCCATGTGCCTGTTCGATTGCTAGTGCAAAGGTATCATGAAAATCACATTCCTTGGTGCAGAGAAAGGAATTAAGCCAAGCAACAAAGTCTACTTGCTTTTAATTTCATAATTACCGGTTCACAATTAGAGGAGGAGGAATGAGTGCTTATTCAGCTATGCACTAATTATTACGCTAATAAAGATTGAACACGAGAAATGTAGGAAGGAAAGCAGGTGCTTGGAATGTAGTGAGTCAAAGCATGACTTCAAGGAGGGTAAGAGCGAAGTAAATAGATGACTAAATTGCCAAAGACCTCACGGAGCAATGGTTTAGAGCAGTCCTGTGAAAATAAAAACGATTAAAAATGAAAAAGAGAAGACAATGCCACAGGGGAAGCGAAAAAGGCCCCGCAAATAGTACCACCCGAGTCAAGGGCACCATACTTAATTTTGGAGAGCGAGAGCACGGAGATCATGCCAATGATCATGTATGCTTATATGTCCAACATCGCTAACTCTGTGTGCTTATCGAAGAAGCTGAATGTCTTATTAGAGAAGAACGGCATGAAAATTACGATATGTTTCCCGGACAAGAACAAGGCTGGTAAGTATTGAAAGACTGAGGATTCCACTTCCGAATCTCAGAATGAAAAAGGCCAAAGAGACGACAACACAGGTGGGAAGATCAGCAGAATCCAAATACCTAACCCCACTACTAAACGGTACTGCAAAGCTAATTGGAGAGAGTTACAAAACGAACTTAGAGACTTAAGTCCGCCACTGTTAAAAAGGTAAAGATTATTTTATAGTGACTGGGAACTTGAAAGGATAGAAGAAAGGATAAGGGAAGCGGACGAGAAATATATGTCCAAAATATCGTTAAGAACCTTCCCGACTCCAAGATGGTCGCCCAAATTAAGAAGAGCTATAAGAAAAATAGAGATCATTATCCAGATTATAGGATTAAAAGGTCCAACAGCTGAGTTATACTTAAGGAAAATAGAAATATATAGGGAAGTAACAGAACTGATGTGAGAAGATAAAGAGCGGATGTTGCAGAAAAGGACAGAACACAGAAAGTTTCGGCAATCAATCAAGAAACTCTAAGCAGCCTCACCCCTAAAGAATATGAGGATAAGAAATGGAAAAGAGTATAAAAGGTGTAAAAAGGTAATTAAAGAGCTATTTAGGGACCAATAGAGTCAGATATTTAAAATCGCAAGAAAGGAAAATTCAAACTCTTCCTCGGAGTATGAAACCATGAAAATGGAAAGATTGAACCAACAACTGGACAGGAAATATCCGCCATTAAGGACTGGGAGGTACAGCAAAGACGTTGAGCATAATGAAAGTGGTGGTAAAATAAGAATGAAAGAACTTTGAACGGTAAACGAAAGCCTCAATTACATAAAACGTGACTGAAGCTAGTCTAACCAAACAACTAGCAATGTAGTAGAGGTGTTAGAAATATTCAACGCATATTAGGACATACGCTTCTTCTCGGATACACTAAATTGGCCAAGATGATTTTGGTGGAAAATCGGTGAAGTCACCAATGGTTATTAACAGCTATAGACCAATTTCGCGTCTCAATTCATCGGCAAAGTAAAGGGACAAAATGTATCAGGTGATTGGCGGAACACCTCAAAGTGAAACATAAGTTCAACCTCCAAGAATACTCATTTCGAATAAAAAGACCTACTGAGATAACCCCGACGCTGGTAACAGAAAAACAAGTCAAAGCTAAGAGCGAAGGTAAGGAGGTGGACCTTTTGGCGTGAGGTACATATATAGCGAGCGTTTGATAAGGTGAGGAGGGATAGGTTATTTATAAATTAGTGAGGTTGAAACTTGAAGAGTGTATGACCAGGTTGTTGTAAAACTTCATCAAAGAGAGAAAGGTCTATATGCGATCGAAGGCTATTAAGCCCCAAATTTCAAGAACAAAGAGAATCTCCTCCAGGAGAGCTGCCTCGGTCAAGTCCTCTTTGCTTTGTATAATAACGTTATCCCATTCTCCTCTATGCCGAGAAACAACCTAAGTTCAGTTCGCGTATCTATGAAGGGAAATGGAAGATCAAGACGAATAGAGATAATTTCATAGTCATACCCATCGACAGAATAATGGCAAAGATCATTAACTTTAAGTCAAGAGATATGAGTATGCGGAGAAAATAAAACTATTTGGAAAAGAATACTGGTAACCCAGCAAAGAATATATGAAACGCAAAGAATAAGCCAAAATAAAGTAGAGTTGGCAGAGTTAATGTCGTTTACAAGAAAGTCGCCAAGAAATAAAAGGAAACTTTACCTTGAGATAGTTACTGCAACCCACTTGTACCCCACAGTTCCGCTTTTTGGTTCCTTGAAAAGCGACATACCCAAATCTAGAGGGTGCCAAATTTAGTTATTCTATGGGTTCCATGCAATAGAGGAAGAGATATGAGGAGCCAGATAGAGATGCATTGTGAAGCGCAAATAGGATATGGAAGAACGAGGAGGAATTGAGGAATGGTTGAGAAGATAGTCTGAAACCTAGATGAGAATTGTAATGAAAATACAATTTCCAAGCAGTGGGAGGAAGATTGGTAGAAGTCCCTTGCCCGTAGTATGCCTAAACATAATCTATGAAGTAAGTGAAAATACAAGCAAGATTACAAGTGAATTAAAGACAGGATGACGAATGAAAGAAAATAGAGACTTTCTAGAAAGAGGTTAAACAAGAAAGAATGTGCAAAACAGACGCTAACCACAGTCAGAAATCAATAAAGGAAAAGACAATCCAGTCTTTTGAAAACTATTACACATCTTTTAACTTCCACCACACCTCTTCATGCATAATATTCCCAATTTCAACATTATCCTATATCACCTATTACTAATTTCTGCGTTAATAAAACTTAAGAACTTAAAAAACCGTTGTAACAAATTAGTTTTTTTCACTTTGTTATACCAATAGGCACACTTTACAATTGCTTACCCATAGAGATGAAGAATGTTTCACTTTACCTGGAACAATATCAGAATTATAACGCAGATATTTCTTATGAAGCATTATGGTTTTCCTTGCTACCTATTCTCCTAGGTTTCAACAATCCTTTTTTCAACTTATGCAGCCCTATGATGCATTTTTAGACCTTACCTGACGCCCGTCCCCGCATTTCCTCAACCAATATCTGCAGGACTGTCTCTCCTCTTCTTTATACTCCGTATCTCTATAGGATGTCCCTTCTCTCACACCCCATCTTACGGATAGGACGAGCATAAAGTCTTCACATGCAGTGCATCCTCTTCCTTCCTCTGCCTATATCTGCTGGCAGCACATCCTATATTTTCTCTAGCCCTGGATGCGATTAAGGCTATATTAAAACGACTGCGCTATTTCTATCGCTCATAAAAGGGTAATCTACTTAATAGTGCCTTCACTATTCTCGGATGACTCTACTGCGCCAAACTTCAGGATAGTGGAAGCCAAGTTCGAGTAATAAGCCGTGGAATTCTCGGTGTAAACCATGTTTTTTCTGCTTTATTCTGCTTTTCCATCAAATATCTTCTCTCCTCTTCCTGACTTAGCTTGAGTTCTAGCTTTGTTGCTAGAAGCCAAACCTGAACTAAATGAAAAGCTCATATATACAATACCAATGATCTGACGCCAATCTGATTACATTAATTTGTTTTGCCTATTTTTTTACTTTTCTTGGTTAAATTTTGCCCTAATGAGCGTCATTGCCATGAAGAGGACGACACCCTTTCGTTTCACCAGTTAATGGGGCTTTTTTAAGACCTTTGATTACAGGTTCCACTTGTTGAACATAAAAATCTTCAATAACTATTTACTTATTATTAAGAAGCTAATAATGAAGAACTGTTTTCCCTACGTATCGAAGGCAAAACAGATCTCGTTTGGTGGAGGAGACATTTAATAGTAGGAATGTTTTACACTAGCTTGAAGTGATTACTTGTTTGAGGTATAAATATTATAGGAAAGAACATATTTTTTCATATCCTATAGCAACTGTGACCACAAATGCTCGCGGCAATTCAATCTAAAAGAGATGAAGTAATTATCAAACGTTGCAAACTTTAACATTCGGACAATTGATGTAGCGCCCCAGTACAAATATTTAGAGACCTTTTCTCTCTAAATGAGATTTTTACGCACTACTTTTGCCTTTTAAATAGTGAAGTGGGTGAGGACTTTTCTCCAAATGAATATTAAGAGAATCAAGACCATTCGTAGAGAGGAGGCCTCTACCTTCTGAAACCTTTGCTAGAAATCAGCTTAACGGAATTTTTAAAGGGAACGCTGAGATATACGAGTGTTTATCACATTTCCATATCTTTCTTCTAGTTTTACTGATAACATGGCACTAACTGCTCTAGTGTATTAATAAAGCATGATACGATTTATATGTTTTAACTACCAACATCCAAACTTTCACTATTTTAAAAAGGCCCTATACAATATTAGCCTGCAAAGGTCTAAAAAATGATTTGTAATCAACTTTCAGCAAATTTTGAACAATTTAATTATCGCAGAAAAGAATTCATATGTCTTCCAAATGATATTATTTTTATGACAACATTATAGAATAAGCGACGAATTAGAAATCGTAGAACATGAGGCATCTTATATCAGTAAACTGTTAGTCTGCAGATTTACTACCTGCAAAAAAAGGAAAAAAATTAGTGAAGAAGATAAAGGTGTACAAAGTTGTTTATCTGTAAACGATTTTACATTCTTAGTCATCTGATGGCACTGTGGTAAGTAAGATAAGGGAACTGCAAATGTTATACATACCATCTGCCTGCCAAAAAGTATAAGTCAGCCAAATTTTCACTGATTGCTCCTTAACATTGGAAGAAAGAGCAAATTAAAGTCAAAACAACAATACAAAAGAATTTTAGATTAGAGCTGGAGATAAAACTCAAAAACAATTTCAAACATGTGTGAGAGTGTGAAAGTAAACAATCATACTAATTATAAAATTTGGAATATTTTTCACTATAAAGTATTACGGACACCCACCTCTCTTCTTTTCCTACCCAAATCCTTACCTCTTGGAGACGGTGTTTTCATTTAATCTATGTGGAGAGCACCGATACAAAAAGCGGAGGTGAAGACGAAGCCGGCTGGCAGAAGGAAGAAGAACGGAAGATTACGTTTCGTAGTTCGAACAAACATTGAAGGTATTCTAGCGAAAGGAAGAATTCTTCGACAAGCAGCCTATTACATTCTTTTTCTGAGGTGGGTGTCGTTGTTATTCTTTCTTTATATAGCAGTTAACTTCAATTAACCAAAAAAACAAAAAAATAATTTATCACACGTCTTATAATATTTAATTCATTTTGTAAGCAGTTTACCGATGAGTAATGAGTACAAAGTTGTAAATTGGACAATACAGTAAATTGGGATAAGATATCGGAGATTTTAATTGACCCCCTCCCCCCTCTTCATGTTGATTTCATTTATTAGGGGGATTTTAAATGTAACATAAATGTAAATTAAATAATCATATGGATAAAAGGTTAAATATTTTTAATTTAATCTCGGATATTCTAAAAAGTATGATGTTCACTAGATTATATAAATTATTATATACCTGCTAAATTATATATCGGGCACGATGCGTTATTTCTCGTATTGAGCGATCTATTATAACCAGCGCCTGGTAGAGCTACGCTGACATCGAACAGATTAAATACTGCGTGGAAACCGACACACTTTAGGGACGTGAAGCTATCCTTATTGACCGGCACGAATCCGCCGTGACACTCGAGGACGTGATGAATGCACCGCTTGCCAGAAGGAGACTGGTATTTTGTATTGAGTCCACATTTCACAATTTACGCTCGCCTGCAGATGCATAAAACTCAAATTTGGTAATCTAGCTTCGAACGAATCAAAAAATCAGACGAAAAGTAAGGCAGTTACCCTATTAGCACCCAAGTCTGAACGTCATGGAACAAAGAATGCCCATGTTTCGGATACAAGAGACCTTAAGTCTGCGAATATGAGCACCGCTAGTGTGGTTTCAGGCGATAACAAGACCAAAGAAAAGGTGGGAATCCACAACATCCAATCAAACCACGATAAAGAAAAAGGTCGGGTCGTGGTTGAGTCGTCTATGGTGGCAGAAGTACAACACCTTAGTTTTAGCGAAGGAAATCCGAAACTCATGCGCTTCGGCATACCGAGAGATGCGGTTCAATGCCAGTTCTATTTTGGTCGGCATCTAGGGCGCACCGAAAGCGATTAAAAGCTCGTCTATGTAGAGCGTAGTGAGAGCATCTTCAGGCAACTCTCTCCAATGGGTGAAGAGAGCTCCCCCTAAACGTGCAGGGAATCTACCAATTCGCAAAGACGCAGAAATAAAGTTGGCAAAGCTTCCCCTAACACACAAATTATGGAGAGTCTCCATGATACTTTATCAGCATGCCATTTCAGAGCAAAATTTCAGATCGCCTAACACCGTGGCGTAGTGCTTGCTACGAAGGAAGGCATCTTCCATTCGTAACAGAGGATCCGATGTGGAGTGGAATTGCAGGGGCCGCACTGTACAGCCGACAGTTGCCTCCGCTGTCCAGATAAAAGGCTAATAAAAGATTTAATATTTTCTCCATCAACTTGCTCACAAAAGGGGAGGCTGAAAAATGTCTTATAGAGTAATCTCTGTATGGATCGCGAAAAATGATTGCAGTAGCCATTCGCTTTAAGTCTGTGAGGATACCCACTTTTCGCATGTGCTTTTGAGTAAATATAACAATAGCCCACTTCTTTCTCACTTGGGTGTCAAAGCATAGCATAGGGAACATCTTTCGGACTAAGTGCGGTATTTGCGCAGAAAGCGAGAGCAGAAATAAACTCACTCAATAGAAAGGTATCTTTGAAGATAAAGTCCAGTCGGCGGCCTTCAACCAGATCATAAGGTGCATTGAATGAGGTCGGACCAGTATCACGGCTAGAGAATGCGGAGAAAGCAATCGCTTACTGCTCCACCACGGAGATGAGGTAATACTGCGCTCCCATTCTCTTAGTAACCGAGAGGGGGTTCCGGCGTGAATCTGCTGCGACTTGTTTTAACTAGCTTTAATCCTCGCAAAGAGTCATTCTTTTTAAGTTAAGACTCGTATGACCGCCAGAAAGTGCTTGAACATGCTTCTAAATATATTGGATGCTAGCCCTACTTGGAGAAAATTAACCGAAAATGAGATAATTTGGGCGGCACTTATAACCCATGTAAAAACAATGCTTTTGTTTGAGGGCCGTCTCACACTTAGCTGACAACAACGGAGCGATCAGCATGCTAAACCGCCAGAGTTTCTATTAATAGTAGTTAGGCCCACGACAGTGAGGTCGCCGGAAAAGAATTTTAATGCCTCCTCCAACGACCTAAACTCCTCGACTGGTATAGGTAAATCAGTCATCTCCTAAATTGTAGACCATGGCACCTGCGTCAATCACCAGGAGGAGGGTCTTTCACGCGGCAATGCTCCAGAAAATGATATTTGAATGGGAAAATGATCACGACCATAGAGATCATGTACCACGTCCCACCCAATTTTAGGCTGTGCACCCGCAAAACATAGAAAGATTAAGACAGGATAATGAATCATTTCTTTGCCAGTGATGAGTAAACTTCTCTACAATTAGACCCGTTTTTCATTTCGTCGTTCAGGTCAACAAAGCACTGACCCTTGGTTTATTGAGTATCATCCTAGAGGGCCTGTCTCCCGTTCAAATCCCCCAGCATTCGGCCGACGGGAGAATGTACGCAGAAATAACATTATCCTACCTATCCAGAGGCGCTAGATTGCTACCTACTGAAAGAAGGTATCTTAAACAAAGAGAATATCAGAGTCATCATGCTGGGTGTAAATCTTGCATCTTCCTACCTGGTTCCGTCGCGTTTTGTTTGGTCATAAATCACTGATACCCTAGGAGGGTAGGGAGAAATCATGCGCCAAGAATTGTCTCCTGTTAAAAGTTAGCTAATGGGTAACGGGAGGAGTCAAACCTCTGTAGCTCCTCCAACTTGGCCAAGCTACGCCTTCTAGGCCAAGCTCGGATAAAGATGGAGGCGCCTACGAAAAGAAGACCCTTCCTAAAAGGTCCGTACACTTCCCAAAAGCAGAACACTTAGTGGCGTTTGCTGAACAATGGGCTGAAAGTCCTATCGCAATCAAGGAATTCTCGGGGGAGTATGAGCTCGCTATTGGAGCTTAAACTCCACGTGTCACCCAGTTCAGCCTAAGGTGAAGGTATAGGAGCCAAAGATACTTAGATCATGTCCTCTTTTCGGATTTCAGCTTAAGGAACCCAGGAAGAAGGCAACATAAAACCCTTCATAGGCGTTACCTCCTGTGTGTTTTACGATTTGTTCGAGTCGCTCCGAGGTTTCGCCTTACAAATTTTGGTTAAAATTGAGAGGAGGAAGGTGGCTTGGTTTTAACCTTGCTTGGATGTGAACCCTTTTTAAAGCAAGCTCTACCCGGTGACTGCCTGAGGTCAGAATAATCCTGAAATTATTTCCTAATGGTCGCGGAAACGACAGTGCTGGTATTCCTATTTACGTGGGCTGAAGCAGACGGTTCCTTTTTTAGGATTAAGAGTCAAGACGTCACAGGCAGCGCTGGGCGCGCCAGGAACGATTCTTTAACCTTGAAATATGAGACACGACCCGTAACCTGCACAGCCAGGATTTACTACTCCACTTTGTATCCAGAAAGCGTAATGCTGATTTCCGTAATTTACACACTAGACCATGAACGATAGGTACTTAGCGTTTATGGCCTTGGAGCAATAAACAGACTTTGAGAAAACCCGACTTAGCACGTCTGCATGATCGATTCGTATGGACGAAACGATATCTATATTAGCACCTCTCCGGCTGTATACGAATGCCTTCACACGTTAGCGATACCAAACGACTCGCACTGGCTCATGAGGTCTGACACGTTTGAACGTGACGAAGAGCGATTCTGTAGTTTTGGAAGCCCTTCCGTGTTTTCTCATCATACCTTCGACTTGACCACCTCATAGTGGACCAACTCTGAGGTAATGTCTTCTAGGAAATAGTCTACGACGTCCCTCGCATAAACCACTCCTTACTCAAAGTTCATAGCAGACTGAGGTGTCACACTCACTGGCGAGCCATTAAGTGTCAAAAGTGCCTAATGATGGCCGGCTCGAAGGGGTTTAATGCATTCGCAGAAGTCTTCTATTAGAGAACGAGTCGCCTTCGGTCTCTACCAAGTAAGCTAGTTAATTATCTCCTTTGATTGATCATATTACCCTTGGCCAACATGTTCATATCAATGAAACGACAAACCCAAACCGTTTGAAGTCAGTGGACTCAAAAACGCGAGGTAATCTCTGAATGAGCGTTAGCGACGTAATCACGACACCCCTCCGCCCACTTGCTAATTTGGTCACAATCTGGGTCACCCAACCCAAGTGATCATCGGGGCCGGATGTAACTATCTTGGCCCGGTCTTTTGGCGAAACTGATCTCGACACCTCCGTCTCCGGAGCTTCCTTGGAGGGAGAGGAACCCTTAGACCTCTTTGTCTTCCTAATACTTATTTTTCTTTTTAGAAGAAAATTTTTGGGAATGAACCTGCTTTACTCTACTGCGGGAAAGAACTCCTATGAACGACGGACCTGCCCTAGCAAGATCCACTTCTGAACTCAAGGTGCCAGCTGGGGTAGGAAGTTATTCTTCTCCTTATGACTTTTTGGGAGCAGAACCACGTAAAGAGAATCTTGCACATGGTTGAATTCAAATTCAGTGTTTGACACCGAACCCAAGCTCGGTCTCATGGAAGATCGTGCATCTGTAGCTGGGTTACCTCATGGATCATGTCTAGCTCAGAAGGGGCCGTTATGTGTCCATTCTCCCGACAAGGCATAACGGATCCTATTCAGGGTACCTTTTCTCGTGAGCCGGTGGCCGTAGAAACAAACTCTATCGGTAAATAATGGTAGGCAGGAACTATGACCTCCCGAAATTTCAAATATATGAGTGCAAGACTGCATGGTACAATTCTCGACGAGCCCCGCTTTCCCTTTCTTCCTAAGTGAGTTGGCATTATCGAGTCGCTTCCACCAGGAGTGGTTGATTTTACGCTGCCTTTGTGCTCTCTTGGCAGTTTCCTGTGATATAAAAGGAGGAAGTGCCATTGCTCAAAAGATGAAGCCATCCATGGGCTACTCCATAAAAGAGGCTAAAGTAGAAATCCCTACTCATTATCCTAGGAGAGAAGTAAGCCCCATCGCAGTTAGAATAGGGTTACACACGCCAGCTGAGGAGGTACAGGTGGAGCACTTTGTTTTCAAAGGTGGAGGTCCCCAAGAGCGGCTGCAAAGAGGGCAAAGGTGAGACCCTTTTTTACCAGGTGGATGATTGGAAGAGAGTAGCTTCCCAGTCTAAGGGATATCTCGTGTTACTGCCTCCTCCCATAAACCTAAGGTGGATGAGGCCTGAGCTTATTAATGGGTTTCCCTGCAGGTTTACGCTATGAGATTCGCTTGTCAACATAGTTGAGAAAGAAAGGAACAAGAGGGAAAGTCCCTCCAATGACCTGTGCCGTTTTGTGATAAGATGATAAAGGGTTATTGCCTTGATTGCTCCCCATGATTCAAATTATTTACATGTGCCTTTAAATGGCCGAATGGCTAAATGAGGCTTGTGCCACTAGATGGCGCCACACAGCGCCAAATGGCAGATCTGAAATCTCCAGGGTGAATAACCATATGTCCCATGATCATAGGGATACAATTTAACTTTACTCCTCTTGCAAAAAAGCGACACCTAGATATGGCGCTTCGCCGCAGGGTGAACACATGGAAACTAGATACTATGAACCTTCGATAACTTGGGGAGTTAAGAGAAATACTTCTTTTGGATCATTAAATTGCAGAATTTGATAATTTACACATATTCTGTCCGAGGGTCGAGCATTGATGGGCTTTGCTAACATGGACCGCCATCAAAGCGAAATTGTCCTTGAGCTATAAACATAAAAAGTGATACTTGCCTTAGCCAGCTGGTTTCGACCATTGCACTACCACTCGACTAAGGCTTATAAGAGAAGGTATATGTGCTCGGCAACAGGAACCTAAGTCAATAGCAGAGCAAGTTTGGGAGGGTGTTCGCAAGTATGTAATTATGAGAAGTATATATAGGCCCGGCTACTAATGAGTAGGGTGAGTGATCATCTATATTATCATTTCCTGGTGCTGGGATATAGGAGGATGTCATGCAGTCAATCAAGGAACCATGGACTGAACTTTGTTCAGGAGGGAACAGTTCTCCTGGTAGGAGAGCTGATAGGAAGGGTTGAACAGAAAATAGTAATAATATTAATAATAATAGATAATAATAATGCATAATAATAATATTAACAATACTGTTACTACTACTAATAATGATAATAAGAAGAATAAGAATGATGCTATTAATAATTAATCAATAACAATAAGAATCATAATAAGAATAAGAATAATGATATAAAATAATTATTGATCAATGATAATAATAATAATGAAAACGTAAAGTGGTGGTGAGAGGAGGCCATGGGAAAGCTCAAGTCATCCCAGGGACAGGGATTTCCTAATTCACACTCAGGGTAAACATAGTTGAAAGTCCTCAAGAGATCAATCTCTTCTTGATGCCGCTTTCAGCTGGAAAGTTATTCACGATCCAAAGAAAACCGTCGCCAAAATTCTTTTTTCTAAAATCTGAAAGTTTTGGGTCCAATATCGTGATATATTAGCCTCAATAACAGAGAATCCAGATTTACCCCCCAAAAAATTTGGATTGGAAACTCGAAATCCACGCATTACCCCGAGCGCGCGCTCGCGCGCACACACACACACACACACAAACACAATATATATATATATATATATATATATATATATATATATATATATATATATATATATATATATATATACTAGCGGGTTCCTTCTAATGAATCTAACTTTTAAGTTAAGCATGAATCCAAGAGAGAGAGGGAGAGCCAATGATTCTCATTTTGTAAAAAAACAACGTTTCGTGTATGCTCCCTATCCTATGGTTCTACATAAAATAAACGTATAAGAATTAAAACTGATATTATCTATGATTAACTAAATTCATATTTGAAATTAAATATTTGGTTACATGAATTTAATGGAATGTATTAGGGTTGGCTCATACTGAACAAATGCAAGACAACAACAAATGCAAATATTATTTGAAGGTTAACCTTAATTTTGAGCGCAAATATATATTTCTTTATTCATGGCTAATATAATTTTAATTCGAATAATTATATTATAGAACCAGAAGATAGCTAGGTTGCCCGAAAAGTTGTTATCAATTAAATGAGACCATTTCCTGGTTTGTTCTTGTCTTTATCCTCAACCATATAAATATTTATATATATATATATATATATATATATATATATATATATATATATATATATATATATATATATATATAATTGTGCAAATATCAGTGCACGGATGAAGATCGAACCTGGCACACTCCTCCACGGAATTTTGCACAATAAGGAGAAAACATTTTTCTCAAGAATAATTCAGTATATCTTCTTTTTTTGTGGCACAACTGATACATTTCATTATTTGTTTGCGTTCATGATATATATATATATATATATATATATATATATATATATATATATATATATATATATATATCAGGCGATGGGGCGATTTGCTGGCGTGGTACAACTTAATTTTCAATATAAAGCCAATGACGAAAAATAATACAATCATTTTTTTAAATCTATTTATTCAAAACAACGTTTCGCGCTTTTGCACTCATCTTCTGATCCCTAGGAATATAAGAAAATTCATTAGCAATTTAACAATGATGAGAAATAGAGCTTGAGATTACTTACATGAATGGATTGTAATAACTGTGGAAATTAGAGTGAATGTTTAATTCAATATATGCAATTTAAATAAATAATACTGTAAAGTTATGATATACAAAAGGTGTTTGGTAAATATAGTGAAGAACACACCTTAACACTAAGCGGGGAAATACTTTAATTGACGAATATTTAAACAATATTATTGAGTATAGTTTGGTAGGTTGTGGTTTTTACAAAACATGAAGAAGAACTGACGAATTATCTGAATTAAGAGTAGGTTTTAAAGATTTAATATATATTGATTCTGCGATCCTGAGTGTGGTCGGACATTTATTGCAGGATATGATTTTAAAATTATTTATTGTTATTGAGGTTTTAATAATTTATTATGTGGTCTTTTACAGGTGAATGTTTTTTGTCGAAAGAACAGACCCTGTTCGATGACTAGCTTCCATATGCGAAGAATAACGAGCCTCCAATGATCGCACAGTGCTGCCGATATATGAAGCCGAGGAACAACCTGGGCAAATAAATTTATAAAAAACACCACTGCGCAAAAAATCAGGTGTTCGATCCTTGACAGAGAATCAATTTTCTATTGATTTATCATTCACAAATACGAATCTAGACTCAATTTGAAGGAAATATTGTTTAACAAGTAATAAGAAGTTTTGTCGGCGAAATTTATTTATAGTTCCTTTTTCTGGAAATTTAAAATAATTGATCTGCTTAGGGACTGTACTTATATTATGCGGGGGGAAATAAATATTGTTTAGAAATATTCGAATAATTTTATTAATGTATAACGACGGATATCTAGTATTAGTAAAGAACGTTTTTAATTTTATGAATTCACGATGCATAAAGTTGTAGGAGCTGGTGAGATGGTGACTACGGTATAACAAGGTTTTTATGAGGGAAATTTTGTATTCAAAATCACACGAACTAAAAAAGTTTATTCCTAACCCAGTGAACGTAGGCTTTCGGAATACTGTTGCGACAATGGAATAACGCGTCTTACTAATAGTAAGGTCTAAGAATGGTAAGGTTAAGTTTGTTTCCGTTTCCATTGTAGAAGTCATTTTGGATGAATTGTTTTTTGGTATTGGACGAATGCTTCAGCTTGAGTTTTATTTTGAAATACTGCAAATAAGTCATCCGCAAAACGTCTATAAAACAGAGGACGATAGTCAGATAGAGAATCTTTAAATATTTTAAATTCCAGATGGGTCATGAAAATATTTCCCGATAAAAGACTTATCGCAAATCCCATCGCGACAACATCGGTTTGTTTGTAAATTCTATTGTTGAATGTAAAATATGTGCCTTTGTATATTAGGTTAAGTAAAGATTTAAATCTATTTCTGGTTAATCCTGCAAAGTTGTTTCTGTCGGTAAAAATTCTATCTAAATTTATATTTTTCCTTTCTTCTATAGCAGGGGTTCTTAAACTTTTTCGGCTGCACCCCCATTAGTATCATTCATAGAATCTCGCGCCCCCTTCCCATACATTTCCATATCCATAAAAATCAAGTTTGTTTTTTTGAGTGTGTAAAAAGAGCAGGTTATATTTTATTACAATGTCTCATCATAAAATCCCAACCAGCTTCGGTTGAACATTGTTTTATGTAAGCAATCACTAGCAGTAAAATCAATAGGAAGGATGAAGTTGTTTTTTGAAGCCAATAATTGAAATCAAGGTTTGGTTGACGACATGCGCATCGCAAATTTGCCTCACATTCGAGCCTGTGCTTCGTTTGGTCTTCACATTCCCGAGTGTAGATAATCTAGTTTCACACAGTTAAGTGGCAGAGAACGGGAGCAAGGTGGTCAGTGCAACATTTACAACTTTTTGGTATACGCAAACGTATTTCCTCCAAAAATCGATCAGAGGCATCGTTTGGAAATCGTCTATTGTGGTATAGTTAAATTTCAATTCCAAAAATTCCTCCTGCAGATCATCCGATAGGATGTCTTGGTTGACTCCAAAGGGGTTTATCGTCAATTTCCAATCGGGGGGTCCGAGTTTTCCAGTTCTGAGAAGTAGCGCTCGAATTCTCATTTGAAGAGCTCGAGGTGTTCCTCCACTTGCAACTTCAACTCGCCTTCAAGAAGAAATTACTTTTTCTAAATGGCTGCATCGAAGTTGGTAAAAGAAGCTCGTTCCCCCTCTGAAATCTCCGAAGCTACAACCCCAGTTTGGCTAAGAAAGAACGTATTGCATGATAATGATCCATGTGACTCGTATTCCTTCCTTGTAAGAGACGGTTTAGAACATTTAACGTTTCGAAAATATCGACAAGGTATGCCAATTTCAGTTGAAAATCTTCTGAGGTGAATGAGAACAAGAGATCCTGGTTCTCTTGAACTTCAAGAAAGAGGTTTACTTCTTCTCTCACCTCGTAAATACGAGCCAACATATTCCCCATCTCCACACAACGAACAGCCGTGTGAAGCAACAGCCTCTTGATCAGAACCGATATCCTTACACAGCATGGCAAACAGCCTCAAATTGACAGCACTTTCTTTGGCGTAATTTACGACTCGTATGGTAATGACCAGCTTATAACTCATTACAGCAGGGAGAGTCCTGGAGGCCAGAGCTTCTCTGTGCATCACTCAGTGAGTCCCGACTGCGTTCGGGCTCTTGTGTTTCATTCTGGGGATGAATCCACTTCATGATCCAATCATTGCAGGAGCTAATCTGTACAGACTCCTACAAGTCTATCCCACTCTATGCCATTGCCATCTAAGTACGAGGAAACAGCTTCGAACACATTTTCGGCTTTGGTAGTCGTTTCAAAAACCGACATAACAACATCTCCTCAATTAAAGTATATCCCACAAAATGAACGTAGACTAGCAACTGAGATAGTTGAGCAACATCAGTTGTCTCATCACACTAAAAGGCCAAAAAAGGTGATGCACGTATCTTTTCAAGAACTAGAAATTAAATATTCTTTGCACACTTCATTGATTCGCGTTTTCATCGTAGAATCCGAGAGGGAAATCTTCTCTAGCTTTCGGATGTTGACCTCCCACAATACAAGACTTGCTTTTGGCATGCATGGTTTGATCAGTGTTTTGCCAATGTTGTGGGTTTTTTTCGCACGAGCAATTATATGAGCGATTTCGAAGGACGCTTCCACTACTTCAGTAGATGATAATTGACGAAAGTTCTCTCCACCTGCAATCGTCATTTGCTTGAAAGATTCATTCTTCATTTGAAAGAACGTCAATGGCTTGTTCTGAAGGCCAGGGTGTTTCGTCTCCAGGTTACGTTTCAAGCGACTCGGCCTCAGGGCTTCATTGCTTAGAGTTTCAAAACATATCACGCATTTTGGTACGCTCTGACCATTCATCGTGGCATAAGTTAACCCGAGCTGAAGATAATCATCGAGGTATTGCTTTTTCTTACCGTTCATCATATATCAAAATCTGCGAAAGGAAGAGAAAACAATTAACACATATCGCTAAATAGATTCTTTATTTATTCAGTTGTAGTTACTCATTCGATTCGATTTACTCAGTTGTGAAGAAGTACAGTAGGTTTTGAGGATTAAGAAGCCATTCTGTTTCTTCCCCCGGTTCATGTTGTCATTGCTTGTGTGCATAGTTTGTGCATTGTGGTGAATACATGATATGATGAAATGATGTTTATTAAAAAATTATCAGGGTTATTCAGCACATCCTATCAAAGACTACTATCTAAATTCAGCCATGAACTCAATGTAACCTAAATATGCCACTTATTGTTTGTATGAATTTTATTTTCGCCATATTCTTCTTAGATAAGATTTAAGATTGATGTATTGTTTATTATTATTGAAATATATTCTTTTCAGATTACCCTTACATGTAATTACACTATTCACAGATAATTTTTATCATATTTGGACTAAATTTTTACTGGACTACCTACACTCCCTGACCCACTGTGACAACTAGGTAACCTTTTTTCAGCTAAAGATAATCTGACTATAATATATCTGAAAAAACACTACAAATTATTGTATGGTAAAACAGTAAATAAATCACATAATATATTGCACATCAAAACCACAACCAGAACGAGAGATCATACATACATAATATAAAAAGTATATTACCTAGCTGTTAGGAATGGTGCATAATAAAACTTCTTTAGCTATCAGTGCACAAACACTACGAACCCTCTCCTCTTATTTGTTGTTGAATCACAAACAGTATGTGAATTTAAAGTTCTCCAAAAAAGATACACTTATTACTAGGTACCTACACAATTTTATTTTGTGTAATGATCGACTCAGCATACCTAGCTCATATATCCTAATTATATTTTCTTTTTCTTCACTTACTCTAGGTACCTTATTTGTCTTTATTTTCCTGTATATTATGTATTCTGTCTTCTAAACTGTTAAGAGCATTGAACATACTACCTAATCATTTTGTTCTTGGATTGGATTGCAGAAGCAATACACATTATACAACATAACCCTACTGCACCATAGACTTTTAAATGACATATATAAATGAGACACACAAAATAATGCACTTAAATAGCATCACTTTACTGCACCTTGTACTTCAAGATGACAGTCTGAATATTACGTCTCACATACTTCCGGAACGTCGTGGGCTTTTGGTATGCAAATTATATATTCAGTAATTGAAGTTAAAATGTAGCCTATTAAATGTCGTTGATATTATGGTAATTACATATATTTTCCATAGAAACTTCTATAAAATAATTTTTATACACAGTGTCACGAGATAAAACTGGCCTTTGAAATGTTGCCTGACTTTCAGTCACTTCTCAAGATTTACAAACAAAAAAGACTTCACACTGGATCGCGCAACGCCTCCCCTGACAACCCTTCACGCAAAATATATTGTCTCCTCGCTTTCTTTCTTTTCCACCAATCAATTTTCCATTTCAAATTCGTATGAATTCCAAAAATAACGTTTAAATCATCATTTCACTTTAGATAAGTTTTTTGTCAGCTTTGATGTTAAATCTCTCTTCACAAACATTCATATAGAAGAAAAGAAAAATAGAATTTTCGATAGAATATTTACTGACAGAAACAACTTTGCAGGATTTACCAGAAATAGATTTAAATCTTTACTTAATCTAATATACAAACGCACCGATTATACATTCAACAATAAAATTTACCAACAAACTGATAGTGTTGCTCTGGGATCACCGATAAGTCCTTTATCAGCAAATATTTACATGACCCATCTGGAATCTAAAATGTTTCAAGATTCTCCATCTGACTGTCGTTATGTTTTATAGACGTTTTGTTGATGACTCGTTTTCAATATTTCAAATTCAAACTTAAGCTGAAGCATTTATCCAATACCTAAATACAATTCATCCAAATATCACTAATACAATGGAAACGGAAACCAACTTAACCTTACCAATCTTAGACCTTACTATTAGGAAGGGGCGATATTCCATTATCGCAACAGTTTTCCGAAAGCCTACGGTCAATAATGGGTTAGAAATAAACTTTTCAGTTCGTGTGATTTTAAATACAAAATTTCAGCTATGAAAACCTTTGTAGAGGTATGAGTTTAGAAAAAACTGTTGTGAACTACTGAGTATATATATATATATATATATATATATATATATATATATATATATATATATATATATATATATATATATATATATAAATATATATATTTATATATATATATATATATATATATATATATATATATATATATATATATAAATGTATCGACGCCTCCCTCTTGGTGAGGAGGAGAGCTAAGTAAATAATAACAAAAGACATGTGGATTTAGCTCTGCCCATCCGATGTTCTCCGGTAACATAGGAGAACGGCCAAAATGGTCAATTTTTAGGAGACAGATTCCTGACCTCAGCTCAAAAGGCAGGCCCTTCGAGGGTTTACTTGTAAAAAATCCTTCCATAAGTGCAAACTTGCCGATTTCATATTACGTGCTCCCCTAAGTTCAAAATGCCGAATAGACAAACAACAGACACAAGAAGGGAAACTCCAGCGACGTCCACTCTGTGAGTCCACTATACACCATTTACCCGTGGGGTTAATTGAGGTATAAAACAGGTTGACACGAGGAAAGGAGGCTTTTTGTTCGTTCCCACAGATGAGACAAGAAAGTCACCGGGAGAGAAGATTTTTTGAGTTCGACAAGAAAACTGAAAAATCACCGGTAAAAAAAGTTTGTATTGCAAGTTGAGGAGAACTTGCATTCCTTCTACAATACCAGATTGTACCAAGGAAGCTCGGCACCTTTCGAGCCCCAAGATTAGTGAGTATCAATCTACACAGCTTGAGGACTCCAAATCTTACTCTGAGTTTAACAACTCCAAACTAGATAGATTCTCATCTAAAATCGAAATTAAATAAGAGAGACTCAAATCGCTAGAAAAGCATATAAACATATTCCAAACACTGATATAGTTAATTTGCTTTTCTTCCATTATTGTGTCGCTTAGCCACTATGATTGATAGGTTAACGATTCTTGCCCTTAATGGAACTGCTACCAGTGTTTCTCAAAACACCCTTACTCACATTAATGCATTATGAATTTCTCGTTCTAGCCGCCACACTAAACGTGGTTTCCGTTTAGCTCCTGCTCTAAGGTTATAAAGAGAGTGGTTGCTTCACGCATAAACAGTCACATGGTACCCTGGAACATTGATGAAACCTATCAATCTGGTTTCAAGTCAGGTCACTCCACAGAAACCGCGCTTCTCAATGTGTCCGATTGCTTACGAAGAGCCACCGACAGGGGTTGTGCCTCCATCCTCATTCTACTCGACCTCTCCTCCGCCTTCGATACTATTGACCATACTGTCCTACTTGATCGTCTCCACTCTTTCCTCGGATATCAGGCACCGTGCTTGACTGGTTCCGCTCTTACCTCTCGTCTCGTACCCAATCCGTTGGAGTGCCACAAGGCTCTGTCCTTCTTCCTCCACTATTTCGTATCTACCTTCTCCCTCTTAGTTCCCTCCACCTCGATGCTGATGACACTCAAATTTTCGTTTTCTCATCCCCCACGTCTCTTGCCTACTCTACCACTAACCTTATGGCTGCCTACTCCTCTATTTCTGAATGGCTATCTACCAACTTCCTCAGGCTTAATCACTCTAAAACTGAGGTCCTGCTCGTCGGCACCTCTGCTCTTGTCAAAAAATCTAAATCTCTCTTTCCCTCGCTTATTCTGGGCGGTAATACTATCATTTTTCTCTGACTGCGTTAGGAATCTGGGTGTTGTTTTTGATGAGCATCTCTCCTTTAAGCCTCATATCCGCAATGTCAGCAAATCCTCTCTATGTTTCCTTCGTAAATTCTCTCGCATTCGCTCTCCCTTTGATCGCCAAAGTCTTGAGACTGCTGTTCATGCCTTCATCACCTCACGCCTTGACTACTGTAACTCTCTGCTTGTGAATCTGCCCTCCTCCTCTCTCCGCCCCCTTCAACTTTTACAGAACTATGCCGCCCGGCTTCTCCTCCGTTACTCTCGCTTCTTTCTCTCGAAACCCTTGCTGCATGAACTGCACTGGCTCCCTGTCAAATCCCGTACTCACTTCAAGATACTTCTCTTCACATTTAAGGCCCTACACAACAAGGCCTCGTCTTACCTCTCAGCTGCCCTCTCGCCACGCCATGTCCCTCTGGCCCTTCGGTCATCACATGCACCTCTTTTAAATATTCCTCGTTTATCCCTCTGCTCAATGGGGGACTGTTCCTTCTCAATCTGCGCCCCTAAGTTGTGGAATAGTCTTCCTGCTGAAATCAGGTCTTCTCCGTCTCTTACCCCATTTAAGCGTCTTCTTAAAACGCATCTTTTCACTACTGCCTTCTCCCCCTCTTGAATTTCCATTGAATTTTTATTCTCATCTCAGCACAACGTGCGCTCTGGGAAGGCCTCAGTCCTTGAAGGGCGCATTACAAAAGACTTATTATTATTATTATTATAAACGTCCGACAACCCATCTCCCTTATCGGCGTCTTTGTTTTGGTTCTCTTACGCCAACTCGAAATCCCGTGTAACGTCAGTCGCCCATCTTTTATTCGAAGTAACGCCATCTTGCGAGCAGCCAACAAACTAATCGAGCTACACCTCTCAGGTACCAAATCTAGGAAGATATTCTAACTGGAATGGGCTAGTAATCTCCATTACCTTATGTAAGTAAAGAATAATCCTCTTTATGTCCTCGTGCATAAAAATAGTTTATTGAATGTCTGGCTAATGACAAAGATATTAACCTAAAATTGTTCACCCATAAAATTCTATCTAGAATCGAGCCTCAAGAGCTCGCCCAGTAATCCCCTTTTCTTTTTATACAAGTACGTGTATTAGATCTGTATGTTTTAATGTTATTTAGTAAGCAGGTTATGTTCATTAAAGTCTATTTTTTAGTAAAAGCACTGTTTTAACTATCCTCGAACGACTTGAAGTGGCAATATTTGGTAAAGTCAAGAAAGAAACCCTTTTTATTCATTCCCTAGAATTAAATAAATATTAGCTCTCTTAGAGAACGATCTCCAAGCGATCACCGAGGCAGGAAACTACGCCTCAAGACAAATTTTGTTTGTTATATTAACCATAATAAAACAAATAACTATATATATATAATCTCAACTAACCCACGACAACCTTGTTAACCGTGGTTACCATCTCTCCTCCACTTACGACTTTATGCATCATGAATTCTTAAAATTAAAAACGTACCTTACTAATAAAAACTATCCGTCGTTATACATTGATAAAATGATTCGAATATTTCTAAACAATATTTATTCACCCCGAATACTATAAGTACAGTCCTTAAGCAGATCAGTAATTTTAAGTTTCCAGAAATGGGAACTGTAAATAAATTGTGCAGAGGAAAATTCTCATTACTTCTTAAACAATATTTCTCTCAAATTGAATTTGGATTCGTATTTGAAAATGATAAATCAATACAATTTTTTTTACCTGTCAAGGATCGAACATTGATGGTTTGCGCAGTGATGTCTAAACTTTTATTTCTCTAAGTTGTTGCTCGGCTTCATATATCAGCAACACTGTGCGATCATTGGGGGCTCGTTATTCTTCGCATAAGGAAACTAGCCATTGAACAAACATGGTCTGTTCTTTCAAGAGACCACATAATAAATTATAAAACCTCAATATCAATAAATAATTTTAAAATCATAGCCTGCAATAAATGTCCGACCAAACTCAGGATCGCATAATCAATATATATTAAATCTTTAAAACCTACTCTTAATTCAGATAATTCGGCAGTTATTCTTCGTGTTCCCTAAAGTCTACAACCTACCAAACCATAATCAATAATATTCGTCAGTTGAAATATTTCACTGCTTAGTATTAACGTGTGTTCTTCACTTTAATTATCAAAAACCTTTTGTATATCATAATGTAGGAAAATCGATACCAACCCTCACAACTGAGCCACTGGTCCTTAACCACAACATCCTGGCATTAGAGGCGGCATAGCCCGAACACTTAACCTCTCCCCTCCTCTCTTCTTTCATCTTGAAGTAAACCTAAAAGGCTGCCTAAGCCTACAAAATGCATCAATATTAAGCCTCGCAGGTCGAACAACGGTGAGCCTAACATGGGTCAAAACAGCAAGATTTCTCCTAAGATGTGATATTCAATTTCACCGCAAATGCGAAATTAGAGGAGCTTCGTCCTAAATCCAGAAGCTCCCATTTTTTTTTTTTTATTTAAGGGGCTATCTGGCGAATGCCCCCTTTGGCATATGTCGCCGTAAACAAACATCCTAGTTCTAGGCTACTTTAAAAAAAATGAACAGAAAACAACAATAAAAAGAAATAGCAATTAGGAAGCGATAACAATAACAATAAAAAAACAACAACAAAACTCAGTTAAATGAAAGGGAGAAGGCCTGCCTTTCCCCAAAAGTCAACAAGTCCACCATTCAATGTGCATGCACTCGTCCCGAGTACAAAAGACAGGCAGTAGCAACCCTGCCCATCCTAGGACCGGGACAGGTAACGTGCACGAAGATCACCGAGACTGGGACATTCGACAAGAATGTGCCGAACAGTCTGGGGGACGACGCAGTCGTCGTAATAGGGCGCAGGCGAGCTTTCCATCAAATAGCGATGCGTCACACGAGTGTGTCCGATTCGGAAACGACAGAAAGCGACCTGAAGCTGTCGAGGCATTGGGAGATAGGTCCATGTGAACAGTCGCGGCGCAATAGCACTCAACTTCAAGTTCCCTTTGATCGTCTCCCATCTTCTTTGCCAAGCAGACCGAAGAGCTGCCCGTATTCCTGCCATGTAGTCGGTGTGAGGAAAAGCGAAACGCTGGTCCGGTTGCAGAGTCCTCGCGGACTCTTTGGCGCCCTCATCGGCGCGCTCATTTCCTGCAATTCCTACATGTCCAGGAACCCAGCAAAAGATAATCTCGACATCTGCCCGGCTCGCCGAAACCGTGGCGTCACGGATATCGCGAACCAGGGGATTCCAATGCCGCAAGAGCACTCAGGGCGCTTTGTGAGTCACTATAGATCACAATCCGGTCTCTGAACTAGGCACGTTGTGTAATCTCCTGCACCGAGTGGTGTATTGCCACCAGCTCAGCCGTGAAGACAGACGCAGCGCCTGAAAGAGCCCCGCTGACTTCAAATGATGGTATACAGTGTGGAAGCCGACCCCCTCTTGGGACTTGGAGCCATCCGTATACAATGGCAGGGTTCCAGCGTGACACGAGGTCTGCTCCAAAAAAGGCGAACGCAATACTCCTGGCGCCGTACAAGCTTTGAGAGCAGAGGCATGTCGAGAAATAGCCAAATGTGGTACCCTCCAGGGAGGATCCTGGCAAAACCAGGGGCATTACCGGCCCGAGAGCTATACATAGTTCTCAAAGGAGCTTCCTGGCCCTAAACCCAAAGGGCTTAGGTTAAGACTGGCGTCTCTCGGTGGCATAGGCACCACCGAGATCAGCTGCGGATGCAGTGAGAGCTGTTGGCGACTAAGGTAGGCGCCGGGCTCGCGCGTACAGGCAAGTGATGAACTGCACGCAGCGCAGAGCGAGCGGCATCTCCCCAGCATCGACCAAAAGGCTCTCAATGGGAAAAGTGCGGAAGGCACCGGTCGCAAGGCGAAGGCCGGTGTGGTGGATCGAATGCACCTTAAGCAATAAACGCTCGGCTGCGGATGCATAAAACTCGCATCCGTAGTTGAGCTTCAAACGAACAAAGGATCGATAAACAAGTAAGGCAGTAGCTTTATCAGCGCCCCAAGCGCTGAACGTCACGGAACGGAGAATGTCCATGGCGCGGGTACAAGAGACCCTAAGGCTGCGAATATGAGCCTCCCAGGTGAGGCGTCGGTCGGATACAAGACCAAGGAAATGGTGCCATTCGACCACATATAGGCGTACCCCATTAAAAAAAAAATCTGGGTCGAGGTAAAGCCGTGGATGGCGGCAGAAGTGCAGCACCTTAGTCTTGGCCAAAGAAAACCGAAACCTCTGCGCTTCGGTATAGCGAGAGACGCGGTTTAATGTCTGTATAAGTAGACGCTCCAGAGTTGGCATCTGGGCCGCGACAAAAGAGATCGAAAGGTCGTCCACTTAGAGCGTAGCGAAAACATCTTTCGGCAACACCGATGTGATGCCGTTGATGATCAGGGCAAAGAGTGTGAAACTGAGGACACTTCCTCGTGGGAGACCCTCTTTCTGCTCCTTTGGGCCGGAGAAGGCTCCCCCTACCCGTACGCGGAATCGACGATCTCGCAAAAATTCAGATATAAACATTGGGAGGCGTCCCCTCGTCCCCATCGTGTGGAGAGTCTCCATCATACCGTATCGCCATGCGGTATCATAGGCCTTCTCCAGATCAAAAAACACCGTGGCGTAGTGCTGTCTAGGAAGGAAAGCCTCGCAAATGGCCTTTTCCAGTCAGAGCCATGCATCCGACGTGAAGTGGAACTTGCGGAATCCGTACTGTGCAGAAGACAGATGCCCTCCGCTGTACAGGAAAAAGGCTAATCTAACATTTACCAATTTCTCAATCAACTTGCACACGCAAGAGGTTAGAGAGATTGGGCGGAAATCGGTCGGAGTAAAGAGGTCTCTCTCCGGTTTGCGAAAGGCGAGCACAGTAGCGATTCGCCAGGAGTCTGGGAGAATACCCTCCACCCAGATCTTGTTGAACAAATCTAACAGAAAGGCCATGCCTCGCTTACCCGGGGGTCGAAGCATGGCGTACGGTACATCGTCCGGACCATGGAGGGGTCCGCGCACTAAGCAAAAGAAGAGCGCAACTTACTAACAGTAAACCTGGAGGTAAAGTCCAGCCGGCGGCCAACCGCGACATCACGACGTGCATTGAATGCGGAAAAAGCAGTCGCTAAGGATTCTGCCACGGATGCGGGGTCCAAGATTGCGGTCCCATTCTCTTGGAAAACGGGAGATGGCGGTCCTGCGATAACTTGCCCCGAATCATTTTGACTCGCCTCCACACCTCTGCTAAAGAGTTCTTCCCATTAAATGAAGACACGTATGCCCACCAAGAAGAGCGGCCGTCGTGCTTCAAAATATACCAGAACCTAGCCCTTGCCCGACGAAAGTAAGCGACAGTCAAATCTTACGGGCGGCACTTATAGCGCATGTAAGCATAACGCTTTTATTTGAGGGCCGTCTCACACTTAGTTGACAATGGGAGTGGTCGGCGTGCAAAACAGCCAGATGTTCTATGAATAGTAGTCAGGCACACGGCGATGAGGTTGCCGGAGAATAACTCAACGGTCTCATCTCCTGACCTAAACTCCTGGACTGAGATAGGGAATTCAGTCATTTCCTGAAATGCAGGCCACCGCACCCGCGCCCAGCATCACCGAGGTGGGCTCTCAGGCGGCAGTTGACCTGAAAATGCTATTTGAATTGGCAAGTGATCGCTACCAGGGAAGGCGTCGACCACCCCCGCATAAAAATCAGGCTGTGAATCTGAAGAGCACAAAGATAGATCAAGGCAAGAAAATGAAGTGGTTCTTGGACGTTGATGTGTGAACTCATCCACGTTAGGAAACCTATCTCAAGCTCTTCGATCGGATCGACAAGGACTTGTCCCCTGGGATTTATGGAGTAATCTCCCCAGAGAGGATGCCTTCCGTTCAATTCTTCAAGCAAGAGATAGGGCCTCGGCAACCGTGCCACGACGCGGCGGAAGTCCCCCGCGTCAAAGTCAGCCGACGGTGGAATGTACGCAGAAATCAGAGTATACCTCATATCCAGGTGCAGCTGCACAGCCACTGACGGTTCAGAGGTATCTAAAGAAAAAGAAAGAACGAAGACATCATGCCGGGTGTAAACCGTGCATCCCCCAGCCCGGCCATCCCGTGGTGGTAGGGTCGCAAGACCCTTATACCCCGGGAGGGCAGAAAGGGAAACGCGCCTAGCATGGTCTCCTGCAAAAAGATAGCTAACGGGGAACGGGATGAGAAGAGCCCCTGCAGCTCTTCCCAGTTGGCCCGGAGTCCACGGCAATTCCATTGAAGAAAGACACCCTCAAAGCCTAGCTCGGAGGAGACGCGGGGGCCCTCCTCGAACTGAAGACCCTTACGGAAATAGCCGTACGCTTCTCGGGGGAAGAACCCCGGGCGCTGTTGGCCGGACAAAGCGCTGAAGGCGCTGTCGCCTTCGAGGAATTATTGGGGGGAGGTTGGGTTTTTCCTCCCTCCACCTCGAAGCCTTAGGTGGGCGTTGCGGCTTCAGAGGAGGGGGGAAGGCCCTCTTTTCGAGGAACCGCCGTCTCCGAGCCACTCAGCCCACCATTAGGCGTGGGCGCAGGAGCTGAAGCTACTTTGTTACTGTCCTCCTTTCGGGTGACAGTTAGGAACCCCGCAAGATGGTCTGGCGACCAACTTCAGGGGTGTTGCCCCCTGTGAGTCTAACGACTCGGTGGATGCGCGTGGCCGTTTCGCCTTACGGGAAACGGTCAGCCTGGGAACAGAGGGGTGGGCCCTGGTTTTAGCCGGAGCTGGGTATAAACTCCTTTTGCCGACAGCTTTACCAGGGCAGAGCCCGGGTTGAGTAGAGCCCGCAGAAGGGCTCTGAATGGGCGCAGAAACAACCGTACTTGTTGGCCTGGATGGAACAGGAGCAGAGGGTGCCTTTCTAACTTTTGAGGCATATGATATCCCAGCCAGAGCCGGGGGAGCTAGGACCAAGTCCTTAGACTCGCGGTATGAGATTTGAACCTGTGCCTGAACGGCCAGGATTCCTTTTCTCGAGGAGATATGCACCACATTGCTTTGAAGAAGCGGGGTGCGGCTCTTCGCAATTGACACACTTGGCCACACATGATTTAGACTTATCGTGTGCGGCCTTGGAGCAATTTACACAGACTTCGGGTGACCCCGACTTTGCACGTCTACAAGATCGATTCGTATGGCCGAAGCAGTGGCAGTAATAGCACTGCCGCGGCAGGGCACGAATGCCTTCACGCGGTAGTGGTACAAACCAGCACGCACCGACTCACGGAGCTTGTCACAGTCGAACTTGACGAAGAGTGTAGGGGTGGCTCTCGAGGCCCCTCCCTGTTTTCCCATCACACGTTTGACCTTGACCGCCCCATGGTCGGCCAGCTCTAAGGTGATGTCCTCAATGGAGTAGTCAACGAGTTCCCTCGCATAAACTACTCCTTTCAAAAAGTTTATGGTCAAGTGCGGCGTCAGACTCACCGGGGTGCCATGAAGTGTCCGAAGAGCACTTATCTTGGCCATCTAACAAATTCACTAGCCAATCCTCTCCTCTGATGGATCATGTTGCCCTTGGCCAACATGGTGCCATCATTGGATCAAATTACGAGGAAGCGTTTCAAGTCAGCGGGCTTGAAAACGCCTTGTAACCTCTGAATGAGGTGCCCCGATGTAATCGAGGTTCTGCCTTGTACACTTTTCGTCTTATTCAGGGGCTTCAAAACCGGGAGTGCAGAGGGGCCGGATGTACCGATCTTGGCTTGGTCGCTTGCCAAAGTGGCAGCAGACCCATCCTTCCCCACAGAGCCCGCGTTTCAAGAGGAGCCCCGAATCTTCTTAGTCTTTTTTTCTTAATCTTTTTCTTTTTTTGAGAGGAAGGCGAGGAATGAACCCGCTTCTCACCTCCACCGGAAGGAGCCGCTAGGCGAGATGGACCGGCCTCTGCTAGGTCCTTCCCCGAAATGGAGAAGGTCTTAGTGGTCGCAGGGGCACCATCCAGAGGAGATCTCTTCCCTCCTTGTACTGCCTCTAGAGGCCCCTAGCTGTTTGATGAGGACCTTGCATAGGGGCGGATTAGAGTCCGGTGCTTGGCGCCGAGCCTGGATTCTTCCCCATGGAAGGCCCTACCCTCTGAGGCTGTGTTTCCTTGAGAGACTATGACTATCACAGGAGGGCCCTCCAGTTGGGCATCCCCTCCTAGGACATCGCAGATACCCTTGGCCGCGTCACTAGTCTTGTGTGGGGAGGCGCAGGCCTTGACCTCCGCAAGGTTTAATATTCTTGCCAGCAGGTCTTTTGAGGAAAGCGACCGAAGGGGCCTGGCTTCCCTCTCCCCACTAAGGGGGTTTTCCTTCAAGCACTCCCCTTCGTGAAAGGATTCACTCGTTTGCTCATCGCTTGTCAGTGCGAATTATTCCCAGAGCAACACACAGATTAGCAGAAACATACTTTCCCTGTCCCGTGTTAAAATCATTTCCTCCATTAGGCGTGCGTCACTTCATCTGCTACACGCTCCGAGGTCCTCTGCGGCTGTAAAGCTTTCCCCCTTTTGCCCATCTGGACGCCCTTGTCACGCGCCGGTCCAGAACAACATTCTGTAGGTGACATAACAATTGAGTTCAAGGTCAGACTCAACCCGATTCTCGTGGAATCTCGAAAGGTATTTAAACCCCGGTAGCTATTTCTTTAAAGGTCAGTTTGCATTTAATATTAAAATGAGCTGTGGGTCAACCATTATTGTATATTCTACTGTGTAATTTAGGAAGCCTCACTTAAATTTGTTTAATTCATTTCTGTATAGTTTGTGTGTTAAATTTCCATCTTGGTGCATGATTTTTAATTGAGGGTCTACTTTTCATAGAAACATCTTTTATTCAATCCTCGAAACGCTGATCATGGCACTAGCAACCCTCAAAGATTAAGCTAATAATAATAATAAGATAATAATGATAAAATATAGCACTCTTAGAGAAAAAACCTTATCAGGAAGTTTTAAAGTACAGAAACAACCCATACGTACGAACACCATCACTCGGTACTTCCTATACAACGACACATAACTTTGAAGTATTATTTATTTAAATTGAAGAGAGTGAATTAAGCATTCACCCTAACTTCCACAGTTATTACAATCAATTTATGTAAGCATTATAAAGCTATATTTCTCATTATTGTTAAATTCTAATGAATTGTCATATATTCCTAGGAACCAGAAGATGAACGCACATGCTCGAAACGTTGTTTATCATAAATGGATTTATATTATATATATATATATATATATATATATATATATATATATATATATATATATATAAATATAAATATTTGCATCGGGCTACAATCAAGGATAATGGAAGAATAGCTTCTGATTCTGTAGAAGTTAATGAACATGTCAAGTTAACAATTTGAGGCAATATAGCAGCTGCTTTATGCTGTAGACACCTCTGGCTCCAATTCTGCTTTAAAATATAGGTGTTCCCTGAGTAAATTAGATCATACTAATCGCCACTTTGATAAAAACTGCACATTTTTAAAGTATAGTCATGGATCTCTAATATTCAACGTCAATCTCTTTCCTGGAACGCAGGTATTAGTGCCTCAATATCACTGATTGGGTTTAACTATCGATTTGCACTCGGAGTTTTATAATACTTAGTGAGTAGCCACATTGGGAGTGGATTTAATTCGCTCTCATCCCAAGATGCACTTCATAACCATAACAGCAGATTACGCCAAATGTTCTGCATTAGATTGGGTGACTAGGACTTTATTTATCGTCCTTTATACTTTTACTTTTCTGCAGACTATAACATAAACAATCTAAAGGCCATTACAGAAATTGGTTGCTTAACATATGTAGAAAAATGAGGTCTGTGCGTCACTCGAACAATCTATTTCCCCCCAGATATCTACGTATATCCCGACACTCTCTGGGATTAACGAGTATTTTTAGGATGTAAACGTTGCGATAGAAACCGTGCCGAAACTTCGATATTCAATAAAGTAAAGTGGTCCACTTGGTCTAAGTAGAGTGATTTAGTTACGAAAAAATGTCACTTCTGCGAAGTGCTAATTACCCAAAGAGCCAAATGGATAAATCTTTGGCGGATAAGCGAGTTATTTCATGCTAGACTCAATATTTAGCTGATTGTCAATCAAGCACTTAATTTCTTAGTTTTCTGATTTTGGGTTTTAAACATGGTGTTATGGCAGTTAAAATAATTTTGTTTACTTCGCATAATACAATGTATAGTGAATTATTTGTTGCGGAAATGGATTATGCAGGGATGATCTCAGGAAATTCATCTTAGGGAAGAGGCAATTTTAGTACCTACTGATTTTAGGGAGTAGAAGCTATTTTTTTACGGTAACAGCAATTTGATTTACTTACGTACTTTTAAGAGTTTTTGCTTCTGGCCTCAACTATATTTTAAGAACGGGATTTTTTGGAGGGGTTGAATAATAATGAATATTTTTCTCTTAGTTCTGTTGTGATCATCATCATCATCACTAATTCTATAATTTAAGAAGGGGAGTTTTGGAGAATTTGAATAATAATTTCATCTTAGTTTGGTTATGACTTATGTTTTTTATCAAAGTTATTTCTGATGATTCGTTTATAATATAAAAAAAATTGGTGAACTTCAGAAATAAATATAGGTATCGAAATTTTGTGAACTTTCTAAAACCCAAATAATTATAAATAGTGAATTTCTAAAAATTTAGTTTAGAGTTCCTTTTTAAATTGATAAAATTTGCGAAATTCCGAAAATTTATAAAAATTTAAACATTGCTGCTTTTTTTTTCGATTTAAAATTTTAAACTTAGTATCGAAGCGCAAGCTCCCCCCGTAGAGGTGGGGAAGTGGTCTAGGTATATTTTAAGTTTATTCCAAAATCATTCTGCAGGTTTTTTAAGTTCGGAAAATCAAAATGATGAACTTCAGAAATAAGTGAGTATCGAATGTTTTGTAAATATTTTAAAACAAAAGAATTACAATTGGTGAAGTTCATAAAATTTATTAATATTTAGACACGGCTGCTTTTTATTCGTATCTGTGAAAGTTTTATTGGTTATTTCTAAATTAAATTTTAAATTTTAATAGCTTCTGGCCCTTAAAAATTAATAAAACAAGATAAAATTTTTAGAGCAAATTTAAAGGGAGAAAATGAAATGGCTGAGGAATGTTTAGTCGTTTTTTAAAAAGATTACCAACAGAACTTTTTCTGTGGGCCTTTATAATTAGAAAATAATCACCCATTTTAAAAATAAATAAATCACGAATAAATTATTGGAAGAAATATACTAGAAAACTTTTAACAATTTTTAGAGAAATACATTGTTCACCTAATGAAGATCTGCCTGCGAAGCACAACCTTTTCCGGTAAGGAGGATCGGCGAAGCAAGTTCTCTTGTACTTAAGAAAAAAAAAATCACGAAAATTGCTTCTATCTTTCCTGCAAACAAAAATTGCATCAATAAAACAAACCCCCCGCCCTTAAATAGAAACAGATGTCAAAAATCCGGCGAAGACTGCGAAAATCGAATATTTGAACATCAAATTGTCAGCATCTAAGCGAATTAACACATATAAATACTGTTTAATAAATTCTTACAAATCAGAGATAAGCAGCTAGTAGTAAAATATACCGTATTACTCATTGTACATTTAAGCATTATTCTATGGGAAGGTGAAAAGGTCCTGTTATTTGTTTGTATAAATGTAACCAATTCGTGGGTAATTATAAGTTGTTGTAATGAAGAGTCCTCGTTGTTGTTGCACTGCTCGAAATCATCCAGCTAAAGGAGCATGCGTAGGAGGGTTGGGGAGAGTTGACTCAACGGGTAACGAGGACTTTACGTCACTGTTGAAATGGTTCTGACTCCTTATAGTCCCTCACGGGGTTTTGTAACGCTACTAAGAGACTGATTGATTCTTTGATATGCTGATTATGATTGGCCATTCTTGACTACTAAATAACTACAAAACTACATAACTAAATAACTACAAAATGAATGTCTGTCTCTCGGTCTCTCTCTCTATATATTGTGTGCCGTCTTCAAGGGGCGTGACCTTAACTTGTCTGTGGGGAAGACCCAGGGAGCTACTTTGTTCGTTACTTGCACCCTTTGGGTGGAGTTCTGACAGCTACGTGTACCTGTTGTAGCTAAATATTTCCCAGATCTCATATTTATCTTATTTATAAATAATTTATTGTCTCCTCCAGTTCTTTGTGAAATTTTCCTGGTCAAAGCCTGTATTTCTTCAGTTTGCCTGTTGTCCCCCGTTGTGACCTTTTTGTCTGAAAATGATTCTCAGCACAGGTATGTTTGTGTCTTTCTCTGTGACTCTGACCAACACTTGCTTTATATTTATTTGATAGATGTACAATTTGATACATTTCTTTTGTTTCCTTTTCTGAATCTCTTTGATTCTTTATTCATAACATGTGGCATATTATTTGCTTACACAAATAGCTACTTTTAAGATTTGATAAATCCACCGAGCTTCCATTTGTAGAGTTCTTCGCTGAGCCTATTAAATCCTTCAATTTAGGTGCTACAGACCTACCTATCTTACCATATGGGCCCCACAATTTCTTCAATTATGCATTTAGTCCTTTATGAAAAATGTGGGTTAAAATCTACAAGAATGACGAACTTTGATAGTTTATTAAATAATTTTAAATTTTGTCATTCGTCTTTCAAATTTACGTAGAAAGAAAAATATTCTAATATTTGAATTATTTCATATTTATTACGAACTCAATATAATAATGTATTTTTTCGCTGCATCCAAAATTGTGTTCTGGTCCTGTTGCTCTAAGTGAGTGGTTCCCAAACTTTTTCAGCTTATTACCCAATTTAATTTGCCACATTAATCATGTTACCAAATTCACAAAATGTTGTCAACATTGATATATATGTGACTAAATTAAAACACGACAGATAATTTCTTTTTTTTTTTTGTATTTGAAAATTTTGCATCTCTAATGACTATTGCCAAAAATGTCAAGAACATAGGTAGGCTGGATGGAGGTGCATACTTAAAGCTAGTTGAGGACTTCTTATCTTCGTGGTTGAAAGTGCCAGCCTGGTATTGTTTGCAACATTCAAGAGATTCCTCTTTTTTGTCTTCATCCCCAGCAGAGTTAATAACTCCTTCTCGCAGAGATATGTCAATGAGTAGGTACAAACAAGTTCAAGGCTCTCTTGGACCGAGTTGTCGAGTCAGTATTTTGCGAAATCCAAAAGGAATCTGCATTTTGGTGTTGGAATTCAATTTTCAAGGCCTCATTGGCTCGCATTATGATCCACTCCTCATTTGTAGGAAAATCATCATCGTGAATGGCCTGATCAGGTACAGAGAAGGGATAAATGATTCACTGAAGAAAAGCTGTTTGTTGGTCACCCTCTGGAAAGTTTTGATGCATACTTGTATCAAGCCACTTCAAATAGTCGCTCATCTCATTGTTGATGGTCTGTAGAAGTGATCCAACAAACAGGTCTAGTCTAGGGAACTATGCAATCACTCTTTTCTCCAAGCGCCTAACCCAGAGTCTTAGTTTACCCCAAAATGTAGCCATAATTTGATGGGCAGCAATGACAGTCGTGTTTCGGCCTTGAAGTTGCAGATTACCATTATTATCCTCCAAAAATATCTCAGCCAAGTAACAAAGTAAAGCAAGCCAAAAAGAGATCCTTTTTGTTTCAGGAATTCCTAAAGAGCCTTTCGGAGCTCAATGACTCGAACTAAAACCTTGCTTCGTGACAACCAGCGAATATCGCTGTGAAAGAGCGGGACTTTATACTGCTCTTCCATTTCTCTAAACAGCTCCTCTAATATGCGCGAATTCACATCCCTGGAGTTGATGAATTTTACGATTTTCAACACATTTCAAAAAATAACTTCAGATTACCAGGCAGGCTTTTCGATTCAAGAGAGTGCCGATAATGGATGAAATGATCTACTGAAATTTCTGGCTTCACAGCTTGTATGAGGCTCCGTAATCTAAGATGACCACCCATCATCGACGGTGCTCCCTCGACCAAGACCTGGATTAAAAAAAAATTGTTATCATAGATTGTGTGATTGCGTCAGTTAGTCATTCTTACTTATCTTTTGCGTTATAATTTTCTGGTTTCAATTTAATTTAATTTACTTTGTTACTTTAGTATTTCAGTACGATAGGCACGATATCTTTTAGTGAATCATGTATAAAATAGTAGTTAAACTACAGCTACTTGTACAATAAATTAAAATATATGACTATATGTCATGTAATTAATTGTATTTATAATAATTTTTAGACATTATATAAACATCTCTCCCTACTTGTTGAACGCTATTCCAATCCAATTCATTCTTGTTAAGAAAACTGTTGATGATAGAAAAGACATATTTTCCCTTTGTGGTTGCCAGCAAATTCTGACATAATAAGAAATCTTCGTTGATCTCGTCCTTGGTGACGTACAGGACGAACCAAAATAGAACAGCTCAACTGGCTATATCACACGATTCATCACATTGCAAGGAAAATCTACGATATTAACTTTTCTTGATCTCTGTTGTAACTTGGAACAGGATATCTGATCTCATGTAATTAACTCGTCGGCAGATTGTGTTGCTTGATAGAGATATGGCACTCAGTTTCTCCGCTTGATCCTCCCCACATAACTTGCTTACAATCTCGTATGCATTAGGCATAATCATATTCTCTGCAACGGTGTTGCATTTCTATTTTTCGGCAACTGTATATGCAACAAAATAGGATGCTTCGCCCGAAGCCTGAAGCTTTTGGGCTTGGATTCCAGAGGAACTGAACTAGATCTTCTTCAGTGATACATACAGTTCGGCACTGAAAAAAAACCTGATGCTCATTTTGAAGATTGTGATAGAACGGCCTGAGGCTGCTTTAATTCAGCCTCTATCACAGGTTAAAACACATGCTTACCCACGTGTATCCTGCAAGAGGAAGCAGAATCCCGTTATCGCCCATCATAGCCAATGATTAATCAAGGAGGTTCACTTCCCCGTTTCGCCTTTATACTTCGATCTCGCCAGATTGAATTAGGCTTATGGGCAGATAAGATATTTTTCCAGTGCCACCGGGACATTCTCCGAAGTCCCCCACTCAATTATCCCCTATGCCATAGAGATGGCTCTGGCTATTTATACCATAGCTTTTCCCAATTGAAGCCGATCCCGATTATCTTCGCAAGGCATCAAGCAGATCCGGTCTCCCTTGTGCACCTAAGAACTCTGCCGAGAAACCCCTTATTTTCCAGAAGAGGACAATATCCCTTGAGTGCCAAGGTTCGTGCCCTTCGAGACGCCAAGTCAATAAGGCCTCCCTGTTGTTCAGAAAGAGAACAACGTTAGATCAGCCATTGTTATTTGAGCCCGTTTGACAAGAAACGGTTCTCACCCCCCCGCCTGTTGTTCAGAACGAGAACAACGTTAGGACAGCCATTGTTCTTCAAGCCCGTTCGTCAAGAAATGGTTCTCGTTCCCAATACATCACGTCAGGATAATTTAATTACCCCTTTTTAACGTTCTTCAAGAGAACGCTTGGTTTCAACAATAACCTCCATTGTTCATCAAAACATCTCCGATTTGCTGTCACAAAAATCGCTCGCACTTCCGAGCCCCACTTTGCTCTCACTCCTGGAAAACAGTCTTTCCCCTTTGGACAACCCGCCGAAGAGCCCTTCTGCTGGAAATCGCCAGTTGGACCGAAGATTCCTTCGCATTGTCTTCCTCTGCACAACAATTTTGTAATTACGTAAGATAAGCATTACCTTAAAACATTTAACCTTCTGTCAACGCAACCCTCTGCTTTAAATGGTTTAGCGAAACATTCTCCCCCCCTTTTTTTTGTTTGTTTACCGTTTTAAATCTCTCCAAATCTTAATCCTCAGATTAGTCACATATTCCCATGACCCTTTTCATTCACGCGTTTCTCCCATTTTGAATCCCCGTTTATGTAAACATTTTTTTTGTGTTGTTGATAGTTTAATTAATAAAACTCTATTTTATTAATGGTAGCCATATTATTTATTCTTGTGCTCCGTTCCACTTCTTAAGCATATTAAAGATAAATAAGCCTCTCCAGGCCCCCCTCCTTTTTTAACTAACCTCGGTTAATCAGATTACAACGCACTGGAAATATAGAAAATTCCCTTAACGAATAGTTATATATGGTATATTGCCGGGAGCCTATTCTACGACAAAAATTTAGATAGCACTTCTGGAGGTACCACATATTGTGACATACCACACATTATGGCCCATCTTCTCCACCGGAAGGTAAATTCGCAAAGCAATGGCAAAAAAAGGCTTTATACTAGATGCACCTTTTGGACATTTTCATATAGAAAAAGAGGAAAAAAATACATAATAAGGTGTAAACATTGAGAACTTATTATTTATTTTTTCATGTCATTCTAGATAGCATTAGAAGAGCTTATTCATGATAGGAATTATGTAACAGTGGGTAAATACTAATAACTATACCTACTTCAACGGGCAGTACTTATATATACCTGATCACAGGAACATTAGATAAAATGCAATAAAGAAAATACACAAGATTATACTCTCTTTGGCTTGTAAGGGGTGTGAAAGGGTGTCTGATATACCACTCTGACCGTTACAATTAATTTAATGCACTAAGCGGCGGAGTGGAGCACGATACGTGTCACAACAAAATATTCAGTCACTTGGAACATACTTATGCTCCAAAATAGCGATAATAATTAACAGTACACAATATCGTAACACCACGAGGAGCCAGGGACGTACGTGCCTGCATGCGAGGAGAGATCAGCTCTAGTGACGCGCTCTCTCTCGTCTACAGTGCTCAGGCGCGCCTTCCTCAAGCACAGTTGACACATTAACTTTTTGTAACTAAATATAAGTTCTTTCTCGGACAAACCGGCATTCTGACAAGTCACAACAGTAATTAGAATATAATTTTACTCTACAATTCTACATCAAACTCGAGGCCTGCTTACATAGGAAAACAAATTCAAAGAGACATTTTCTGATAGAGAAATTTTGCACAGCCGCTATACAAATGCCCGCCACTGTTTCGCGTTAAATATTTTAATTTCTTTAAAAAAAACATATAATGCAAAAATATGACAAACTCAATCATTTTAAATTTTAATAAGACCTGGAATTATTTTGTCTCAAGGAAATTCGCTTTGTGAATTAATTTCAAAACCATGGTGTGACGGGGTAAAGGGTGGGGAGAAGAGGGGTGAGGGGTTAGGAGGGAGAAAGGGGAGAATAGCCGTTGAGTGCTTAAATAAATGATGACTCAGTAACTGACACAGCTAGCCTACATCTGCCTTCAAAATCATACAATAAACAACGCTTAATATAACATTGTTTGCGTATCAAGCACTAAGACTAAGTTAAAATTTATCCTTATGCCAGGTACTGAAATGTTTTCTTAATTTTTAGAATTTTTATCTTTTTTTTTCTGTCACCCCTCCATTACCCCCCCAAAATTGTTAAATTACCACCAGTTCGGGAACCACTGTTCTTATGGGTGTTTTAGTTCTTAGAGTGTTGTTCTTCGATCAAAAGAATAAAATGATGCCAAAATATGTGTTAACTGAAGGATATCGTGGGATTATAATCTATTTCATATTTTCTTTTCTTTTTCACTTTCTGAAATACTTAGTGCTTTGCAACGAAGAGCGTGCAACTATTGTTTCTCTCCCCAAAACTGGCATGAAATGTATGAAGATAGTTTCTAAGTCTATTGCATCAAGGACGCCATCTTTCGGATCATTAATTACTTTAAAGAGAGTGATTTTACTCGCTTCAAAAAGTCTTCTGGACACTCAAGATATTTAATTGAAAGTCTAAATCGTCTGTTGATCAGGTTCCAACTCAAAGATCAGTTTGCCTTCAGTGTCACGATTCGAGAGTGGATAGGCTGAACGCTTCAGCATTCTCGAAAAAAGTATCAGATGAGAAGGGTTGTGAAGAAGTTTCATCTCACAAAAAGTACATGACGGATAGGCTCCACTTTTTAATCAAATATAAAGAATGCAGACTGTTCAAGACTGTGTCAATGTGATAGTCAAAGATTGAGCTACCTTTCCCTTGTGTGCAACTTCTAGATGATATTTTAATCATCTGGAGTATTGCGTCATGTTTTGTGCCCATACTTAAGAATATGGACACTCTCTATGTCTGAGGCTGCATCTCATCTGTCAGAACTGTAGTCCTATCAATTTTGCCCAAGAACACTGACATGACCTGAAAATTGTGCCAAAAAATGCTACATCAGCATATTAAAAAAAAAAAATTAGGACCAATTGGGGGGATATTACTGTATTTTAAGCATAAAGGCTCAATGTTCTTAAAGCAAAAGCAATAACCAAGTTCCTGGCTAAAAATAACATGAAATTTGGGACCTTGGCCAGGGGATTCAGCAGATTTAGACCCAATAGAGAATTTTGGGGCGGTAATCAAACTGGGAGGTGATTCAAAAAAGGCATTCACCTTAGAGAATTTGCATTTGCTTTTTGAACAAAAATGTATCAATATCAGTTAAGATATCATCACAAATTTCGTCTCCAGAGTGCCAAAATGAAATCAAGAAGTAAAGAACAAGGGACATCAATGTAATATTAACTGCACGCATCAATTGGATCGATTTATTATTAATAAAATGGGTTGGGCTTAAAATTTATATATATTTCACCTTTATCCGTAACGCTAAATTTTCTGAAGGAAATTTTTTGAACATATTTAATTATTTTCTTTTACTTCAAGTGTGACTATGTTTAAAAGAAAGAGGATTGGAAAAGAGAGATTCAGAGAAAGTATCCCAGATTATTAAAATTAGGCTGGTTTTTCATATATATGAAACTTTTAAAAAATTTCATTCCAAGAGTTTAGGAAAAAATATATATAATTATTGAAAGTTTTGAAATAAGAAAAATTAAAAATCGTGAAGTTCAGAGAATGCAATAAATTAAGGCAATGCTGTTTCTTTGGTACATTTTCTTTATATCCAAAAAGTTCCCATAAAAAGTTTTTTCCTGATTTAAGGCCTAGAAACTAGGCAGGTATATATAATAAACTAGAATATAAATTATTAGGGCAGGAGTGGAGTGACACCACCACTCCTACTTACCTGAGGAGCTTGCACTTGGCATCTGTGGTTTACGGCCTATCAGATCTAGCAAAGGGCATTTTGTATTAAAAAAATAAAAATCTTTTAGGACTAAAGATAATAAAAAACTTTTAGCGGAATTCTTTTGTAATACGAAAGGAAAACTACCCGCCCGATTCTTTTTTGCCCTAGACAACTTTTTAGATTAACTCTAGATTATCCTTGAAAAAGTTAAATTTGTAAATTACTATTCTTCAAAATAGGTTTACATTTAAACATTTACTTGTGTAAAAATCATTGTTTAAGTGTCTACTAAAGAAAAAATCCCAAAGTGTTCAATTCGGTGATTAGTGAGGCCATTCAATTATTGGATTCAACGCAAGTATAAGATTGTTGAAAATATCTGTCAACCCTTCGCTAATTTCAATCTTTCTCTGTGTTGAAGCACCATTTTGTATCCTACAAATTCTACTTAATCTATTAGAATAATTGTTGTTGAGGCCGGAAACTTTTCTTTAATTGATCATGTTATTGTCGCAAAAAATAACGGATCAAAAAGATTTCCATCCTCAAATTTCTGAGCAGAGACATCTTCTTTTAGCAAATAACTCATTCCAAGTTTAATTTAGCCATTCTTGTGTAATGGTGCATAAGGTGAACTATTATGGTTAATGACTTTTTAATCCCAGCATTGTAAAATAATGAGCGTGGTCACGGATATGACTTGCACGAGAGAATGCGTTAGTCTTGCCTACATTTTAAGAAAGGAAAAATAATATAATCTTTCCTGTGGCTAAACTTAATTACCTCTTTACTCTTACGAGCAGGGTAAATTCCCACAACGCTAAATATAATAATAAGAACCTCGTTATGAACACGAGGTTACAGAAAACCAATTATAGGCTAAGTTGGACTCTATGCCAGTCTTAAGAAAACCCAAATGTGTACAAACAGTCAAGTAACAATGATAAGTTACATTAATTACTTGAATCAGAGTTCAAATTATGCCAATCAATCTTATAAGATTATTCATAATCCTAGAGTTTCCCTTCATATATAGCATAGCCTAGTTTTGGTAAAGGCTAAACAAAGAAAACATAGAAAATTAATATATTAAAGTTATTATTATCAGCCGCAAAGCTTGTAATTTGGAAGTTCTCCTTTACTTAATTAAAGTTATAAATAAATATATGAGGTTTGGAGAAACATGAATATCATATTTACAAATATACAGTTTATACAATACATAAAAATAAAAATCTTAATAATACTTGAGAGAGAGGTCTAAGGTACATAGGCGCCAAATTTGACAACTCTAAGAGAATTACATTGCAGTAGTAGTGCACTGAATAATTACACAAAAAATAGAAAACATTAATTGACTAATTACACAAAATCTAGAGCAAATCAATTTCAATATGAGCGCCTTAAGTGGTTGGAGGTGAACTGCATAAAATTGGGGAAGTTCAAATTTAAATAAGTATTGGTAGCAAGTTAGTTGGTTGTGTGGGAGGAGGTTAGTTAGTTGTATTATGGGTAATCACTAAAGGAGCTGGAGATTGTTGTTTCTATATTACATTAATATATACATTAAAAATACACATTAAAAATATATTACAAATAGATAAACAATTACATAAATATATACATTACATTTAAATATATATTATAATTACATAAATTTACATAATGAAACCTTTTAACTAGTAGTATACATAACACTACCCAAGTCCACCTGTTCAGTGCTAACCTTGGATAATTTTTCTGTGTCTCTAGATGCTTCCGGTTTCGACTACACTTATGGCTAATATTTTTGTATATTCACTCACGGGCTTTCTTAGAATAAACTGTCGTGCAGGGAAATAAGTGTGGACCCATATCCTTTCAATAAGGATAAAAGAAAGTGAAACCTTCGTAATCCGATTGATGGAATGTACTTTTAGAATAAGGGAAAAGATAGAAAAGAGAGAACAGTGAAAAAGTCATTTAAAAGAAGAAAATGACGAAACATTCAACGAATTACTAGGTAAACCATATTGCCATTGATTAGCCATAAATACTTGAATGGTTTAACATCTAGTACGCTTCGAACGATATATATATATTCCCTTAGAGGTTAGCTAGTTTTTTTGTTTAATAAGGCTGCACCTTTTAGGACTCTACAAGAACAGACAATGATTAAAATATAATATTTAGGGTTGCCTAAATTACTTCCATTAAAACAAACAAAATATGTCGTTAATAATGGAATGAGAAATATAGGCAATACATATCATAGATGATATAATATCTCCCAAATCAACAAGGAAAGTCCAATGAGTTCAGTAATTCGAAGTGATTTTTTTTATCAATGGGAAAGAATTCAGAAATGGGAAAAATATAGATTTATTCAATATTTATTATAGGTAATGAATAAGTGTTATTTATTTTTCTACCATAATCATTGATTTAGATTATTTTGGTAGATAATACAATATGTTGAGCTTAATAAATATTATGCAACAAGCATGAAACTATCTATGAATACAAATATGAATTTATATGCCTAATAAAAAGAAAAACCAAAACAGGGAAAAAACTGCATTTTGTCTATGCCTCTTCTTGTCGTGTTTCTGCCAACTGTACAGCTTCAGATTAGCAAATAATGATGAATTATAGAGAGTTGATAACAAATTTAAACATTCTAAGCGTATACAAAATTGCTTTTGTTACAAACACCATCTGTGTTTTGTAATTTTACTAAGTCTAAGGAATTAAAACAATAAGACACCTCAACCTTACACTCATAGAAGAAGGGAGCATGAAAATCCGTGTATGACTATATAAATAAAATTCGAGGATTGTATTTATGTCTTCTGCCTTTAAATTTGTTATAAGCATAAAAAGGAGATAGTGAAAAATATAGAAATGCATTCATCTTATGCATCTTTGAAAGGTTGAAAAGTATATGAATTATCTGTAGGTTAAAAATTTGATGGCGGAAAACCTACATTTTGGGAATTTCGAAATTTAAAGGTTTCAAAGCTATCGAAAGAACAAAGATCTATGATATAAATTTTTGGACGACGTGTAGGCGGGTTGGGAACTGGAACGTCCAGGAACGTCATCACCGACTTTTCTGTCCGGCAAGTGACATTATCCTGCCTGAAAATTGCAGATTGTACTTCAATCGCTAGGAAAGGAGCGAAACATGCTGCTTCAGCAATTACTTCTAAACTTGTCAATATTTCTAACAAGTAAGTGTAAATGTAGTCTAAATCATGTTACAGACCATGACACTTTTCTCTGCAAAATTCACCCTCTTTTTTATGAAAGTGACAAAAAATATCTCGCTTCCTCCGACAACATAGGTCATAAGATTTTATAGATTAAAATAATGGAGTGTTTGATAGTATCTGTAAATGCTTCACTTAAAAGATTACTTTTGTAGAAGAGCTTTACGATCCTTACCGGCATATGAGAGTCGTTGCACATAAAATAGTTATGAGCGAATATAAACATTGTTAAAATTTTGGAATTTTTCATTTTCTTCAGCTAAAGAGGAAAGCAGACTCGATGGGAGATATAGAATTTCATTGCCGCTCGATTTGAGGAGCATAGATGAAAAAAACAGATTTTTTTAATATATCAACAGAAACACTTGTAAGATTATGGCTGTATTTCAGAAAACGATAAAAATAACCAATGTGAAAATAGCATAATAGGGACCGTAATTTTTTAAAACGCAGATTTTCCAATAACACTAACCATCACTAACTTTATTGTCTAATTCTTTTTACCTGATTTAGGACAAATTTGATGTGCTGGATCCAAAAATCACATTGGTCTTGGTCAATTAGTTCAGTTTTTTTATTCATCACCTGATAACTTTTTTTGTTTTTTAACATGTGAAAGTATTTTATATTTATATGAAGCAAAAACGCGGTAATATTTAACGAATTGGTATTTTTCTTTTGCAGGTGAATTAAATGGATTTAGCCAGAAGATCTTGCAAAAATAAGTCAAATGTTTTCTGGTCCATCTGCGGTGAATACACGATTGTTCCTAACAGAAAGAAAGTCACAACTTTCATTAAGGGTCCTTACCATGCTTATTTTGGCATAGATCTTGGTGAGGAGAATAAAGTTTGGGCGCCACAGATGGTATGTAAGACATGAACGAGTATTTGCGTAGTTAGATCAAGGGCATGTACAGTTGTCTGAAGTTTCCATGTATTAGAGGAAGCCAACCAAACATGGCACTCAATGCTAATTCTCTACTATTGATTTGACTGTGAATAAGAAAATGAACCAGAACAGCCTCTATTTTTTTGGTTTTCAATCAATTCTTGGTTCTGTAGCTTTTTGTATGACGATCTGGAAAATCGATATGTCCGTTGATGTAACAAAACCTATTTGGATGATTCTTACACGTACAATCTATTGTAATACAAATCAAGACCTGAAAAATGAATAAAATAGGTTTTGTATGGTTACTCATCACTAGATGTGACAAAGCTGAAGTAATATACAGTTGGATGATAGCGCAAAAATGATTCCGAATCAGTTGGAAAAACTATGACCTTTGACAAAAATGTTTGAAAGGCAGGCCAGGGAAATAATGATAAAATATATAGTATTAATCATTGGACAGGCTATTTATTTGACAGAGTTGTTTTTACAAATGGCGTTCATGAATTATGAACGATTATTAATATTCAAAGGAGACAAGAGGAGAAATTTGAGAATCTAGAGGTAGATGCATGGCATAGAATCTATAGTTAACTCGCATTGGGCAGGGTTTTAAGGGGTGACAGATAGCTAATGAAAATTGACTTGAAATTATGCATTGTATCTCAAGTTGGTTAAATTGTAAACGACAGCTTACCTCTATGAAAAAAGGGCAATGATAAAACTTCAGAAAGTGTAATCGGTGAGGCTGATTTATGCTGAGGTAGCAAGTTATGAAAAGATCCAACTGATATAGGTCGTACGTTAATAGGTATCACGAGCTGATACCTATAAAGATTTGATTTGTGCAATGTATATGAGTATAGCATAAATTAAAATGAATTTAATTGCTGTGCTAATATTGGTAGTAGTTTCAGTTCCATACTTGCAAGATAAGTGCGAACACGAGGGTCTTTTATAATTTAATGGTACTAAATAGATTATGTATGGATTTTAGCGTGTATTTCCTTACCATTAGATGAGATCACCTTTTTCAAATAATCGTTAATAAGGCAAATCTTATGACTATTAGATCAACAACCCCCAAATGCCATTTTTTTACGGAATTGGTCTAAACACCTTATATTTGGTTTTGAGATTGTTTTTATATGAAGAAATTTTTCAGAATTTTTGACTCATTGAGCACTTATTAGACATAATGATTAATCTCTAAATGTGCTTGCAAAAATAAATATATACAAGGTATTACACAAAAAGTTAACAGATCTTTGAATAGTTATTATTCAATAACTATTAGACATATTTTGGTAATGTAAACCTTTTAGGCTAACAAACACTTCGCTTTCGATTTTAAAACTTTCACTTAATTTTCTTTTATAATATTGATACACAAATGATTTTGATGAAGGGGAAAAATTATTTCCGCAGGAAAATGAATTATGAATATCGGAAATTGAAAATTAACAAATTGATCTGTCCATTAATAAAGAAACACTACATATCCGTAATAAGAATAAATCAAACCGTTTCAAATTCGGAGTTCTTGGGGTCATTAATTTGTTTAATCTAGAGCGACAATGACTTTGCTAAAAGGTTCTCTTAATATTTCTCTTAGTGGATGCGGTCTATGTATGTGCTGAGGATCCCTCCTGAATCCCCCAAACACTATTAAATTGATTTCAATAAATACAGAGAAGTACCAGGATGATGGATTGAGTTTGGTATCTCCAGTAAAATTATTGTCGTACACAATTGGTAGACATCATGGCCATTCCAGTAAGGTTAATCGAAAAAGATACTTTTTGCTGACATATACATCACACAAAGTAGACTTCTAGAGATTGTACAGCAAAACATACGGTCGATTGTTCCTGAAAGTTCTGCCTTATCATTTATCACAATTTTGTCCAAGAAATGAACTTGTTTATGAAGAAGCCATTCCTTAATTTATCTACGACGAGGGAAGTCAATTTTAAGAATTTGGTACTTTGCATTTATCTTATAGAGATAACATTTCTACTAGCATTTAAAATGCTGTTAGATGATGACTTTAACAATTGTATGTTTTCTTTCTGATTGGTAGGTTTGAATTTTTGAAGAATTGCCATCGGAAGCTTTTCAATATTTTCAGCTCTTCTTGTGATTTTCCCCTGACCCAAACAACCAGTAATTAGGTTTTAGTATGTTCTTCATTCTTGGTTTTCTCTGCAATTTGGTAAATGCCTATCAGGCAAACAAATGCTAAATCAATTTTATGCATGTTAAATACTGCAAGTTCTAATAAAGTTTGTGATAAATATTCGTTGATGAAAGGATCTTTTGAAGTGATATCTTCTGTAATCGTAGAAACGATTTGAGCTACCAATGAAGAGAACATACTATTTTATGCATTCAAGTGGCATCAAAGCTACTTAGAAAAATAGGAGAATCATGTGGTGCCAGAAGTCGAATTATTTTTATTTATATAAATTTGTTAATTTTCAACTTCTGAATTTATTTTTTTTTTACTTCTTGCAGAAACACTCCACCAAAACCATTTGTGCATCAATTTCCTAAAAGCAAATAAAATGAAATGTTTTTACTCGAAAGATAAATAGTTGTTGATAAAAGAAATTTTACAGGAATAAAACAGGAGTGGTTTTGAATAATATTAATTCGAATTTCAATTAACATTTTTATGAGGTAGGAATGGACTTAATAATTGATAGCGTATGTTTAGGGGCATATTTAGTTAATTCGTTTCTTATGATCTTTAGGGTATTTTTTGAAGTCAGTTTTTAATTTTCCACTAAATATTATCTGACTTCAGTGAATGCTCGCTGATTGATCATAAGCTCAGTATGAGGAAATGCCCTCAAAGGACCACCGTGAGAGAAAGCCCCTTAGAATTACCCTTCTATTATTTCAAAATGACGTGAGCCAGCGTGAGGATTTTAGAAAGTCGAGTAAGAATCCGTCACTCGCTTAATCACCCGTCCCAGCTGTGTTTGCTTTCAGACGCCAATCGTCCCTCCCTCCCCTGCCATAACGCCGTGTGTAGCCACTTTAATTCTACGGCCATAACGCGAAGCAAGTTTCATCGTCTGGAACGACGCGTTATCATAAATTGTGTTTGCTTAGACTAGCGCCAAGTATCCCCTAGGGACCGCAAGGCCTGAGGCGTCTATCAGATCATCCACCTGGTTATTTAACCAGAAGCTAACCATCTCTCAAGGAGATTGAAAGCCCGCCATCCATTCCGTCCAGACTGCCTTCTGTTTCCCGTAAACCCCCGTAACCCGTCGTCTTACGTCGTCGAAGATCTTACATCTTCACTATCTATTCAAGATTCTGGTTCTTTCGAGACTGAGACTCTCTGCTGATTTGCAGAATCGTCTCAAGGGGAGATTACGCCTCTTTGAAGCAGAGAAAATCTCATTCTTTATCACTAAGTAATCCAACCCTTTCTTTGAGTCCTCCTCGTCAGGACTCCCAAAAGTATCTTCTTGAAGACCTATGCCGTTGTCTTCCACCCCCATCCTATTCGCTCGCGCTGGAAGGTAAAGCGATCTTGTATGGTAATTCCAAGATTACCTCGTTAATCTTTACTTAATTCATTTAATTACCATAAATAATTCGTTCCTCCTTTTCTATATATATCAATTGCCCCACTTTTATTATATACATTAAAATTCTATTTTGGGGGTATTGTCTCTATATATCCTTTGAAAAAGCAAACCATTAATCTAAACCCGGTCAACCGTAATTCGCACTCTTTATTAATCGCCCCGAACTATCTCAGGTGGCCTGTGGTCAGCTGTCTGCACGTGCTTGTGTACGACTATGAGCAACGAGCTAGTCTACACAGGTATACCTCGAGAGTCAGTTATCTTCATAGGAACTATCAATCACCTAGAGTTTGGACTAGTAATCCTGCTCGTATCCATAGAGAGAAAGAGATATACGATATTAGAAGAAAATAAATTATATAAAAGTAAAGAAAGGTTAAGAACCTAATTTCCGCCCTCGAAATGATTAACATTTAGGATGTAGAGACGGAAGATTAAATTTGGATAAGGTTCTATAGAGACTGGGACTAATAAGATGAATCGCGTAAAAGGGGATCTAAAAGGTGGAGGTATATTTGATAAATCTAAATGAAATAATCATTTTTCTGTAAAAGGTCATGAAAAGTAAAATAAGAAAAAATAAAATTTAGAGATAAAAGGAAGTGGAAAGTGTATTATTTAGCTGGGAAAAGGGATGAATAATGAGGAAGTGTTTCCAAATTTGCTAAAAGAAACTAAAGATGATGATAGCTAATGGTTTGTTAGATAAAGGAGTAAACATATTTGCTTTTTTGTAATTGACAGCAGAATAAAGAGAAAATGAGAAGGAAATAAATTTCGTAATAGGAAGCAAAACAAGAAGGTATTGGACAGGAAGAGACGGACTGAGACAAATAAGTAGCACTGAATGAGAACAATGCTCAATCAAATTCATTAAATAGTCTAAAGATCTCCCTTATTGTCGCAATGAAAGATCGATATCATATCTTTTAATTGATTAAAAATAACTAGTTCTTTTCTAATAAAACCAAAAAACTAACACTTTATACAAATGGACAACAATAATTGAATAAATATATATCGTTGATAGTACATAATGACAAAGCTAACCTGGATTCAGAATAGGTTGCTCTTGTTTAACTAATTTCTTATTACCTTTCACTATATAACTGATAAATATGATTGGCATAAACTGGAACAATTATTTAAATTGATTTTAAAAAAATATTCAATCCTATCCCTTAAGGGAGTGTTCGAAAAGCTTGGAGAGCAAAGAATGAGTTAGACTATTACGATAGATCAAAAGCTGTCCCACAAACCGTAAACAAAGAATTTGGATAAATGAAGATTCAGCTCAGTGAGGCAAAATCTCTATCGACGTAGCTCTTAAACGAGATAGATTCAAGATTTTTAAGCAAGATTGTCTAGCTAACGAAGTATATCAAACGAGGTCATGTAGTGAAACACGGCCTGGTTGAAAAAAAAAGAACAAGACTTAAAAGAGATATTTAGTCTTTCGGTTATATCGCAGAAATTTATTATCTCGTTAGGTGCAAGTTAATGTGGAGCAATGCTCTGAGAATTTCTTTAAGCAGTAGGGTGTCATTAAGTAGAAAACGTGTCAGCAGGATAAGATCTAGTTGTATTTATTTTCACTTACTTTAAATTTAAGAAACAACAAGAAAAATACTAAAATGCAAATAGAACACTCGATTTTATTGCAAAAAAATTTAAATGTAAATGTAAAGAAATGGTTGTCGTATTATTTCAGTCAATTCTGCGTTTACAGCTGAAATATGCACTCAGTTCCATTCTCTCTCTTTCTCATAAAGAAAGTAGAGAGAGAGCTGACACCCACTTGTCGTGGGAAGAGAGCTTGTGCGTACCCTTGACTTTTCGAGCTATGTCGGCGGGGGTACCTAACTTCTGGCACCCTTGGCAGGGTTTTCCTTGTCGATTTGGTCGGAAATTAGGTTCCAGACTAAGTGCGCCTTTCTTTATCTTTCTTTATCCTACTCTATCCTTCCTCTTTTTTTTACATTAATCCTATTTCTTCTACTTATACAACAAGAAAAAACTGCACCACCGGCAAAATATGGGTGTCAATTAGTACTAGTGTGTACTAAACACCAGCAAGAAACTCCGTTAGTAGGTCAGAAAAGTGAAGCCGTTTAGCAGCCCCAAATCTGCAGTAAACAGTGGACTGCTTGCAGAGATAGGCGTGTAGGGTGATCAACAATTGTGCGAAAATATAGGTAAAATATTTAGCACTAAGAAAATACACACAAGTAGGACAGGTTTTTCCATGGATGAACAATAAGAACGTTGAAAAGAGATGAAAGAAACAAAAGTGCTCCCCTCCCACAATCACTAAAGGAAAATGGAAATGGATTTCAAAAGCATTGCCCCCCGAGCAACGCGGGAACACCCACGCCTGGATAGAGATAAAGTTGTCGAGACACTTTACGGACATGTGAAATTTGCATTCGTAAAGCTCATACACAAAAATATAGGTTATCAATAGCGTTCTGATACCAGGAAAAAGATGCCTAAAGATTAGTACAGCAAGAGGGAGAGGGAGCCTAAAAAAAATAAGGTTAAAATCATCCATACAACGATAAATTCTCAGAGATAGGAGCGTAATTTGTCCCCAAAAAATAATAAATCGATGTAAGGTTGGTTAAACTTGCACGGCAGCGTAATTGAAACAGAATAGATAAAAAAATAACAGGATAAATATACACCAAATCATCAAATCTGGAGATTCTACTCATGTATTTAAATTAGTATGCAATAATACACAAATGGAAAAAAGATTGCAACCAACTGGCTACTAGTATTTGACATAAGACCACCAGCAGATAACATCGAAAAAGAATAATTATATTAACTTTCATATCTGTTATAACTGTTTGACTCAATGAACGGTCCCGTAACAGGGACAAAATGTTCAGAATAAACAGCAGATTATGGATGGAAGGAATACCCCTCGACTAGAAACGATCACTAGTAATTAATTACCACGTGAAAAGAAAGGTAATAATAGAGAGGAACGAAAATGAAAGGACATAGGCAAAATAAATACTACAAAAAGCCACATACGCAGAAGTTGCTAAACAACAATAAACGAAATGAAGGAAGCTAAAACAAATATAACTATTCCACATGGAGGAGGTTGAGGACCTATTAGTATGCATTTTCTATACATACCTGGCAAACATTAGCAAACCATGAACAATTTCAGTCGCGCTCAACCAGATTCTTATCAAGAAAGAAAGAAATAAAAGAACTCCAGTGAATCTAGGATAATTTGAAATTCTCAGAATGGATATATAACAAAGGAAAGTAAACAATTTTAGGAGGAAACTCAAGTAAATAAAACCAGCCAAGAAAGGCAAGAAAGAAGAAAAACTTCAATCGTCCCCAAGTGCATTGAGGATATGCGTCAAAATTTGAATGGACATATTATAAAGTAAAGAAACCCTGACCTTGGAACCTAAGAAAAAAGTGAAGTTAAGGAGAGCATGAAAGAAGAAAACATCAAGCATCCTCAAGCGAAAGCGAAGAAGAGAAGCCACATATTGTAATGAGAAAAAAAGGTGTGTGAAGCCAAATATCTAAATATGGAGATTTATGCAAGTGACGTCATGAAAAATAAAAAAAAAGGATGTAGTCCAGGTATTCAGGGAAGAGAAGTGCAAATATGCATTTAAAGGAGAACACGATGAAAAGAGAGTAGACAAAACTTTCATGGAGGGTAAAATCAGAATCAAGAAAGGGGATGTGGTAACACTCTTAAATTCAACATTTCACCAAGCGAAGAGTAGGAAACTTAATTTAACTACAAGGTCGATATAGCGAGGAAAGCCACAAAGCAAATCTTTCCGAATGAAAACTTAGATCCAAGCACCAAACGTATTGAAACAATTTACAGAATAATGAGAAGCAAAGAACATAGAAACCTGCAAATTCTTAAAAAATACAAAGGCATTGATCTGAAAAGAACAAACAAATATAAAGATTATAAGAAAGATCGATCCAGGCATTGTACCCCTCTCTGATCTTGTAGTTAGAAATGAAGGTAACAAAGTAAATATGTAACTAGAGCGTCATAGTGGCCAGCACAACAAGAGGAAAAAATGAAGGAGCGATTGTATTTGAGGTCTCAAATACAAAGCAATACCGAACATCTATGAAGTATAGCTGATAAAAGAAAATTAGAATTCGCATTGCTCGTAGTATTTGGTAACTAAATTACTAATGACAGTATCCAGACCAAACTTCATTCATATGTAATGGTGAACCATCAAAGTAGTTCTATTTGAACACCTTTAGGTAAAATAAATCCTAAATACCAAAACACAGCTATTATATGTCTCTGTAATAGTCATATATGAACTCAAATTGGCCCAAATACACTGGAAACTCACATATCCCTGAAAAGGGAAATCGAAAGCTTTCCTCTTGATTGCCAGGAGCATAAAGGCAAAACACGTGAGATGAAACTGATTTTTCATTAATCACTGCGAAATAAATAAAACGTCTGTGGCAGAGATCGAGAAGTTTTTATGTCATTCCCCTGCCGAAGGACTTTCCTTCAATCTATGGTAATCCTGCCGTGGAAAAATCTAATCATCTTATTCTGAATTGAACAGTAGACAGCTTTTGGATGACAAGTAACTAGGAGAACTCGGTACGTTATATGGCTTAAAAGGAATCTTCATCAAGAGTAAAAGGAACAAAGTAACAAAATAATATGTGTTTAACTTAAAAGAGGATTCTCGTATCTGAAAACATGTCTAGCGCAGGTTGATTCCAAAATGAAAGGTATGGTCTCATCATTGTAATTGGTTTGAACTGCATACGTGAAACACTCGCGCGTTTCCCTGCAATCCCCTCCGCAAACCCAGTGCACTGGCAAAACAATCCCAACATTATTCTTTCTTTGTGAGAACAAGCATTCATCTATTTCTATTGTCAATACATTTACACCGATCTTTATAGGATTTGGGATCAACGAATTTGCGCACACTTCACGGAGAGAGTTCTTCCAGTCCGTTATTATGGACTAGAAGAACCTTCTCCTTGAAGTGTGACATGACATGACATAGCATGACATTTTAAGTTGTTCTTTACTAAGAAACAGTAGGTGTTAAGTTGTTGCACAATGCTTAACGAAAAAGATGATTGTTAACATAGGTATTTTTGACCCTTCTAACCAGATATCGCTTCTCAATCCTGATTTGCTTTTACAGCCTTTTTTGTGACAGCGCCATACAGGTGGGTAATGGAACTACAATAGTTTCTGCTTTGTCTATTTTTGCAAATTCCCTGCTGATGCACAATACCTCTTTCTTGCAAATACTTGACTGCTTGTTTAATATTTCGTACCTCCCTGGCTAGTCGGTACGTTGTCATTTTTTACGGGTGAAATCAATGCTTATGTTTCCAAACAAACCAAAGACTATCGTGAAGCTAAAAGTGTCATAGGTTACTATCTCGAGTAATCGGCTATTCAGCCATCTATCTGAGGAGCTACTCAACAAAACAAAGGATTTCGTAAAACTAAAAATGTCCCTCGAGTAAACTGACATTAAAGAAAAAATACCTGAGGAGCTACTCACCACAGTAACCGGCTCTTTAGCCGTCTGGATGAGGAGACGAAATTGTGCCATAATAATAGAAAAGGTCCACTAAATTTCTAAAGCTTTAAAATTAATGAGTCTCGATTAGAAATACCCAAGTACTCATCTGGTTTATTGAAGCCAATCACACGTTCAAAGACAATGAAGCTCCAGAAGAAAACGGAAAGGTTTAACCATTAATTCATACCTGGTAGAATTGCATTATGGACAAAAGCTCACTGGTATACATAAAAAGAGGAAAGGATAAAAATAATTTCGGATAAAAAAGACAGTTTTTATTTTTATGTTATAATAAAAGTTGTGTTCTTCAAAGCTCTCGGCCCTTCTGTATACAAAATTTTAAAGTTATCATCATCACTAACTCTTTTATTTAAGAAGGGGATTTTTTTTAGTATTTAAATAACACTTTCATCTTGGTTTGGTTATGACTTATGTTTTGTTTATTAAAGTTATTTCTAATAAACATCATCATCATCATCATCACTAACTCTATAATTTAAGAAGGTGATTTTTTGAGTATTTGAATAATAATTTGATCTTAGTTTGGTTATGACTTATGTTTTTTTATCAAAAAAAAAATAGTTAGATTCAGAAATAAATATAGGTATCGAAATTTTGTGAAATTTTAGAACCCAAAGAATCTCAAATGGTGAAGTACAGAAAATTGATTTTTATATATCTTCTATAACTCTAGATTTTAGCAACGTGATATTTTGAAAGGGGGGAAATTTAGTTTAGGGTTCCTTTTTAAAATTATTAGAATTGGCAAAGTCCAGAAAATTAAAAAAAAATTAACAATGGCTGCTTTTTCTAGATTTTAAATTTAAGTCTTAGTAGCGAAGCGCAAGCTCCCCAATAGAGGGAGAGTGGCGAAACCATTGCCTGGTTTCTTAAAACGAAAACCTAAGGTTAATTTTAGCTAGGAATGATGAATAGTCCAATGATAGAAAGAATTAAATATACTCTTTAAAAGTATAGGAAATAATTTTATAACTTTGAAAGGAAGCAGATTTTGTCTTTTCCTGAATTTCGATATTTCATATTATTTCCTAATAACTATATACAAATAGTTAATAGTTATGATAGTTATATATAAAATTAGGTTAATTTCCTATTTATCTAACTAAGTTAATTGTGCTCTATTTGATGAAGTACTCAAATCGATTAGAACTGCTAAAGAACTAAATGGTTTCTGACATGGAATTATATTCAAAACTCGAAGAACAATTGCATGTTAAGTCCAGCCAAATTCAAAATTATTGCGTGAAAAACAAAAATCACCCAACATCTTCTTTCTATAGAAATAAACGCGAATGTGTGTGCGTGCCCATCTCAAAAACGGCTCCACAGATTTTTTTAACTTTGCATGCAGATGGGGTTTGGGGCCAGTAGTACGTACATACATATACTCATTTGGACCCACAAAACTCTGTGAGGCCCGTGGGTCTCACAAAAAAGGGGGTTAGGCAAATGTAACCGAAAGACTTTGATGACGTCATAAATATGGAAGAAATTTTATGATTAGAAACAAGAGGATTAGCTTCGCCACTCCTCCTTACAGAAAGCGCTTGCGCTCAGGTAGCAGACCTTTGGTCTCTGGCCTACGGCCTATTATATTTCTCTTTTTTTTCTTCAGGGAAATTTGCTCTTATAATTGCCATGCCAAAATTTTAATAAATTTTCTGAATTCACAAAAGTTTGATACTTATATTTATTTCTAAACTTAAAAAAGTTATTTGTTTATATTTTAATGGAATTATTAGAAACTAGCAGTTGTTTGTCCAAGGTTTGTTCTAATGAATGAGTTTACTTTAAAGTCAATTGCTGTTTGTTGCGAAGCTTCTCTTCAGTGCATCAGTCTAATATTGACCAATGTCGGCTTAGAGAAGTAAATTTTTGACATAATTCGAAATTCAAGAGGATAAGAAATCTTTATACCTAAGAAGATGAGGCCAAGAAAATGAAAAAAAGTTTTGAAAAACCTCTCCTAATTTGAATATCACACTTCCAAAGGCGTAGATGATGTTCCTTCCAAAAAGTTAAAACCGGATTAAAGGACAGTCTGATGTCTCAGATTGCATTAAACTTTCTTGCGCCAGCCATGTGAAATGCTTAATAATGCAGTTGCCTACACAGACATTGTGCATAATTTCATTATGTTTGCCAACCAGTTTGATGGCAATTGTTTATTTCATAGCCTTGCCAAAGCCTTGCAGCGACTTGATATTAAGGCAGATCATCTGTCGCTAAGAGCTCATGCTTCAGAACTGTTTGAATCGAAAAAAGAACGTTTCTTACCGCTCCTTGATGCAAACTCTGGTGACCCTAAATTGCCATACTATAATTTTTTTATTGGCGACAACCTATCATTGGGAAATATCATTTATGAAAACGCAAATATAATCATCATTTTAGCATATTGGAAGAACTTGCACTAAAATGTTTTCTTGCCATCGCATGAAATGTTTTCTCACTCAAGTGTAGAAGAAGCAGATATAGGAATTAAGACTGGGTATTATCGACAGGACCATCGTGCTGAGTCTCAGAGAGTTTCTGAAGATCCCAATCAAACGAAAGCCAGAAGAGTATCCAAAGCTGCAGGAGCTGAAGGAGCTGAAGGAGCGCGTCAAAGAAGGGCCTTTAAAACTTTAGATTACAGGAGAAAGATGATAAAAGTTAATGCTGAAAGGATGATAAGAGTCAATGCTTCTGAAGACAGTAATCAAAAGCAAGCCAGAAGAACAACCAACGCTGCACAAATGAGAAAAGTGAGAGATGCGGGGTTTTTTTCGATCTACATATAGCAGCATTTAATTATGATCCCAAGGAAGACTATTCAAAGCACACTAAGTTGTCCATTGAAAGTTTGGAAAATTAATGTAAGTATTGCAAAGCACTAAATTTCAAGGATAAAACCAATGCTCTTTTTTGCAGAAATTAAAAAGTTCAATTAGAAGAACTACCTATTCCAAGTCAACCAGGACTTTCCTTATTTGATGGATCCAACCTAGATTTAGTTGAATTTTTAAGAGTCATAAGAGCTTACAACAACTACTTCTCTATGACATCATTTGGAGCTAATGATGTAACTTGGCCAGGGTGGAATTCAACATTCAGAGTCCAAAGCCAAATCTCTCACAGAATTGGCTGAATTTATCCTTTGCTGAATCAGCCCAGCAGGTTTCATCATATCTACTTCATTGAGGAAGAGAAAGTTTAGGCACATATGAGAGCAAATATGTGTAAAAATCTACAACTAAACATAGTGTTGAATCTCTAAAAATTTCTTCTCCAAAACAATGTTTATATCAGAAAATTCAAGACAGCTTTGGGAAGAAGTAAAAATGAATAAGTCAGATTGATTATCAGAGCAGACAAAACTCCGAAAGGTAAACATCAAAGAAGATTCAAATCTCCTACAACAAATGAAGATGGCCATTTAATTGTAGGACAAGACTTTGAAAAAATAGATATTGTTCTACCATATAAAGATGGAAATTTGAAGAAGGTCGCTGAAACTCAGTGAGCTTAGGATTCCTTACAGTACTCTTTGATATTCCGACATCAAACTGATGGTTATAATTTTCTTTTGAAGCGAAGAGATCCAAAAAACTGGAACAAAGAATAACAAGAAAATATCTGCTCAGGATTGTTATGCCTATAGAATAATGGTGAGGCGGGAAAATTTCAATTTGCTATTAAGATTTAAGCAACTTCTCAATCAATTCTTAGTTGATATGTATGACAAGATTGAGTTCGAGAGACTGTTGATCATCAAGCTGCATCAGAAAATGCTAAGAACAGAGGACTAAATCCACCTAAAAGATGCAGTTTTAAGTGATGGCACTGAAAATAATACTGGCGAAATGATGATTTTGCCTTCCTCTTTTACTGGAAGTCCCTGGTACATGCAGGAGAGAGTACAGGATGCAATTTGCTATATCAGACATTATGGCAAACCTAACTTATTCATAACCTTTATCCGTAATCTTACATGGAAAGAAGTGCAAGAAAATCTTCTTCCTATACAATCTGCGACTGACAGATATGATATTGTGGCAAGAGTATTTAAGCTTAAAGTGGACAAACTCAGCGTTCATTCCGTTCACCACACCTTAAGATCACTCGAAGTAACGCTTTCCTTAAGAGACCTGGTCATCTTAGCTGATATCCATGGCAACAATTACTTTTTTCTTCCCCGAAGAAAGACTCCATTTTAGCTTACATTTTATTCCTATCCATTAATATCATAATTAGCAGCAATATATGCGTTTATTCACCATTGAAAACTTAATGCTATCCTCTATATTTAAATAAATCACTGAGGCTTCTTGTACAATTCATTTTACTTTTCTCCTTTCCTTTAAAATGACTATTTCCAATAAGCGTAAAAAGGATGTTCCAAGATTTCTCCAAATAGATACACATCATTACTTATTTATTTCGTATACATGACAATCCTGGCATCTTGAAATTATGTGCAATTTCAGTATATGAATTCGGATCAACGGGTAGTGGCAGATGTCAACTTTATTTTCGTCTCTTCAACTTCTTATGGAAAAATAAAGATAAAGAGGATGACAAGTTTTCAGATCACTTTTCTCCTTCTCATTTAGTAGTAGCCTTCATTGTGGAACTTAGTAATGTTTGGAAGATATGTGTTACTTCACTGACCCTAACGTCCTAGTTAATATATTTTAGGGTAAGCAGCTTACACACAATTAACAATTATATTAACTTTAAAAATTTTCCTAGGAATCGTTTTCGCTCAAATTCCGCCAGATGTTTATAGGGTTTCCTTTCTCTCTCTAATAAATAAAAAAATATTCATTATACTCAGTTTTAGGTGACAGACAATAATGTTTACCTTCTATTGATTATATCTGCCAGAAATCTACTTATTTCTCTTCACTAACTAAATTCTTGCCTACCACTGGCTGTCTAAAATCTTTATTCAATACCTGATATTCACACTGCATCAGAATTTCTTGCAGGTCATGTCACAGAGTGTTGCTATTTTATCAATCCAACTTTTAGATATTCTTGTTCTACTATCTTTTTTTCTTGATTCCTTTCTCATATGTTTGGGTATAACCTGTTTTACATCAAAACGAACAATATTTCACTCGAAACTTTCTAATCAAGGATGCTTATTAACCATTACATCTTCAACTACCTTCTCTATCCGTCATAAAGTTTAGTTATATTGGTCATCCAAATCATTTAAGGCGTAATATTAATACTTTCCCGAAAAAGTTCAAAATTGTGAAAACTAACGTGATTTTTTATGCTTTCAGAAATATTTAATTGTGATGTAATAAAATATTCTGACCTACATAAATTCTAATAAACGGAATTAAATTGTTATTAAATTGTAACCACTCAGTCACAGAGAAGGGAAACTTTCCCATGGCAATTTAGAGGATCCGGTAGATTGCCTTTATATATTTGGAAATACTACGCTCTATTGCACATCCCCTTTTAAGTGATTAAGTATCACTGATTTGCTTTATGTTATTCCTTTATCAAGAAAATTTATAAAAATTAGTGACAATGGTAATAGAACCTGCCGTTTTGTTTGTTTAATCAAGGCTGAAAAGGTAAAATTTCCAATGCGAAGGCGTAAATGCTAGAAAAAATTAAGGGCACTCTTCGAAACTTTACAGTTTGAACGAGGTAATAACAGACTTAAAGAGGAAATTAAATGTATCTGTCAATAATTTGTCTGGAAGGATAAAGGCAAACATTTTAAACAATAATATTAACCGTGCTAAGGGGATAAATTCAAGTCCAACTTAGTTATAAATCAGAATTTACAAGCGGAAATAGGAGAGCAAACGAGAATATTAAACAGACTTAAGCACCTATTAATACTTCATGCAAGTTGTAAACAACGCTCTAATAAATGCTTGTGCATTTCCTAGAGGTGCTGTAATGCCTTGCAAAAATTGGTCCTACTCTAATGCAAGAGTGAAATGGTCTAAATTGGGATTACATTATTTAAAAATAAGGATACCGCGAATTTAAAGAAAGAACTAAACCAAAAGTAAGAATGATCTGTTCAATCGGGATCGAAGAAAATGCGATACAATCAATCGCTAATTTCTATATTTTTTGTTTGACTTCGGTAATGTAAAGTCGTGAGCGACAACGACATTCACAGGATTTTTACAACTCTTAGGTTATTTTTTTTCTTTATAGAGACCTTATAGTATCTAAGAATGGAAAAGCAATTAAATTAGGAATAATTGGGATTATCTTCAGGATTGATGCAACTATAAACGTACAAACAATGCGTATTTACAGTAACGTGTGACTAAATCGCTTTTCAAGGAATGTTAGATAAATATGCAATCGTCTGAGAGGAGTTTCAGGACCCAAACGGATTTCTAAACGGCAAAATTTATTTAAAGCAAGTAGAGTAAGCTCTCCCTAAGGCGATTGATAGATAACAGTCTTAGCTACATAACTCTTTAGAGGCAAACATTTGCGCTATTGTGTTCTTCTTTAATTGAAAGAAGAATCAAAATCAATAATGGTGGATAAAGATAGAAATTTAATGGGGGGAAATTCTTATATCCATTATGAAACGATCAAAGGCATCAAACCCTTAATGCATGAGAGCAAAGTGCCTAAAGGAGTTAAATAAGGAATAAGTAAAACCAGTATATGCGATCTTTAACCAATCCAGTTAGTACTAAGTAATCCAACAGGAGTTCAAAAGAGCTAATATTAATCCAATCTTTAAAAACGTAAAGACATTCCACTATCAGTCTTACGATGTTGAGGATTCTGCATCTAACTCCATGTTTTGAAGCACATATGCAACAAAGCCTCTTTGCTGTTTTCAACCGTCTATAATGACTCACTAGACCAAAGTCAAGAAGGGCCAGATCTGTGTGAAGTTCTCATGTTTTGTGGTCAAGTGTGACAAGATTAACTCGTTTGTGTGGAAGGCACAAACCAAACCGAATAGTTTACGGCCAAGCTTTACTTCTACCCAAGGAAAGCCCCCGCCCTCCCTACCAGTGGTAGCATTTCTATAACCACCTACAATGATATGCACGATTTTAGTAATAAGCTTCTGTACATAAAATATACAAGATTATCAGCAATAGCCAGCAGTCTATTCAACTTATTGAGCCTTTCTTAGGAGTGAAGCGGTAGAGAAATATTCCACCTGGATCGTTGCACACATAGGTGTTTTTCTTTGATGATGCTGGGAAACTGATGTTCTGAATTTTCTACTTCCAGCATAACCTTAGTTGTATTTTAATTACCATAATAGAAGTGCTAGTCAATTTCACCCATTTAACAAAGTTCTTCAAAATTCTGTTCTAGGGACCTTATAACTTTTTCTTTGGCCCTCTTGACTTTATTGTGATCAACTATAAGTCTCTTATCATCTTTAGTGATAAAATAGGCATCAATAAAAGAAGCCCTCGTGATGGCGGAAGGGGCACGCAGAGAAAAGCCATATCTGAGTGTCAAAGATTGAGATAGAGAGGGAGGGGGGAAGACTGAAAGCACCCGTGATCGGCTTCTTTTTGAGGCAAATTCCGTTTGATAACACGCCCTATATCAAGCTTAATTGTAACAACGAGAGGTTTTGCGAGATGGCGTATAAATAGTTAAGCGTTGGCCTGGGTAAGAATAGTATTTTGGCAAAGAGGATGCGTCGCGGAAGAATTTTTTCTCTCGACCTCCCTTACTCCAAGAGCCCGAAGTCTAGAAAATAAAGTAAGAAGAAATCAGGACTAGGAATAAGGATACACCCACACTGCTGTATTTTCCTCAGCTTTTCTACGGCTAAATACTCCGGAGATCCATCCTTTCGAGGCCAGCATTGGTTGTTAGAAGACAGGTTGTATTCTCCCTCATACCCTTAGCAGGCCAAGTACAAATCGGCCAAGTGCAAACCCAACCGTGACGTTGAAAAGCTCTAAGCCCTTATTCCACCCCCCTCCAGCTCTACCCGGAATGTTATCCCCCCTTTGTCAGTCGAGTACCTTTATGTGCACGTGCTCCCGCCTGGAGCTAACATGTACAAACCTTTTGCCCACTTAGTTCTTTTGTAATTTATGTGTATTCATTATTTTATTTTTCTTTGTACAGTAGTAAATATTATTATTTTCAGGCAGTTTTATATCAATAACCTAGTTAGTTGTTTAAATTTGCCAAGGATAGTCACTCTAACTCGATTTAGTGCAACCCACGTTTAAAGTGCATTAATCAGAGCAAGGCGAATCGCACAGTGCCCGGCGGGCTTGCCACGTTGTCTTCTGTGTGAAAGTGAGCAAGCGGAGGTCAGGAAATCTAACCTGATCTCCGACACTGAGTGTATGCATTGCAACATGAGGTAATTCTAGTGTGTTGTAGTGTGGGATTTTAATGTGAGTTGAAAATGTTCTTGGTATTCTCAATTTCACTTCATAACTACCACTCTTTCCATCGTGAGAATCCGCTATTTGTCCTTTATTTTTATCAGCAGAGAAAATTATTTCACTCGATGACATCGAAACATTGACCTGCTTACAGGCCTGCTTATATTCAGCAACTCTTCTTCTGTCATATTCTTGTTGCTTACACTTTTTGATCTGTCTCTTTTGTTGGGGTTGATCTGGCAAGCCAATCTAGTGTTGTCGAATAGAACCAACATTTGTCTCTGAACTTTAATGAAAGCAAGTTCCTTCACAGGGATTTTTATCTCCCTAAGGCATGCAGAATTAATGTGACTTTGGTTATGCAACCACGGCACCAAAATTGACAGCCAAGAACAATTCTTCAGTAGAAACTTAAGATGTCCAAAAGCTTGTCAAGTTTTTACAATGGAACCATCTTTAATATGTAGCTGTTCTCTCCCAAGAGATATGCTTTTCTCCTGCACCAAGTTCCCTAGGATATTGTTTAAAATTGTGACACGTGAATTTTCAACGAGGGCTACCGAAGAACTGTTCACTCTTTCCCACTTTTTAAGCAATTTAGGGTTAATGTCATTTGCAAAAATCGCTTTTGAGCAGCTTCTCACATCATCTCTACCTTGTCTTCTGAGCAATAGTCTATATTTCAGAAAGTCACGCAGAATTGGGAGCTTAGAGGGCAACAACTCTCTACGATTTCCAATTAAATTGCTCATATGTGTGAAAGTTTCCAGTCTTGTACTAATTTGTAAAGCAATTTTATGTCAATCCTAACTGGGTTGGAAAGTAGCACTGACGGCTAGACTGATAAATATGCTTCAAACATTGAGATAAGAAAAAAAAGCAGTGAAATAGATACAAATTACATATTAATATAAAAATAGTTATTTAATTTCCCCAAACGGTTAAAAAAGACAACTTCCATGTAGCTTATTACTAAGCAGAACTAAATTAATTTAAACAACAAAAAATATCATTATAATTCCTAAGTCGTGCTGCAACTTTTTAGCACGCCTCATTGATAGATTTGAAAATTGAAAAAATGACACTACTGGGTTATATTTATTTTACATGCCACTCATTATCTTCTCCTTTAATTGTTTGCCATTTGAACAGTAATTTAATGTATTTGATTACTCTTTGTGTTAATATTTTCTCTATTTCCGCTTACTCGCTGATGATGCTCCCAGTTGAGGTCCGAAAGGTCCCATCAATAAAAATTTAGAGCCATTTCCTGGTTCTTTATGTTCTGTCTACGAGTCAGATTCCAAATAACAGATTATATATATATATATATATATATATATATATATATATATATATATATATATATATATATATAATTAGGGTGTCCCAAAGTCATATAAGGGAAAATTAAACTTAGCGGTATCGATACCAACACACTTCGCCCTTGCTCGTACATGCGTGGAAATGATTCGGAGAAAGTTTGGTCAAAATCGGTCCATATTTGCTGGTAGCACAAATGATTGTTTCTCTAGGGAAAAAATCACGAAAGAGAGAAAAAGACAGAAAACGGAAGCTAATTTATTTCAAAGTCGAGAGTCAGATACAAATGATAACACAGAACATCAGCTAATAAGTCTCGGATTCCGGAAGTGCCCCTTAACCACCTCTTCGGTTGTCTTAGACATCCTTGACCACCTTGGTCTTCAGCTGCTCCTTTGTTTTTTTTGGCACCGCCCGTGTTTGGGGCGGGACTGTCTTCAGGAGAAACTGCGTCTTTTCCTCGCTCTCGGTCCGCTGACAGAGAGGGAATCGCTTTACGAGGGCGATGCCACGCTCGGCCACGTCGTTGATCACACGGAGGGTGGCAACCCGCTTCTGGCCAGCTGGTACAGGGGGTTGGGTGGCCAGGTCACCACATTTTTTTCGAGGAAGGTCTGTTCTCCCAGAAGGCCCTTGATGAGGTTCCAAGATTGGACCGTTGCACAGGTGGAAAGTGGCTCCTGCAGGTTAAGATTATATCCCTGAATTCGTTTTGAGCTGTTTTTTATTCCGGTCGTGTCTTTACGGCCTGGACGATGGCGATCTTCTCCCTCTCGTCCACTCTCTCGTCAAAGAGCGCCAGCCCGATCAGGTCATCCGAAATCTACCAAAGGTGTCCGCGCATGGCACGGCCGGCGACAGCGGCTACGCTCTGATCCTCGTAGTCTGCGATGTCTTGGATGAAGTCCCTGTGGTTCTTCGGGGCGTGGGCGGCAATGAACACTTTGTTCCAGTAATTTGATGTACACCATTGCCACGAACAATGACATTTGCATCATTTCCTTCCCTTCCCGACGGGTCAGTTGTAGCTGATCGGCAAAGAACGTGCTCTTGATTGTGTAAATCCCTTTGGCCATCCACTGGGCCATGTGGTAAGCGCCAGGAACTCTAAAGGTCTTTGACATCTCACCGCCCAGGAACGCGAGACAGAGCTGGATCAGCTCTTGGTAGTCTTCGCACGGATAAGATCCAGCCAACAAGAGCTGGCGCAGGAGGTTAGTCATGGACTGCCGTTGGCTGTCCTGCTCGATCGACATGGAGTCGCTGTCCTTGCTCTGGTCGATAAATGGCCATCATATCTGCAGCTTCTTGAAGAGGGCAATATCCGGGCTAGAAGAAAGACCGTGGCAGCATTTGAAGTCGTCTTCTAGTACAACATCATAGACATGGTGCCGGCAGGCCAACCAGAGCAGGGGACGGTGAAGCTCCAGCTCGATCCGTGTACACGCCGCTCGCACGAGGCCAGTATCGGAAGCTGTGGTGTCGAACCCCATGCCAATGATGGGGGATTTCAAGCCATTCTCCCGGACAAACTTCAATACTATCTCAGCCACGGCTCTTCCTGTTCCATCTCTGAAAACAAAGACGCCCATGACTCCCTCTGTGTCCTCCCCAGTGAGCAAGACCGCGATATTCTCATTCAATGATTTGCCCTCCTCAAAATCAGGGAGGAACTTCCCGTTTCAGTTGAGGACTAAGGGTTCTTCAGTGCCCCAGGGCAGCGAAACCGCGATCTCCTCTCTGTTATTCACTCGAAGGAAGTAAACAGATGAGCCGGACAGGGTCAGCTCGTCGATGTTGTGGCCAAGAGTGATGGCAGTCGCTGCGAATGACGTGGTGGCAGCCGAAACCGACGGGTTGTTCCTATCCCAGGACAGTGTCATCTCCTTGTTTAACTTGTTCGCTGGACGGCGAAGACAAGGTGATTTTGCAGCCGTTGTACCCAAGAACGTATCATCATATTCGGTCGAAGATGACGACCCGTATAATGTCTCGAGAGCCCACCCTTCTTCAGCATGGAAGACACAGCTGCGGCATCCCTCTCTCGTCGGTCGTCCTCTCGCTTCCTCTTCAGCCAGACCCATTCCTGCTTCTTCACTGAAGTTTGCTGGACCCCACACATTAAACTGCTCGTCCTATCTTAACGTTGGGACCTCAGGAACTACTTGTCCTCTTCTGGTATTCTTGAGTTCAGGGTATCCGTTCTGGTCACGTCAAATATGTCTTCCATGGAGTCCTTGAAAGTCCCTAGCTTTGCCATCTCCGTCTCTGTCGTGCGATTCTTCCGCTTCTTGATTGTTTCGAGGGCGCTGAAAAGCTTGATGACTTTCTTCTTGAGGTAAGAAGGGTCAGAGGTTGGAATGTTGGCCTTCATCCAGACGTGGAGGATCTTGGTGTTGGTGGCACCAGCAGCTGCTGTGACGAACTCCTTATTGACATGGCAGAACATGGAACACGGCCAACACTTTGTTCCAAGAGGGCAGCCTGCTCCCGGGAAAGCTCTCAAAAAGTGTATTTTGTGATCGCCGAGCACGTGCCATCGCGTTTCAGCTATCTGAGCTAGAGAAGAAAAAACATCATTTCTTAAAGTAGTCAATATCACTCAAAATACACGAAGTAGACAATTCGTGTACCAGTAAATATAGCCGATATTAAATAAAATTTTACAGTATTTACTTTCAAACGAGAGGCAACCAGGGGGTCATTTGCTGGAGTGTGTATCACCATCTTGAATTTTCTGGCACACCCTAATATATATATATATATATATATATTCATAGAATAGGGTCAAGTTAGCCCTTTCCGCGTTTCTTAGACGAGGTCGATGACGTCTGAGTGCGTGGTAGATTTATAATACAAACCTAGTGCAAATAACTGAATGTAGGTTAGCCCAATAGTCGTCCATATAGGAGGTTTTGGGACAGTAGAAAAACGGGTACAAAATAACTTTACTAATATGCAAATTAATATGCTTTTACAAGGTAAAGAATGGTTTTAAAACGAGCTATATACACATTAAACGTACACGAGTCTCAGCGGTTAAGGGTGAGAGGTAGACTTGGCGGGGACGGTTGTCGTACAAACAAACTGACAATATTGACCGAGGTTCCCTCGAATGACCTTGAGCGTATACGAGGCAAAAGATGGAGGCTCACACTTGAAAGAGACAGAGCACTTACACAGAAAAGTTGCGCGTTGCTGTTATCTCAGAGATTTGGTGCAAGGAAATAATCCTTGCCTTGGCGCAAAGTTCAAATAATAGTCACATGACAATGACTATTACGGAATGAACTTATATCTTTCTTTCGAGTTAGAACACGAATCGAGACTGGGCAAGTTGCGTTCGAGGAGCGGGTAGAACGAGTACGGGCTAGACTCACCCAAATTAATCAAGAATACTCGGAACTTGAGGGGTTCTGCGAGAATTGTTTAGAGTACAATGAGACGCGAAGAGTGGGTACGTAGGTGTCGTGACTTGAGAGATGACAGGCCGCAATGGGTTGTGCGGCTTATGAACTTTCGCATTGCGATACAGATATCCTGGTTTGTAATAACCGATGATCTTTTGGAAGTGAAGACCTCCGATAAGGGCATTAGCTTTAGTTATTTGTCCATTTATTTTCTTTTTTGTTTTCTGTTGGATATTTTTTAATGCGTTTAAATCTAGTGGTGTCACTTAGGATGGTATTCAATTTATTATTATATTCTTTTTTGTTGGATTTGTCAGCTTTTCTTATGACTATTTCTTTGTGTTTTTTTAGAAAGCTGATGGCCTTACGTATCTCCGAAGCTATAAGTTTGCTGCCAATAAAGCACCTACGTTTGGTGGCTTCTGCGCGTAGTTGATGTTTTAGGTTGGAGTTAAATTAATGATGGTTTGATCTTGTAGTTTCAACAGGGATTCAAACAGGGATTCTAGTTCAACCTTTTATGAAATTAGATCACATTTGACTTGTAGGTAGCAGTTCAATCCGAGGTTAAGAGCTCCTATTTCACTATTAGAAAACGTATGGCGGGAGAAAGTGATGAATAATGTTGTTGATCCTGATAGTGTTATAAGTCCCCTGTACTGTTTATGAAGTTTTTTTGTCTTAATGCCTTTTTCTGACTTTTCAGTTTGTAAAGCGATGTTGGAGAGAGCTTTTGTGATAGAGTCTCGTATTGCATGTGGAATTTCAAACCCTTCAATTTGTGATAATGTTTCCTCAACGGCACGTTTAAGTTTGGGGATAGTTTGCTTTAAAAGTTCTATTTGCCTTTCTATAAGATGGTCACGAAAGGCTAAAGTTATAGGTTCATTTTTCACTGCTAGGTCATTGGTTTTAATATTAGTGTAGTTGAGTAGAAGTCTTTCTTGAATGCAAATTTTGTTGAAGACCATTGTGTATTTTGCCTTATTTAATTTCCCTTGGCAACTTTCTCTTCTTCTAACTATCTTTCTTATTCAATCTTGTAGATGGTGGATCATTTGTCCTGTATTCATCTTTCTGTTAAAAGGATGTGTTGGGTAAAAACCAAACTAAATTGCTAAGCTTTCGAACTTATTCGATCATCTTCGGAGTCTGTGGAAATGTTCTTGCCTCGTTTACCGATGTAATGAGTGGAGTGAGGCTCTGACAGAAATATATATATATATATATATATGACCTTTTTCCAGCAACAGATTTGAGAGTCAATTGAGAAGGAAAAGGCACTATTCTAGGAACTCTTTAATCCGACGTTTCGCTTTAGACCTACTTATTTTCTTCAAAGGACCTGTATACGATTTCTTTTCATAGACAAGGATATTCCAATATATCTACAGTAAGGACTTATTTATGAAAAATTAAATAGTTGGAGGAGTAGTTATAGTTGGCCAGTAAAATATCCAGGAATCGTGGGATGACTTAACGAGATAAAGGACGAGAATTTGCTGCGTAGACTTTGGACGATGTTTCTATCCATTAACATATCTAGGCTCCTTCCCATTACTTCAGTAATCTTTTAGTCAGTTTTTGGTGTATCTCATATACACATCTACTAGAAAATTGCCGAAAGTCTCTTATTGAAGATGGTAAGTAAATATTTCTGCCTTATTGCATGGTATCCTGTGCAATTATCACTGCCCCGAGTTATTTTTCGACTTATCAAAACAGGAACGATTCATTCTGGTTTCTTACCTTGCGGATATCGAGTTTTTCTTGGAATCGCTGCACCATCGTAACGTTTTTCGATATAAGTAACTTTATTAACTTATAATTCAATGTCCTCAAGTTGTTGCTTCCTGCTTTTTTCCCATGTTAAGACATGAAATTATCTGAGTATATTTCCATGAATAAGATGCCATACTAGGTTCTTCACCGGCTTCATCAGCAGTTTTGATGTGGAAGATTTTAAGTTTATTAGTCTCCATATTTATGTTCGAGGCAATTTTTCTTCTCCTTGACTTACCCAACATAGAGATACAATAGTTTACCTACTTCTGGCCCTTCATTTTCTCTTTTCTTTTGCCAGCAAAACTTGTTGACTCGTCACTGCGCTATTTTTAAATTTTTATTTCATTATTTTCCTTTGGATGGTTTAGCCTTTCTTCTCAGTGCGAAGTGGTTGTGTTATCTGACCTTTCTTCCTACTGTTTGCCTGCATCATTTTCCGATTAAGCGGACTCATTTGTTTCGTTTCCTCTTTGTTTTTTTGGAAAGGTAAACGTAAAATACTCCCGATAAATTCAGATTATTCGAATATTTATTTTAGGTAAACCGTTTTCTTCTGGAGCAAAGTTTTGAGCATCATCTTATATACTCCTCTTTAAAGCTGGTTTGACAAATGAGCGTTCGTAATATTCATCAAATGTCCGGCAATGTGTAAGATCTGTTTAAATGGAGTCTAGGAGGATCATAACTGGCGGGCAGCGTTAGCGCATGGGTAGGATATGGCCTTTTCTTTTAACTTTTTAATATTTCGAACATTCTCTCTATTGCCCATACAGTTCTGGTGCCTATGGACTTTCCCTGAGCATTCGAAGCAAATATCCTTTTCTTTTTCTGAGCAGGTAACAGAAGGGAGTGCTTTCATCAAAAAACAAATGAAATTCTTCTCTCTCGATATTTTTGGAAGGAATTTTCATATTTCAGTCAAGTAGATACGAATTCGTGGCCTTATGGCTATCTAGATTGTATCAAAATTTATTTTAAACGCATCAGGATGTTCATTAAATTGTATTATTTCTTTCAGTTTTGCTCAACTTTTTGCTTTTTAATTTATTCTTATATGTCGCTCATGTGTGTTTCTTACCCATGAATAAATTTAGCCGCGGATTAAGATTCATTTTGCAGACACTTTAGTTGATTTTTTTAACCCTGTTTTCCGAGATTTTTCTTCTCTTCTCTTATAAGATGCAGTTGACATCGCGATCCTGGGGACATAGTGACATTATTCCGTTCTAACGTCACTGCTTCGGATAAGAGCAATGCATCTTGTAATTCGACGTAAAGGCCCTTGCTAGGTTTTGTTTTGGTTTCAGGAGGTACTTTGTCAGTGTCTTCTACGGGACTCGCTTCGGAGTCTTCTCCATCCTTTCTCATTTGGAGAGGAGCAGATGATGGGTCTCGTTTTAATCCTCTTCTTAATTGTCCCTCAAAGATCTGTTTTTAGTACGCTTTCAATTTAAATGTGGATGCAGACCCTGTGTTTTAATATGAGTGCGGAAGTCAAATTGGCTTAATGAACAGATTGATGCCCTCTTTCCCATTGATCACAAATCCTGCGACCCAGTTTTATATGATGAATGTCAAGAAAAGAAGACGGATAAAGCCGTGGGTTTCATGTTGAGGGAAATCGCGGATTTGATGATAGTTGTTGCCAAAATCAACGAAACCTTCCCTCGATTACACGCCACTGAAGTTTGATATGAAAGATGCTCTCAGCTTACACAAAGTCGGTTGCTTGTTTATCTGTTGTCCTGGAACCGCAATCCGATTATGGGGTGTAATCCTTCTGTAGTTTGCACCTAATATTCTATCGGAGTCTTCAGACACTAAGTTCAACAGCAGGCTATCTTCTCAGACATATTTTTCCTGCTGCCTCAAATTATATCTATTTTATTTGTGGCATAGTTGAAACGAGGTTATGATGCAGCCCTTGGTTAAGATAGCATCCTAGCTTCGAAAAGGTTGAGCTTGAGGAGTTTTTATGCATCATCAGTTTCTTTTAATTCTTTTACTGAAATAATATTTGTCTCTTTTAAAAAAGCAGCAAGACAACGAAAAAACTCCTTCTCGTAACAGATATTGTCTATTAAGCTATTCCCATTCCAGGTTTCGATGACTAATGGAAATGGATGATACGACACGCAATTTTATCAACATGAAAATTTTCTTCAGGCAAGGATTCAGGGCGGCGAGCAAAGGTAGCTTCACGTACTCTCCCTTTGAGGGTAGAAACTAGTCTTGCGGCTGAGATAGGGCTAACATGAGCGAAACCTGAAGCTAAACTAAAGCATTTACTTATTGTATTGAATGCCTCTTTTATCACACTTTAATCATTTATGTTTTTTCCTACTCTTCTAGCTTTTCCACAGTTGATGGACTGGTTTGCGTACCTAAGATATTTGCCTGAATCACTAAGGCATCTCAATAATAGGATGTCTGGATAGTGATCGCTAATTCAATTACTAATTAATTCCTAGTCAAAAGGCATCGCTCGGTCCTAAAATAATTCTGTAGTCTAAAAGATCACAAGTTAGTAGTGCATACCATCTTATTGCCAAGAAATCCAATTGGCAGTACAAGATTAACATTAGAATTGAGTAATGCATTGAATATATATATATATATATATATATATATATATATATATATATATATATATATAGAGAGAGAGAGAGAGAGAGAGAGAGAGAGAGAGTAAGTAAAATACAAGTTCGGCGGGTGGTAACAACCACCAAAGGTCTTTCGCCTTATTTACTTTCTGCCTTTCAAAACCATTTTGAAGACATAAAGAAAGATGCAGAAAACTTGCATTGCAAACTATATAACATAGGTTCCTAACCCCAGGGAGATACTGTGGTTTGATAAGGCAATGCCTTGTGCAAAGTATTCACTGCGCCTCGTGGCTGACCGGCCATAAGCTGACCCAGCTTCAGGTTCCGGCCATTAATTTCAAACTTTTTCTGATGGCGTTATTTCTACCCACGTAGTAATGATTGCCGTCATTGTACCTCTCTTTGCTCTCTTTAATCCTAGTGTTTCTCCACTGTCCCTATATCTTATTTTTAAAAACTCCTATTTCTTATCACATTGCTCATTCACGTGTAATTTCTATTTATCCTGGCTCACCACGTGAGACAGCGTGAGAATTTTAGAAGGTCGAGGAAAGTCCGTCACTCGCTTAATCACCCGTCCCAGCTGTGTTTGTTTTCAGACGCGGATCGTCCCCCTTCCAATGTGATAACGCCATGCGTGGCCATATTATCATTACCCTCCATATCGCGAGCCAGTTTAATCTTCTGGAACGACGCGTTATCCTGAATTGTGTTTGCTTAGACTGGCCCCAATCATCACTTGTGCACTGCAAGGCCCTGAGACGTCTATCAGAGCAGCCACCCGGGTATTTAACCAGAAGCTCACCATCTCTGGGGGAGGTGAAGGCCCGCCATTTGCTACTTCGAGACTGCTGTCTGTTTCTGTGAATCCTCGGAACTCGTCGTCTTACGTCGTTGAAGATCTCGTCAGCAGATCTACATTCGGTGAGGTTAGGCCCCTGTTTAGAGGCAAGCTATCGAACGCCCTTCTTCCAGGAGAGTTGTTTGGCCCTCTCATCTTCACCACCCCTTAAAGATTTCCATCTTTCGAGAATGAGACTTCAGTCTGATCAGCAGAATCGCCTCGAGTTCAGATTACTTCTCATTTGACCAGAGAAAATCTCATTCTTCATCTCGGAGTAATCTAATCCCATCTTCAAGTCTTCTGAGTCAGGACTCTCAGAAATATCTTTTTGAAGACCTGCACCATTGTATTCGACCCTTCATCCAATTTGCGCGCGTTTGATGGTAAAGCGATCGTGTAGGGTCATCTCCAGAACAAAGAAACTTTCTTAAGTATTTAAGAATTGTAGCAACATACTCAAGCTTCACTGTCATATATTCCTGTTCTTCCAGTAAGTTTTATTTATTTCTCTACGAGATTACTTTGAGTTGTTCTTCTTCAATGATTATATTTGGAAGAGGGTTACTGTTCAAAATATTATGAGTACATGACAAGAGATAAATTATCTATACGCTGCAAAGTGAATAACAGTATTAGTCACAGGATAGGAAACACAGGTACTTATCTAAATAACTAAGAATTGCATATGGGAAAAGAAAACAATTTGTACAGCCTAGGAACAATATATTCTCATGTTAATTTACACACATAATACGATATATATTTTATATATATATATATATATATATATATATATATATATATATATATATATATATATATATATATATATATATCCATATATTTTTAGAAGGTGATGTTTTTTTTTCTAAACACAAAGTATGTATCCCCAGTGTATTTTAACCTCCTTTTTTCTCTCCCTCCTTTCCCCTTTGCCCACCTTCCTCCACTTCTTTCCCTCCTAGCTCCCCCTCCCTCTACACCCTTTCACTCTCCCAATATCTCCTCCTTCTCTCATTCCTCTTGCTCCCCAATCTCTCTCCCCCTCCCTTTCCCCCGTCCATTTTCCCTACTCTCTCTCCCACCATTCCCTCTCCCCCCTATCCCTCTCTAACTCTCTCTCTCCTTCTTCCCCACACTCTACCCATTTCTCTTTCCCACTCTTCTCCTCTTTTCTCCCTCTTTCCCACTCCTCTCCTCCTCCGCCCTCTCCCCTTTCTTCCCCTCCTTTTTCACCCTTTATCTCTCTCCACCCTCTCTTCCTCCATTACAAAAGGATATCTGAACGCTGAGAAAACTTCTCTCCTCATTTCTTCCCTTCTCTTCCCTTTCTTGGGCAATCTGTCCCCTCTATCTCCCCCCCCACTTCTCTATCCCCGACTATCCAATACAAAAGGCCATCCATATCAAGGGAAAGAATAAAAAGTATTACGTGCGTCTGCTCGATGTGTTTCTGTGGCCACAACCTTTTTTGCTCATAACTAATGGTCAATCACGCGTGAACGTAAACTGCCGAGCATGCGCGGTTAAACGTTTACTCATTTTAAGTATATTATATGATAGCGAAAGTGCGCATCGGTCTTAAATCTTTAAATAAAAATAGTCATCAAATAATGATATTTTCGTGCCACAATAAAGAATTTCAAACTCTGGTGTTATATATATATATATATATATATATATATATATATATATATATATATATATATATATATATATATATATATATATGGTTGTACCACGTAGAGAAAAGGAAAGATTGATTGATGTTAGCACTTTCATTATATTAATAACATTTTCAACTTCACAATGGTTTAGGAAATAGAGAGACCGTGTATTTATGAAAAACGATGTTTTCTCTATAAAGTCCATGGGTAGATTTTTTTAAGCCCTCTGATAAGTTTGATTTGATGAACAAAGATAGGATTAGATCTAAAGAAAAAATACTGGGACTAATGTTTATATTTCTCTCCTTTGTCCTGGAGATTAGGAAAGATTTAGATATATTTATACTAATAAAATCATTTATATGTATTATGGTATCTGCTTTTGACCAGTTCATCTGGTGACCCATTTTAAACCTGTGGACGGCTAAAGCATTATTTATATCTTCAGTGCTATTGCCTCCGAGATCTCGGCAGTACCTAATTAGGTTTTTCATTATATGCTCTCGCTGGGCCCCTTGGTGCTTTGCCTAAGGTCCTTTGCTTAATAAGTGTTATATCAAGAACTAGATTATTTAGTTCCGGTTCGGTGATGAGGTGTGGTTTCTTCTCAGTTTTAAGCTTTGCCACATATGGTGTCTCTTGAGATTCTAAATCGTCTGAGTTGCTAGTGTCATGGCTTCGTACTTCAAAGAGATGTGGTGGTACAGGAGTAGCATTTGAATGTTGAACTGGACGAATAGTAGAATAAAGATCTGGATACATGATAGATTTCTTGCCTTTTCTCTTACAACTTGCAGTGGAATAAAATAAATTAAAACTATAAATGGATATTAATGGCTGTCATCACTTGCAGAAATAGTGGAAGTACAACATAATATGTACTTTGATCTTTTTAATCGATACATCTCTTAAACATATACTAAAGACCAGGAAAGAAAACATATTAAATACCCAACTTTATTATCTGTTAGGCAGAAGTAGCAATCAGTTGAATAGCTGTCTGGCTTCCTGCAGATTAGTGATACAACAATCATGAGGCCTAGCCCTTTGCCTTTATCCCAGGCAGAAAGGAAACTTGTACACCTGACACAACATACGCGTTTGTTCTGGTCACCTCCAAAGTACAGCTACGAAAGTTTCCTCACATGTTTAGTCAGCTGACTCGTGTATTCTCTTAATATAACTGATCCACATATATAACAGAAAATGCATAGGGAATTTTTACATACCCTAGGCTCTCTCTCCCGTAAAGTAAAAACACTGTAGTATGTGAAAAATAATATGAATATTAACAGCAATAAATATTAAAGAAAAAACTAATAATAGAAGGCATTCATTTATATTAAGTTACAATATTATCAATCGTTACGTAAGTTTTACCACGGATATAGACCCATAAAACTAAAAAAATATTGAGTATACTTTCCTAAAGTTAGATTGACAAATACTTTAGGAATACCCCATTTAATTTATAGTAAATCTGTTTATAACTTTTAGAGCTGTTAGTTTCGGCCCAATTCTGTTTCCGTTCAATCCTTACGGAACCATCATTATATTTAACCTAGGAATGATTGTAATTTACGAGAAACTCGAGGGTTGCAGAAAGAGACGGATGTTATATTCGTGATTTACGTGAAAATACCCCTAGAAGGGTTATTTTCATTTTCGTTTGTTTTTCATGGTTGCACAGTGATTCATCTATGGGTTAAGTATCTACTTAAAAATATTTTGGCAGACAAGGCTAAAATTAAGATCATTATAGGCGAAACGACGTTTCCGTATGTTTCTACTCTTGTTGCTCATTAATCTGAGTCATTGTTTGATTTTCTCAAGTTAGTATTACTATTTTTGTTTAAAATTTCTGGTTCTCTAAACTTTAAGTCGATCTAAATTTTAAAAATCCCGATCAGTTTTCCTATCAACTAATTTGTTCAAATCGAATTTCATTTTATGCTGCTTTTACGAAATTTTGGCTCAATCTACTCGTGGTTGCGGTGAAGTCGTAACATTTAATATATTATTATGTGAAGTGATAAATAAAGGCAGAAATATATATATATATATATATATATATATATATATATATACAAAGAGAAAAACTGAAATCCGATAGTTTGCTTACAAACAAGCCTTATTCAGCGGTATACAAAAACAATTTGGTAAATTGCTTTCTTGAACTGATATTAAAATAACTCCGATTTTCCATCCGATATCATTAAAGTGATAAAAGCCTTTAAAAAGAAGCGCTCACTGAATAATTCAGCGTCATTACCGAGTTTATTTTTTTAAATGGATGAAAGCGCGACGTTTTAAATGTAATAATTTGAATTCACTTAAATTGGCAATTCTATTCTAATTTGGCTGGAGTCACGTTTGGTACCTAAAGTTGATGCGGCTTTTATTCATGTTTCATCATGATTGCACGGCATTAAATACAGATAACCTGACTTCCAACTACTTGAACCTGACAACGCATTATACTGGGAAAAAGTTTGTCTTTTGCAAGCTTTGAAGTGATTCACAGTTAAAGATATGACTTGTGCTTCAGGTAATATATTCCAATGTGGGGTAATTTTGTGATTAAGGAATGTTTTCTGATACCAAAACGGTACTGGCTTCTATTGAGGGCTAATGAGGTCCAAGCTCGTACTGGTCTTCCCTTCTTTCTCCTAAGCTTGAATTCAGAGATAATATTATTATCGTAATGGCCGTTCATTACTTTAAAACGTTCAATTAGTTTACCCCTGAATCTTTGTTAAGCAAGGAGCGGGAACTCAAACTTCCTCAGAGGTTCTTCGTATGGTAGATTTTTTAGTGCTGGAACCATCCGTGTTACCCTTTTGGCTTGTTCCAGGCTCTCGCTATGTTCTTTACTTTTAAGGTGCCATACAAATATCCAATTTTCAAGTCATACATATATGTACAGTAAGTTGAAAGTTGTTATTTCAATAAACTTGAATGCTGTTTTCTTTGTTCCGAAGCTTTTGTATGCATGCTTGATTTTTAGTTGCGTGCAAGTCGAGTCACAGGGGACTTTAACATTCCCTATGTCGGTCGGTCGGTCCCTGTTTTCCTTTTTTTTTGTTTTTGTAATAACATTGTAACTATTTGGTCGATTCTAACGAAATTTTAAATCATTATGTTGTTTTACATTCTCTTTCGATTACCCCTACACACCCTACACCACTACCACCTAGACGAATTACACCACCACCACCTAGACAACCTACAGCACCACCACCTATGTGACCTACAGCACCACCACCTACACCAACACTAGTTAAACCACCACCACCTAATCCACCAGCACATACAACAGCTACACCACCACCACACCTACACCACCAACAACAACCTCTACAGCTCTACCACCTATACCCCTACCGTCTACACCCCCACCGATTACACCACAACCACCTATACTACCATAACCTTCACCATAAGCACCAAAAACTAACACCACCTACACCACCACCTACACCATCTATAACACCATCAACTACACCACTACCACTACTCTACTACTACCTACAGCACCACCATTAGCACCTCTATCACTACCACCTATACCACCACCGTCTACACTCCCACTAATTACACCACAACAACCTACACAACCATAACATTCAGCACCTACACCATCTATATCACCATCACCTACACCACCAATTACACTACCGACACCACAACCACCTACACCACCACCACTACAGCACCACCACCACCTCCTACAACACTTACACCAACACCATTTACACTACCGACACCACCACCACTATAGCACCACTGCCTACACCACCGCCACTAAAGCACCACCACCACCTTCTAAACCCCCAGCAAATACACTGCCTACACCACAACCACATATACAACCTTCATCACCACCACCAATATCACCACAACCTACACCACAACCACCTACACCACAACCACATATACAACCTTCATCACCATCACCAATATCACCACCACCACCTACACGAACACCCTCTACAGCACCTACACCGCCACCGCCACTTACACCACCTACATCATCTACACTAACTACCTCACCACAACCTACATCATTACACTACCACCACCTACACCCCTGCCTCCTAAAACAACTACACCAACACTAGATTAACCACCACCACCTACACCATCAGCACCTACAACAGAACCACCTATACAACCTACACCAGTCCTACTTGTAGCACCTACACTACTACCACCTGCACCACGTACAGCACCACCACCACCACCTATACACCACTTACACCACCACCACCCAAGCTTTTCTCGAGAATTATTTTGTTTTGGTAAGAACATCATAATTATTCGGCAAATGCTAACGTAATTTAAGACCCTTAAATTGTTTTGCATTATTTTTCGATTAATATATTTGCCAAAGTCCTCGATAGGTTATCCGGGGAATTATTGGGCAATAACTTCATAACCATTCGACCGATACTAACGAAATTTGAAATCTTATGTTCGTTTGCATTCTCTTTCGAATGAAATAATTGCCAAGGTCCTCTCTAGGTTAGTCTGTGAATTATTTAAGGTGTTAATGGTCGTAAGGTCGTAAATCAGTATAAGTTACAGCACGCAACCTTTAATCAGGAAGCCATATTACTTAGATATGAAGGTCAAACATGAGTCACTTGGCTCGACTTGATTAGGCTTATCAAAGTAACAACAAGGAGTAACAACAAGGAAAAAAGGTACCCTAGGAGACCTTACGGTCCATTCAAAGAGGGTACCATTGGACTCGCAATCGAGCGGGCACATGGCTGCTCAATTGTTTTGCGTCCCTAAACGGCCACTTTTCAAGACCTTGTCTAGTCTTGACTTGAACTGGTCAACAGATTCACTGTTGACAACTCCTACTGGAAGTGCGTTCCACTTACCGCAGATACTGTAGGTGAAAAAATTTCCTACACAGCTACACAGATTGCGGTTGTAACGCTTCAGTTCAAGTTTGAAGCCGTGATTGCGCGTTCTGTTCTCACTCAGTGTGAAAATATCCCGGTAGTCAACATTGTCGAACCCTCGAAGTATTTTGAAAACTTCGATGAGCTGACCACGCAGTCTACGGGTTTCCAGCGAGAACAGATCTAATTCCCTTAGTCTACTCTCATAACTTTTATGTCGGATAGAGGGAATCAGCTTGGTTGCCCTGGCTTGTACGCGTTCCAATCTCACGATGTCCTTTCGCAATGAAGGACTTCAAAATTGTACGGCATACTTCAGGTGCGGTCGGACAAGTGAGTTGTACACGCACAGTACAATCTGCTGGTTCCGATAACCAAACTGGCGCTTAATATAGCCTAGCATCCTTTGGGCCTTTTTCTCCGCCTCAATGCACTGTTTTTAGGTCAAAGTCAGTAGTTTTAGTTTACGTGGATAAAGAATAAGTAACCATTTTTAAGTCCATTAAGGTAGTGCATGCACGTCCGGCATAAGAGGAACTACTGGCCGTTTAAATCCTTAATTACTCTGAAGATCTTACTAACATTGGCAAGCAGAAAAAGTACTTATAGGAAAATGTCAGGTAGGGTCATTTATATATATAAAAAAATGCGCTGATTCAACCACATTACCCAGTGGCACGCTTGATGTCACGAGGGTAGAGGTAGATGCCATATCATTTATTTCGACTCTCTGTCTCCCATGGAAATAGAGCCTTGAATCAAACCAACGACTTGCTTGCTGAATTCATAGGCTCACACTTTCCTGATTAGTCTGAGACGGAGACAGATTCAAAAGTCTTCTGGAAATCAATGTCAATTTTGTCTATATCGTTTCTTTTCTTCAATGCTCCCTCCCAGGGGTTAAATGGGAAAAGCAATTGCAACATGGTAGTCAGTTTGGGTAAAATCCAATATTGAGCATTACAGGAAATGCAGATAAGTGATAACGGTCAGTAGTTTTCCAGCAATGATTTTGGTCTTTCTTGTAGATTGCTGTTACAATGGATGATTTTCAGTCATCTGGAACTGTGCTATCCTACAAACTTTGCTGATATACGCAACATAGCGGTTCATTTACTGATACTGATTGTAAGGGAATGGTCACTTCCCCCCCCCCCCCCCGTTCACTCGTGATGCAGTCCCGAGGCGGTGGTTACCGCAAGGACATCCGCTCCAGGCATCGGCGGGTCAGTGTTTAGCCACAGTGTGGCATAACTCGGTGCCATGTAAGACCCTAAAGGTCATAAAGGTAAGATCTCCCCCAGGAGAGTGAGATCCAGTTTCACGTCGAACAAGAAATTTGGAGACGGGTTTCTCCCAATCTCGATGGCTAACGAGGAGCCGATGTTTGACTTCGTGGGAAAGACCGTTAGGAAAAAGAACTCTCCTGGGGCCGTCCTCAAGCCCCTCTCCCCCTTACCACTCCCCCAGTGGGGGGTGCGAGGTATAAATGAGGAACTCTGAGGAAAATCGGGGTAGTATACGTCAGGCCAGGTGACGAAGTCCTCGGATCTAAAACCGAGCTACCTAGACTGGATTGGTAGTTAACGTCAGGCCAGGTGACGAAGTCCTCGGATCCAAAACCGAGCTACCTAGACTGGATAGGTAGTATACGTCAGTCTCTAGGTGACGAAGTCCTTGAATCCAAAACCGAGCTACCGAGACTGGAGAGGTAGTTTACTTGTGTCGCCAGACCAAGAAGCACCCTGCAAGAGAGGCAGGGCTACCTACCTTAAGGGGCTAAGAAAAAGCTCATCCTTGAGCTAAGTCCCTGGTTATCAAACCAAACAATAAGTGAACTTTGGTAAGTTCGACTTACTCTCGCCAGAGAGATTCCTCATATCCTGGTGCACCTTAAACACCAGGGGTATTCCTCGTCCTTGAGAAATTAAGAAGAAGAGGAGGTAGTATACTTCAGTCTCTAGGTGACGAAGTCCTCGGATCCACAACCGAGCTACCGAGACTGGAGAGGTAGTTTACTTGGCTCGCCAGACCAAGAAGTACCCTGCAAGAGAGGCAGGGCTACCTCCCTAAGGGGCTAAGAAAAAGCTCATCCTTGAGCTAAGTCCCTGGTTATCAAACCAAACGATAAGTGAACTTTGGTAAGTTCGACTTACTCTCGCCAGAGAGACTCCTCATATCCTGGTGCACCTTAAACACCAGGGATATTCCTCGTCCTTAAGGAATTAAGAAAAGAAGAAGGAAAAGGCTCCCCCTCAAGCCCGTTATTCGGTGGCCACACCAAACGTTAAGTAATTTATTCTCGCCAGAGAAACCCCCCTCCGTTATCCTCGCCCGTGAAGAAGACCCTCCCCAAGTTCAGGCCTCGTCCATAAGGAAATTAGTAACGAAGGAGAAAAGCTCCTCCTCGAGCTCGTTACTCGGTGATCACACCGCACTCCAATTTAACTTGAATTAAGAACCAAGTTCGACTCATCTCGCCAGAGAGACCACGACTGCCTAGGTGGTGCATAAAGCACCGAAATTGTTCTCGTCCTGAAGACCCCCCCCCCCCGGAAGAACGTGTGGACCCCCCAGCTGCTACCCTCGCCAAGACGACCGTGGAATTCCGCCCATCTACACGTGTCAAGAGTAAATATTTCTGAGGCCCTTTAAACTCCACGAGTCCGTAAGCCTAATTTTTATATTATTGTTGTGTAGAGAAAACGTTAACCAAGTTTTGTGGGTAAACTAATTTAATTAATTTTTGTTTAGGATAATATTCCGAGTATTCCTGTAGTTAATGTATAAATGTTATGTATTCATTTGATAAAGGTCAATTATAAGTTATTTTGGGATTAATGTTCGTTTCTCTTATATATATCCTTACGTGTTGCACAACAGCTCTGTGCTTTAAGATATTCTTATAATATCAATATATTAGACACTCTTAGCACTCTTAGAGACTAGAACAAAAAGGAGGGGCATTCTACGACACTAAACAAAAGAGGTGTCAGGTAAGTAGGGTTCTTATCAGAAAGAATTCTACGACATAAGTAAAGTGGTGTCAGGTGTGGGGTTATTAGAAAGAACCCAGCAGTGTCTAATTAAGAAAGAGCCAACACGTATAGGAATATCAGGAACATGAGAATAATTGACGAGAGGAAAATTGGTAGAGTTAGGGGTGGTAACAATATAAAGGTAATTGGCAGGCCAAGTGGTAATTTTGTTGTCGGGAGTGGTATTTCAATCAGCATAGTAGTGGGATTAATGGTAAGTTATGCTGAGCGCTACCTGGTGAGTGGTGGCATAATTATATAAAAATACAGAAAGGAAAATCGACGGACCAACACGAAATGGATCCAGTCAAAAGATTTTACCAACAAGCCTAAAGTCTGGGACTTGAAGGCACAGAAATGCATGACTACGTCATGGCAGAATTAAGAATAGATTGTGTAGAAGAAGAAAGAATTTGGGATATAGAAAAAGAACAAGAATTAATAATGTTTGAGAGAGAAACAGAAGATATAATAAGAGAGGATAAAAGAGAACGTGAATTAATGGAAATATGGATGAACCGGAAAAGTGAAGAATCCCGAAAAAAGCGGAAAATAGAAACAGAGGAAAGAAGAATGCTGAGAGGAGGTAAAACAAGCGAAAGAATAATACTGTTGAAAAGAGAAGCACGAGAATTCAGAATAAGGACAGAAATGGAAGATGAAGAAAGAAGACTAAAGATAAAGCTGGAAGATGAAGAAAGAAGAACTCGACGGGAAAACGAAATAGCGAAAGCAGAACAAGAAGCCGAGGAAAGGAGAATGAAGAGGGAAAAAGAGTCGAAAGAGAGGAGAATAAAGATTCAAAAAGAAATCGATGAAAGAAGAATACAGAGGGAAAAAGAACGTGCTCAAGCGGAAAAAGAAGAGACAGAAGAAAAGGAAAGATTGCTCGCACTCGAAAGAGCACCCATCGAGAATCTAATAGAGGCCGAGGAAGTTAGAGCTCGGCCTGGACCTAAGAAAGGACCATCGAGGAAAACCCAGACAAATGGGGTAACGATGGAAGAAATAGGAAGTAGGAATGAGGTACCATCAGGAGTACCTAAAGGAAAACCTACGAGGGGAACCCAGCCAAATGGGGTTATCAGGGAAGAAGAAGAAGGTAGAGTAGAGGTACGAGCAGGTGTACCTGAGGAACTACCGGCGAAGAGAATCGAGTCAAATGAGTTGACAAGGAAGGAGGAAAGAGGTGCTATTGCGATACACCCGTGTAAGACTAATCAAATGGTAGACGGGGATGAGTATCCCTTACCCCTAGTAGTCTCCTCCCTGAACGGAACGTCCACGGAGTTACCGCTAAATCGCCAAGTCGTAGTGAGCGTCAAGCCCATTAACGACCTCGCAGGAAAAAGTTTTCTCGATCCCCAAAGATCGAACCCAGACACGATCTTCCCGTGTACCTGGTTAAAGGAGAGCTATGAGACTCAAGTTCTCATCAATTATGCCCCGCTACAACAGGCCGCTCTAGCCATAATGTTTAGTTTAAAGGTAGTCAAGTACCATAAGAAGGGTAATTCGAGTAGGTTGAAATACCGCTACCATTTAGTACCATACTTGGGTAGACTCAATAACCAGAACGGCCGACTCAGGCGCGGTAGAATAATGGTCACAGAGCACCATTTTAGGATCAGCTACATCAAAGGAGCCGATAATGTACAGCTGCTCTATAGGTGGAGACGAAAAACCATGGAAGGTTATTTCAGTACCTAATAAGCGTGAAACCATGTTTTCATTTGTTGTTCGTGTTAATATTTATCGGTAGGATTTAAGTTCTCAAAAACTTAGAAAGGTAAGGAAGTAGCTTGTTTTGTTGTTTTTTTTTGTGTGGGTAATCGATGAATTAAGGGTTTTTTAATTTTCTATGTAAAATTGTATTGCGAGTAGGTCTAGCTCGACACATTGCCTGTGTAAACGCGCGCGTGGGCGCTCATGTGTAAGGAAACTTAATGTAAGGGAGGGCTCAAAGAAATACAACTTTGCTAAGCTCGACTAGGTTGAGTAAGGTGTTTTGAGTTCCCGGGAGCATCCCCCGCTCCCCATTAAATTCTTTGGTGGGAGGTGTGTAAGGGAATGGTCACTCCCCCCCCCCCCCCGTTCACTCGTGATGCAGTCCCAAGTCGGTGGTTACCGCAAGGACATCCGCCCCAGGTATCGGCGGGTCAGTGTTTAACCACAGTGTGGCATAACTCGGTGCCATGTAAGACCCTAAAGGTCAAAAAGGTAAGATCTCCCCCAGGAGAGTGAGATCCAGTTTCACGTCGAACAAGAAATTGGAGACGGGTTTCTTCCAATCTCGATGGCTAACGAGGAGCCGATGTTTGACTTCGTGGGAAAGACCGTTAGGAAAAAGAACTCTCCTGGGGCCGTCCTCAAGCCCCTCTCCCCCTTACCACTCCCCCAGTGGGGGGTGCGAGGTATAAATGAGGAACTCTGAGGAAAATCGATGTAGTATACGTCAGTCTCTAGGTGACGAAGTCCTCGGATCCAAAACCGAGCTACCGAGACTGGAGAGGTAGTTTACTTGTGTCGCCAGACCAAGAAGCACCCTGCAAGAGAGGCAGGGCTACCTACCTTAAGGGGCTAAGAAAAAGCTCATCCTTGAGCTAAGTCCCTGGTTATCAAACCAAACAATAAGTGAACTTTGGTAAGTTCGACTTACTCTCGCCAGAGAGATTCCTCATATCCTGGTGCACCTTAAACACCAGGGGTATTCCTCGTCCTTGAGAAATTAAGAAGAAGAGGAGGTAGTATACTTCAGTCTCTAGGTGACGAAGTCCTCGGATCCACAACCGAGCTACCGAGACTGGAGAGGTAGTTTACTTGGCTCGCCAGACCAAGAAGTACCCTGCAAGAGAGGCAGGGCTACCTACCTTTTGGGGCTAAGAAAAAGCTCATCCTTGAGCTAAGTCCCTGGTTATCAAACCAAACGATAAGTGAACTTTGGTAAGTTCGACTTACTCTCGCCAGAGAGACTCCTCATATCCTGGTGCACCTTAAACACCAGGGATATTCCTCGTCCTTGAGGAATTAAGAAAAGAAGAAGGAAAAGGCTCCCCCTCAAGCCCGTTATTCGGTGGCCACACCAAACGTTAAGTAATTTATTCTCGCCAGAGAAACCCCCCTCCGTTATCCTCGCCCGTGAAGAAGACCCTCCCCAAGTTCAGGCCTCGTCCATAAGAAAATTAGTAACGAAGGAGAAAAGCTCCTCCTCGAGCTCGTTACTCGGTGATCACACCGCACTCCAATTTAACTTGAATTAAGAACCAAGTTCGACTCATCGCGCCAGAGAGACCACGACTGCCTAGGTGGTGCATAAAGCACCAAAATTGTTCTCGTCCTGAAGAAGAACCCCCCCCCCCGGAAGAACGTGTGGACCCCCCAGCTGCTACCCTCGCCAAGACGACCGTGGAATTCCGCCCATCTACACGTGTCAAGAGTAAATATTTCTGAGGCCCTTTAAACTCCACGAGTCCGTAAGCCTAATTTTTATATTATTGTTGTGTAGAGAAAACGTTAACCAAGTTTTGTGGGTAAACTAATTTAATTAATTTTTGTTTAGGATAATATTCCGAGTATTCCTGTAGTTAATGTATAAATGTTATGTATTCATTTGATAAAGGTCAATTATAAGTTATTTTGGGATTAATGTTCGTTTCTCTTATATATATCCTTACGTGTTGCACAACAGCTCTGTGCTTTAAGATATTCTTATAATATCAATATATTAGACACTCTTAGCACTCTTAGAGACTAGAACAAAAAGGAGGGGCATTCTACGACACTAAACAAAAGAGGTGTCAGGTAAGTAGGGTTCTTATCAGAAAGAATTCTACGACATAAGTAAAGTGGTGTCAGGTGTGGGGTTATTAGAAAGAACCCAGCAGTGTCTAATTAAGAAAGAGCCAACACGTATAGGAATATCAGGAACATGAGAATAATTGACGAGAGGAAAATTGGTAGAGTTAGGGGTGGTAACAATATAAAGGTAATTGGCAGGCCAAGTGGTAATTTTGTTGTCGGGAGTGGTATTTCAATCAGCATAGTAGTGGGATTAATGGTAAGTTATGCTGAGCGCTACCTGGTGAGTGGTGGCATAATTATATAAAAATACAGAAAGGAAAATCGACGGACCAACACGAAATGGATCCAGTCAAAAGATTTTACCAACAAGCCTAAAGTCTGGGACTTGAAGGCACAGAAATGCATGACTACGTCATGGCAGAATTAAGAATAGATTGTGTAGAAGAAGAAAGAATTTGGGATATAGAAAAAGAACAAGAATTAATAATGTTTGAGAGAGAAACAGAAGATATAATAAGAGAGGATAAAAGAGAACGTGAATTAATGGAAATATGGATGAACCGGAAAAGTGAAGAATCCCGAAAAAAGCGGAAAATAGAAACAGAGGAAAGAAGAATGCTGAGAGGAGGTAAAACAAGCGAAAGAATAATACTGTTGAAAAGAGAAGCACGAGAATTCAGAATAAGGACAGAAATGGAAGATGAAGAAAGAAGACTAAAGATAAAGCTGGAAGATGAAGAAAGAAGAACTCGACGGGAAAACGAAATAGCGAAAGCAGAACAAGAAGCCGAGGAAAGGAGAATGAAGAGGGAAAAAGAGTCGAAAGAGAGGAGAATAAAGATTCAAAAAGAAATCGATGAAAGAAGAATACAGAGGGAAAAAGAACGTGCTCAAGCGGAAAAAGAAGAGACAGAAGAAAAGGAAAGATTGCTCGCACTCGAAAGAGCACCCATCGAGAATCTAATAGAGGCCGAGGAAGTTAGAGCTCGGCCTGGACCTAAGAAAGGACCATCGAGGAAAACCCAGACAAATGGGGTAACGATGGAAGAAATAGGAAGTAGGAATGAGGTACCATCAGGAGTACCTAAAGGAAAACCTACGAGGGGAACCCAGCCAAATGGGGTTATCAGGGAAGAAGAAGAAGGTAGAGTAGAGGTACGAGCAGGTGTACCTGAGGAACTACCGGCGAAGAGAATCGAGTCAAATGAGTTGACAAGGAAGGAGGAAAGAGGTGCTATTGCGATACACCCGTGTAAGACTAATCAAATGGTAGACGGGGATGAGTATCCCTTACCCCTAGTAGTCTCCTCCCTGAACGGAACGTCCACGGAGTTACCGCTAAATCGCCAAGTCGTAGTGAGCGTCAAGCCCATTAACGACCTCGCAGGAAAAAGTTTTCTCGATCCCCAAAGATCGAACCCAGACACGATCTTCCCGTGTACCTGGTTAAAGGAGAGCTATGAGACTCAAGTTCTCATCAATTATGCCCCGCTACAACAGGCCGCTCTAGCCATAATGTTTAGTTTAAAGGTAGTCAAGTACCATAAGAAGGGTAATTCGAGTAGGTTGAAATACCGCTACCATTTAGTACCATACTTGGGTAGACTCAATAACCAGAACGGCCGACTCAGGCGCGGTAGAATAATGGTCACAGAGCACCATTTTAGGATCAGCTACATCAAAGGAGCCGATAATGTACAGCTGCTCTATAGGTGGAGACGAAAAACCATGGAAGGTTATTTCAGTACCTAATAAGCGTGAAACCATGTTTTCATTTGTTGTTCGTGTTAATATTTATCGGTAGGATTTAAGTTCTCAAAAACTTAGAAAGGTAAGGAAGTAGCTTGTTTTGTTGTTTTTTTTTGTGTGGGTAATCGATGAATTAAGGGTTTTTTAATTTTCTATGTAAAATTGTATTGCGAGTAGGTCTAGCTCGACACATTGCCTGTGTAAACGCGCGCGTGGGCGCTCATGTGTAAGGAAACTTAATGTAAGGGAGGGCTCAAAGAAATACAACTTTGCTAAGCTCGACTAGGTTGAGTAAGGTGTTTTGAGTTCCCGGGAGCATCCCCCGCTCCCCATTAAATTCTTTGGTGGGAGGTGTGTAAGGGAATGGTCACTCCCCCCCCCCCCCCCCCGTTCACTCGTGATGCAGTCCCAAGTCGGTGGTTACCGCAAGGACATCCGCCCCAGGTATCGGCGGGTCAGTGTTTAACCACAGTGTGGCATAACTCGGTGCCATGTAAGACCCTAAAGGTCAAAAAGGTAAGATCTCCCCCAGGAGAGTGAGATCCAGTTTCACGTCGAACAAGAAATTGGAGACGGGTTTCTTCCAATCTCGATGGCTAACGAGGAGCCGATGTTTGACTTCGTGGGAAAGACCGTTAGGAAAAAGAACTCTCCTGGGGCCGTCCTCAAGCCCCTCTCCCCCTTACCACTCCCCCAGTGGGGGGTGCGAGGTATAAATGAGGAACTCTGAGGAAAATCGATGTAGTATACGTCAGTCTCTAGGTGACGAAGTCCTCGGATCCAAAACCGAGCTACCGAGACTGGAGAGGTAGTTTACTTGTGTCGCCAGACCAAGAAGCACCCTGCAAGAGAGGCAGGGCTACCTACCTTAAGGGGCTAAGAAAAAGCTCATCCTTGAGCTAAGTCCCTGGTTATCAAACCAAACAATAAGTGAACTTTGGTAAGTTCGACTTACTCTCGCCAGAGAGATTCCTCATATCCTGGTGCACCTTAAACACCAGGGGTATTCCTCGTCCTTGAGAAATTAAGAAGAAGAGGAGGTAGTATACTTCAGTCTCTAGGTGACGAAGTCCTCGGATCCACAACCGAGCTACCGAGACTGGAGAGGTAGTTTACTTGGCTCGCCAGACCAAGAAGTACCCTGCAAGAGAGGCAGGGCTACCTACCTTTTGGGGCTAAGAAAAAGCTCATCCTTGAGCTAAGTCCCTGGTTATCAAACCAAACGATAAGTGAACTTTGGTAAGTTCGACTTACTCTCGCCAGAGAGACTCCTCATATCCTGGTGCACCTTAAACACCAGGGATATTCCTCGTCCTTGAGGAATTAAGAAAAGAAGAAGGAAAAGGCTCCCCCTCAAGCCCGTTATTCGGTGGCCACACCAAACGTTAAGTAATTTATTCTCGCCAGAGAAACCCCCCTCCGTTATCCTCGCCCGTGAAGAAGACCCTCCCCAAGTTCAGGCCTCGTCCATAAGAAAATTAGTAACGAAGGAGAAAAGCTCCTCCTCGAGCTCGTTACTCGGTGATCACACCGCACTCCAATTTAACTTGAATTAAGAACCAAGTTCGACTCATCGCGCCAGAGAGACCACGACTGCCTAGGTGGTGCATAAAGCACCAAAATTGTTCTCGTCCTGAAGAAGAACCCCCCCCCCCGGAAGAACGTGTGGACCCCCCAGCTGCTACCCTCGCCAAGACGACCGTGGAATTCCGCCCATCTACACGTGTCAAGAGTAAATATTTCTGAGGCCCTTTAAACTCCACGAGTCCGTAAGCCTAATTTTTATATTATTGTTGTGTAGAGAAAACGTTAACCAAGTTTTGTGGGTAAACTAATTTAATTAATTTTTGTTTAGGATAATATTCCGAGTATTCCTGTAGTTAATGTATAAATGTTATGTATTCATTTGATAAAGGTCAATTATAAGTTATTTTGGGATTAATGTTCGTTTCTCTTATATATATCCTTACGTGTTGCACAACAGCTCTGTGCTTTAAGATATTCTTATAATATCAATATATTAGACACTCTTAGCACTCTTAGAGACTAGAACAAAAAGGAGGGGCATTCTACGACACTAAACAAAAGAGGTGTCAGGTAAGTAGGGTTCTTATCAGAAAGAATTCTACGACATAAGTAAAGTGGTGTCAGGTGTGGGGTTATTAGAAAGAACCCAGCAGTGTCTAATTAAGAAAGAGCCAACACGTATAGGAATATCAGGAACATGAGAATAATTGACGAGAGGAAAATTGGTAGAGTTAGGGGTGGTAACAATATAAAGGTAATTGGCAGGCCAAGTGGTAATTTTGTTGTCGGGAGTGGTATTTCAATCAGCATAGTAGTGGGATTAATGGTAAGTTATGCTGAGCGCTACCTGGTGAGTGGTGGCATAATTATATAAAAATACAGAAAGGAAAATCGACGGACCAACACGAAATGGATCCAGTCAAAAGATTTTACCAACAAGCCTAAAGTCTGGGACTTGAAGGCACAGAAATGCATGACTACGTCATGGCAGAATTAAGAATAGATTGTGTAGAAGAAGAAAGAATTTGGGATATAGAAAAAGAACAAGAATTAATAATGTTTGAGAGAGAAACAGAAGATATAATAAGAGAGGATAAAAGAGAACGTGAATTAATGGAAATATGGATGAACCGGAAAAGTGAAGAATCCCGAAAAAAGCGGAAAATAGAAACAGAGGAAAGAAGAATGCTGAGAGGAGGTAAAACAAGCGAAAGAATAATACTGTTGAAAAGAGAAGCACGAGAATTCAGAATAAGGACAGAAATGGAAGATGAAGAAAGAAGACTAAAGATAAAGCTGGAAGATGAAGAAAGAAGAACTCGACGGGAAAACGAAATAGCGAAAGCAGAACAAGAAGCCGAGGAAAGGAGAATGAAGAGGGAAAAAGAGTCGAAAGAGAGGAGAATAAAGATTCAAAAAGAAATCGATGAAAGAAGAATACAGAGGGAAAAAGAACGTGCTCAAGCGGAAAAAGAAGAGACAGAAGAAAAGGAAAGATTGCTCGCACTCGAAAGAGCACCCATCGAGAATCTAATAGAGGCCGAGGAAGTTAGAGCTCGGCCTGGACCTAAGAAAGGACCATCGAGGAAAACCCAGACAAATGGGGTAACGATGGAAGAAATAGGAAGTAGGAATGAGGTACCATCAGGAGTACCTAAAGGAAAACCTACGAGGGGAACCCAGCCAAATGGGGTTATCAGGGAAGAAGAAGAAGGTAGAGTAGAGGTACGAGCAGGTGTACCTGAGGAACTACCGGCGAAGAGAATCGAGTCAAATGAGTTGACAAGGAAGGAGGAAAGAGGTGCTATTGCGATACACCCGTGTAAGACTAATCAAATGGTAGACGGGGATGAGTATCCCTTACCCCTAGTAGTCTCCTCCCTGAACGGAACGTCCACGGAGTTACCGCTAAATCGCCAAGTCGTAGTGAGCGTCAAGCCCATTAACGACCTCGCAGGAAAAAGTTTTCTCGATCCCCAAAGATCGAACCCAGACACGATCTTCCCGTGTACCTGGTTAAAGGAGAGCTATGAGACTCAAGTTCTCATCAATTATGCCCCGCTACAACAGGCCGCTCTAGCCATAATGTTTAGTTTAAAGGTAGTCAAGTACCATAAGAAGGGTAATTCGAGTAGGTTGAAATACCGCTACCATTTAGTACCATACTTGGGTAGACTCAATAACCAGAACGGCCGACTCAGGCGCGGTAGAATAATGGTCACAGAGCACCATTTTAGGATCAGCTACATCAAAGGAGCCGATAATGTACAGCTGCTCTATAGGTGGAGACGAAAAACCATGGAAGGTTATTTCAGTACCTAATAAGCGTGAAACCATGTTTTCATTTGTTGTTCGTGTTAATATTTATCGGTAGGATTTAAGTTCTCAAAAACTTAGAAAGGTAAGGAAGTAGCTTGTTTTGTTGTTTTTTTTTGTGTGGGTAATCGATGAATTAAGGGTTTTTTAATTTTCTATGTAAAATTGTATTGCGAGTAGGTCTAGCTCGACACATTGCCTGTGTAAACGCGCGCGTGGGCGCTCATGTGTAAGGAAACTTAATGTAAGGGAGGGCTCAAAGAAATACAACTTTGCTAAGCTCGACTAGGTTGAGTAAGGTGTTTTGAGTTCCCGGGAGCATCCCCCGCTCCCCATTAAATTCTTTGGTGGGAGGTGTGTAAGGGAATGGTCACTCCCCCCCCCCCCGTTCACTCGTGATGCAGTCCCAAGTCGGTGGTTACCGCAAGGACATCCGCCCCAGGTATCGGCGGGTCAGTGTTTAACCACAGTGTGGCATAACTCGGTGCCATGTAAGACCCTAAAGGTCAAAAAGGTAAGATCTCCCCCAGGAGAGTGAGATCCAGTTTCACGTCGAACAAGAAATTGGAGACGGGTTTCTTCCAATCTCGATGGCTAACGAGGAGCCGATGTTTGACTTCGTGGGAAAGACCGTTAGGAAAAAGAACTCTCCTGGGGCCGTCCTCAAGCCCCTCTCCCCCTTACCACTCCCCCAGTGGGGGGTGCGAGGTATAAATGAGGAACTCTGAGGAAAATCGATGTAGTATACGTCAGTCTCTAGGTGACGAAGTCCTCGGATCCAAAACCGAGCTACCGAGACTGGAGAGGTAGTTTACTTGTGTCGCCAGACCAAGAAGCACCCTGCAAGAGAGGCAGGGCTACCTACCTTAAGGGGCTAAGAAAAAGCTCATCCTTGAGCTAAGTCCCTGGTTATCAAACCAAACAATAAGTGAACTTTGGTAAGTTCGACTTACTCTCGCCAGAGAGATTCCTCATATCCTGGTGCACCTTAAACACCAGGGGTATTCCTCGTCCTTGAGAAATTAAGAAGAAGAGGAGGTAGTATACTTCAGTCTCTAGGTGACGAAGTCCTCGGATCCACAACCGAGCTACCGAGACTGGAGAGGTAGTTTACTTGGCTCGCCAGACCAAGAAGTACCCTGCAAGAGAGGCAGGGCTACCTACCTTTTGGGGCTAAGAAAAAGCTCATCCTTGAGCTAAGTCCCTGGTTATCAAACCAAACGATAAGTGAACTTTGGTAAGTTCGACTTACTCTCGCCAGAGAGACTCCTCATATCCTGGTGCACCTTAAACACCAGGGATATTCCTCGTCCTTGAGGAATTAAGAAAAGAAGAAGGAAAAGGCTCCCCCTCAAGCCCGTTATTCGGTGGCCACACCAAACGTTAAGTAATTTATTCTCGCCAGAGAAACCCCCCTCCGTTATCCTCGCCCGTGAAGAAGACCCTCCCCAAGTTCAGGCCTCGTCCATAAGAAAATTAGTAACGAAGGAGAAAAGCTCCTCCTCGAGCTCGTTACTCGGTGATCACACCGCACTCCAATTTAACTTGAATTAAGAACCAAGTTCGACTCATCGCGCCAGAGAGACCACGACTGCCTAGGTGGTGCATAAAGCACCAAAATTGTTCTCGTCCTGAAGAAGAACCCCCCCCCCCCCCCCGGAAGAACGTGTGGACCCCCCAGCTGCTACCCTCGCCAAGACGACCGTGGAATTCCGCCCATCTACACGTGTCAAGAGTAAATATTTCTGAGGCCCTTTAAACTCCACGAGTCCGTAAGCCTAATTTTTATATTATTGTTGTGTAGAGAAAACGTTAACCAAGTTTTGTGGGTAAACTAATTTAATTAATTTTTGTTTTGGATAATATTCCGAGTATTCCTGTAGTTAATGTATAAATGTTATGTATTCATTTGATAAAGGTCAATTATAAGTTATTTTGGGATTAATGTTCGTTTCTCTTATATATATCCTTACGTGTTGCACAACAGCTCTGTGCTTTAAGATATTCTTATAATATCAATATATTAGACACTCTTAGCACTCTTAGAGACTAGAACAAAAAGGAGGGGCATTCTACGACACTAAACAAAAGAGGTGTCAGGTAAGTAGGGTTCTTATCAGAAAGAATTCTACGACACTGATATTTCGTTAAGAAGGATAGCTAGGATATTATCCACCCCTGACTTCTTATTGGGATTGAGTTTTTTAAGTATCTTTTCGCCCTTATCAGTTGTCATTGTAATTCTGTTTATAGGCGCAATATCCTTCTCACTAGACATTATTGGTATGTCTCCATCTGCATCAGTAGTCATTACAATACTAAAGTATTGGAAGCCCATCTCAGCCTTGATGTTATCGTCGTCGGTGGTGTCTGATTTTGGGATGGACAGATTAATGCATATACTGCAGATTCCTGGTTTCACTTTCATTTTCTTATTTATGTAATTGTAGACTCTCTTCGGATATCTTTTGCAATTTCAAACTATGTATACTTCCTCTTCTACTTTCCTTGTTTTTTTAGTTTCTTTTCTCATCTTATTCCAAGTCTTGTTAAATTCACTTTCTGCTTGCCTTAGTTATGTCAATTTCCTTTGCAACTTCAAGTTAATTTTCTTTCTTGCTATTGTGTCTTATGTTTTCATAGGTTTTCTTGCTATTCTAGATAATGGGACAGTAGGCTTTTTTGTTTATTTTTTTGTGATTGCTACATATTTATCAATCATTTGATGCATTATATTCTCTAGCTTGCCCCATTTCTCATTCGCACTTGAATTTCTAAATTTCTCATTCCAATTTATAGTGCTCAGTTTACCTCTCATCGCATCATAGTTTTCCTTTTGGAAGAGTCGTAGCCACTTTGTCTCATTTTCTATCTCGTTAGAATAACTTACCAGATCAAATTGGAAGCACAGTTGATCGCTAGGCCTAGGCCACTATTTTAGAGATATCATCCACCATATCAGTCTCGCTTGTAAATATTGGATCATCTCGCTTGATCTATCTTTCCCAAGGCATCTTGTGGGCTGGTTGACATGTTGACTTAGAAATCGATCCAAATATCTTTAGAGAAAGTCCTTTTCAGATTGGTTTGTTTAGATTAAATTTTTCGAATCAATATTATTATAATTAAAGTCACCAAAGATCAGTACGTGAGTGTAATTTCGTCAACAATTTTTCACATTAGATGCAGTAGTTCAGCGTTATTTTCTGGAGATTTGCTAAAGATCTATATACTAGAGCAAAAGCTAATCTATCTGTCCCTCTCAGTTTAAAATCTAGACCAATGTCTTAATCAAACTTAGTTTTCAAATCAACTATTTGCTTTGCAATAAATAACTCTTAATATATATTATTCGGCCTGTACCAAATCCATTAACTATATTATTATCAAAAATAACGTGTCCTTCCAAAGAGTTTTCTGCTACTGCTACGCTTGAGGTTTCTAGGATTGACCTCATTCACAGAAATGAAGAAGGATCCATCTCATTAGTTGTTAGCTAATATGTATTAGTATAAAAAATACCTGTATGACTTTTTAGGACCCATTTCTTTTCCTTTCTCGTTTTCAAGTGTTTTACTGTTGTTTTTCTCTTCCACGTCGCTCTCTCTGCTGAACTCGAGAGCACCTACAGAAAAGGATTGTATCCATTTGATTTGTGACTACTCTTTCTCTCCCTACTATCATTCCTTTGTTAAGTTCTTCCTTTAATTCATCTTTTGTTTTTGTTCATTTCATTTACCGCTTAATTTGTGCAGATCGGACGGATTATGCGCCTCCAAATCTTTTTAGAATCTGGGCTTTTCCTTATTACCAAGTCAGTGTCACCAGCTTTTAGTCTTTTTCTTCTCTTTTTCCTCAGGTTAATATCCTCTCTACTTTGCTATTCCGTTCTATCATGTTCGATAAATCATTTAATCGTCCACTGATATGCACATACTACTAGATTTCTTTCGTTCTACATCCTATCTATTTTGCTTTCCATATTCCTCATTTCGTCCAGGATAGGTCTGGGTTTGTCACCTCTCCTACCTTGTATCCTTCTTGGTAGGCCCCATATTGAACTCACTTCGTAGTAAATGCCTGCTTTATTAACTTTTTCACATATTATATCCTTAAAAATATCTACATCGTGCATGCCTGTCAGTCGCATCTCTTGGATGCGTTTGTCTTCATCTCCGTCTTAGGATTTAGGGTCTAGGGACCGTTGATAATAATGAAATTATGTATTGATCCACGCAATTCTCTCCCTTTCCTCCTCTATCGCTTCTCTAATCCACTGAATAACATGACAATTCTCTCTTTGCCCTTTTCTCCTATGGTCCTGGTTATCACTCTCATTTAATATCTGGTTAACTCCTACTTCCAATTTATCATTCTTCTCTTGATTCTTGGTTAATTATCAACGGGTCTATTGTTACTCAACAAGTGCTCTGTTGTTTTGTTTCTCTTTTAAATCGTTAGTATCCTTTTTATTATTCCCAGTTTTCTCATCATTTATGGCTTCCTTGAGCACACAATCGTTGAATTTACCTTCCAACTCTGGATGCACATTTTCTAGGCTTGAATATTTGGTTCCAATGAGCACTTGCTTTACCTCTCTCTCAACTCACAAACCTCCCGTCACAGCTTCCCCAAAATCAGACAACATGTACAGCTCTCAATTCAGAGACAAATTTGGATATCTCAGCTACTTTAAGATTGTAGGCCGCATTTTTAACCTCTAAATCATTCATCTTATTGATGATAACGTTACTAAGTTCGAAAAGGTTTTTACCTCGATCATTGTCTGCAAAGCAGAACCATTTTGCATCTTCGCACCTTGAAAGTAGGTCCTACTTTTGTTTGGTCTAGCCTTTATTTTCTATAAATGTCAATGGTCGTATTTATTAAACAAGGGACACATAAATGTCTTATCATTCTTATTGATATTCATATCACACTTCAAACACGAATAGGTTTTTACTACTTATGATGACTTGCTTGTCCTCGGCGATGTATGTCCCTTGATGGGCATTTACCTATAGTTTGAATGCGTTTTTAAAATCGGATGGTAAATTCTCTCCGTTAAATATCCGTAGCTCGCACATACGTGCCTACCCTCGCTGAAGCCTCTCTCTCTTAATGATTTAGGAAAAGCAAGGAAGAGTAACTTTAATAAAAATTTTGGGGGGTTATTTAGAAAGAAGGCAGGGGGTTATAACTAAACCGAAAGCGAAAACCAGTAATGAAAAGGAGTGTGGCTCAGACTAGTGAATAAACCGCTTCAAAGGTGGGCTAATTTAAAATGCATGTGGTCTTGTTAGTTACGACATGAATCAACTTCAGATTAATTTTGTAGAAGCTGCCATATGACGTTACAATCTGTGGCTTTTATCCTAACTTAACTTTAGGTCCAAACTGAAGTGGCCTTAAACTTATTCTAAATACGTTGTACAGCGATTAAATGACAAGGGTAATTAGTCTCATTAGTTGGGGGGGGGGGGTTAAGAGATTATTTAATTAATCAATAAGGCTTGAGATTACCAGTGAGTCTTCAAGTCAAGCTGGAAAGCACTAAATTTAAGGGGAAGGCCGTAAAAGAGCAGGTGGATTAGTTAACGCCATAGGAGAGAAATTAGAAAAGTATGTTCAACCGAGCAGTCCAGACGAATAATACTAGGTACAACTAAGAGAGGCAGACCCGTAAAAGATATTTAAGGGGAAGAAAGAGTTTGGGGAACGAGGCCAGGTGAGAGGGGTCAGTTGCATTTAAGAACTTATTGTTACAATGGAGGAACTTAAAGGCGAAGGTAAACAGGTGAGTAGCAAGGGAGCAATATATTTACACCGAACCACATCGTAACGAATGTCCATCATCACATCTTTTTCCAAAAGAATAATTTATCAAACTCTTGAATTATTAAGGTGCTAAGAGATTCAATCTTAGATTCAAAACCGTAAGTCGAGGAGTATTTTTTGTGTTTATTCGGACGAAAATTACTTTCGTGACTTTCAGAAGCTGGGTTTATAAAGTGTTTCTATAGATAATATGTCAATATTAAAAATATTTAAAGGTCTCTTACAACAGCTATAATTTTTAGTAAATGTAGTTCTTCATGTAGTTAAAATATTCATAAGCGGAAAATAAAATGGTAATATATTGGAATTAAAATGCCATAAGATAGGGAAATAAGACAAATTATTGTTGCATTGCCTATTTTAGTGTCAAGAGATCGTTTTAAAATTTTCAATTAGTAGGAATATGTCAAGTTATTTCGGTAACTCATCTCGCACAGCGCTTTCGAAAACAATTTAAAACGATTATCCATTTTAAAATGTCCTACTAGCTTGGCTCCAACATTTGCAACCCATATCATCAATCCTCCTCCCCCTTCTCCTTATTATCACTTGGTGAAATGATAAAGATAAGGTCCATTAGCAAGTTTACCTCTATTCAAAACCATTAGACCCCTCTAGACTCACTTTTGATTCGTTTTGAAGATAACTTATAAAATTATTTTTTATCGATATCAAGTCCAAAACACATTTTTTCGTTGTGTCTTGGTTAGGGAAAGTCATTTTGGTCTTAATAACGATAGGAAATTTACAGAAAACCTTACATCTTGTTTCTTTCAAAAGTCAATTTATATAATTTCTTCACAGTGAGGTATGTACTTAAAATTTTGAAATTTGTATAAAAAGCTTTCCTTTGCCTTATTCCTTCATTATTTAATACCTCTCTCTCTTCTTGGAAAAGTTCTGATTTCCATTAATTTATCAGAAGCTTATGCCAAAGGTTTTTGAAAGTTCGTTCTAAATAAATTTCAAAAATCGATTCCAAACCATGTAATTACTCGAGATAAATAATGTTGTATTTACTAAATTGTGCATATTCATTTCATAAAAGTATCTGAAATTAAATAAGTTTCTAAAAATTGTCTGCAAAATGATATGTATTTTAAAGAAATGTGTTCGTTTTCTACATTCTTCCCTTCTCTTTTGAAGTTCTTCTCTTCTGCCCTAGAATTATTTTCAACCTTTCCTGAGCAATATTTTTGGGGGTCATTTTGTCTTTGTCATTATATTTCCTACGTGTATTTTATTGACCTTCTTTTTCATGGTTTCTGTACTGTAGTTGTATGTTTCCACTATAAAATAATTAGCCATTAATGAGGGAAATTATTTCCTTTTAATTGCAATCAAATGAATATGCATGTTTTTATATTTCATTCTCCATTTATGAAATAGTTATATGTTAAATACGGCTAATGTCCTGTTTCTTAAGAGAATTTTAGTTCAGATTTAAGATTTTATTACTTTTCTTGGCCTAGATTCACATAAAATTATAAAAGTCGGTTTTGAAGCCTAGATATTGATGCATTTGCCGTTTTTAAAAGTGTTATGTATTTCCGACTACTTTTTGCTTTACTCTCACTTCATTTGACACATCTAAATAAAGAGCGTCTCTCTCACTCTCTCATCAATCTCTATACTTAGCTACTGCTTTTTTTTGAGGGAGCTTGTCTTAATTTTTGCATGGGGAAACAAAATATCTTCAATGTACCCATGTTCCGGCTAATACAGTATATATAACCAAACACATTCCATTAGTGCGAATCTCTAATTAAAAGTGGACAAAATTGAGAAAAGGTGAAGAAGTTGAAGGAAATATTTTAGAGTTCTGTTCAAGAAAGTAAGGAAATTTGTAATGCAGATGAATTTCGTTAGATTTAACCGTCTTGTTTTCCTGAATAATGTTGTATTTGTAAATTCAGGCTGCCGATCATACTTACAAAATTGGCATATGATCGAGCTTTTAAAAGGGAGCGCTCAGGATTCAAATGAACATCATCAGTCGTGTATATTGTTATAAGTCGCTTTGACCGTGCAGCATTGAATGGAATTTACTCTTCCAAGGATCCTGATCCTAAAAGCTTCCATTTCCAGAAGCCTCTGCTAAAGCCGAAGCAGAAAATTAAATGGACTAAATTTCTTGATTTATACATATATTTGAAGAATTTTTCATAAGGAGGATAACTTTGACTTAACTGGATTTAATAATATACCTAATATCTCTAAAATTTAATATCTTAAACAATAGTAGTTGTTAAGGTAAAAAAGAGCACGGTGAAGCATTGTAGAAAAGCAAACAACGAAATAAAGCGAAATAACAGAAACAACGCTGAGATAAAGCCAGATTTGGACAATTACAACATAAAATCCTCTCCTCTATATTCATCGTTAACTCATTAAGTCCGTTGTTTGTTATGTTTATAGAATAAAGAAACTATTTCTTATTGAAATATACAAATAAATATTGGTAGGAGAAAACACAGAGTTAAGAAAAACGATTGAAAAATGAAAGGGATAAAAATAATTAAGAACATAAGAACATAAGAAAAGAAGGAGACTGCAAAAGACCATTCATGGCCTACACTTGGCAGCTCCTTACTCTACTTGACCTAAAATACTCCTAACGACTAATAATGAAGAGATAATAAGTACCTCAAATATGATCAAAATAAGATTAGTACTGCAAACAATCCACATTAAAGGTCAATAGGCCCCTATACCACAAATCAAACATGTAAATAAAGATGAACACTACCTTTTCTGTTCGGAGGCCTTATTTATATTCGTTATATACCTCCCATTGGGAATATTAAAACCACTTTTAAGAATATATACAACCAAAGCTTTATTTCAAAGCTTAGATTGCAAACTTTACCGTCAAATTGACGGAGTAGCGATGGAATCACCACTAGGCCCTACGCTCTCGAACTTCTAAATGGGAAATTTAGAAGAAAGGCTCTTAACTAAAATGACGAACCCACTCAAAATTTACACCAGATTCGCTGATGACATATACTTCACAATTAATGATGAACACCAATTGCTACACCTTAAAAGGACCTTAGAATCCCATTCTATTCTCAAATTTACATAGGAATTGAGTGTAAGTGGCGGTATTCCCTTCCTGGACGTAGACTTAAAACAGCGACGGAAAATATACCACCACCGTCTATCGAGAAGGGACAGAGTTCGGTCGATGCCTGAACGCCAAAATTGAGTGCACCGAGAACTATAAAAAATCGGTAATGAGCTCATACATAAGAACAGCCATCAAGTACTGCTCAACGTAGACCGAAGTTGATGAAGTATCCTGTAGATCAAATTAGATCCTGATCAATAATGGCTACTCAAAGAGAGAATTCGACAAATTAAGGAAGAAAATTTTGGTAAAAAGGGAAGAGAAAAAGAAACACTATACCACTCTACTACAAGAACTAAATGACGGGTGCTTAAAAAACAGATGAAAGAATACTACAAGATATCATAAAGAGTAACACTATTAAAGACAATAACAAGTTATCGATCTTAAAGGCTACAAATGTGGTTTCCAAATTCCAATGCCCGCATGAGGACTGCATTTGAAGGAAGTATGAATAAAAACACACTACCAAGAAAAGCATAACACACAAATTACAAGAGCAACTCTAGTCAAAAAAACACTATCATATTCAGAAGAATCCCTGACTTTCACCGCATGAAGATTCTGGATGCTCTTCTTATTAAAGAGATGAGCCCCAAACTTAACACCCAACGCACCAGTTCAGAGCGAGTCCTTCACCTTTTGTACTAAAGGAACAAGGTACTCTGTCTTTGAACTAAAAAATCACCATAGAACGAAAATAAATTTCATTCTTCGCTGCTCACGAATAGCAATGAGCTACCTCAATAGTAAAGGAGGCAAAACCAAGGGATAACAAAAAAATCAACTCATACTCAACAATAACGAAGACTTCCGTCTGAAGATGCCTTAAGAAAGGTGAAAGCTTATTGCCAAAACTCAAATTATTTGTAAAAAATAAAATGGATCTTCCTCAACCGATCTTTAATCTCCAACCAGATACCAAAAATTGCATTCCCCAGTTGGAACGTTCCCAAAATAAAATTGATAAAATCAAAATACAACCTGGTCTTTAACAAAACATGTATATATGTATATATATATGCAATTATTGGTGTTTCATATCTTATACTTATAACTCTAACCGGAACATTAAGAGTTTATGTAGATAAAATCACTGGATTTAGGTTTAATCAATTTTAACTAAAATTAAAAAAATACAAGAGCTTTGATTATAAATGACAATATATTAGTAACAGAAATTATATTGTTTTGAAAGAAAAATTGTGAGTCAGTTATATTCGCCTGGAAAACAACCATGCCTCTTCTCATGAATGCCATGTTCTTTCATTAGTCTTTTGAATCGATGCTTCAAATAATTTTAGTAAAATTTATCGATTGCTGTTAATTTCTCATTTCCTTTATAAATAACTCTATAGCATATTTATCCCTCTAATTTTAATTAAATTTGGTCACTTTCCTAAAGTTTATAAACTTTAATAGTTTTTTCTTCGCGAGGCGTAACAATTCTTTATATTACAGCCAACCTTTCATCCAAGACTTAAGAATTATATTACTTTAAGGCCTTATTCTTTCTTCATACCTTCTACTATTCTTCTTCGTAATAAATTTTCTCATCAAATTGTTGTTTATTTCCCTGCTGGAACAAAAACCAAGCTTACCTTACTCATGCCAATCAACCTACAGAGAACTAGAGTTAGACAAATTGGAATCGACATTGCATAAAGCACTCCAGAATTAGATCTACACCAAAACTCAAAACAAAACCCTTAACTGCATACATGTGAACTTTTAAATATTTCACAGAGTAGAAATTTCATATGCAGTTGATAAATCTCAAGCTGTAGTTTTTTTTTCCATTAGTAAGCCGTGTTAATAGCTGACTTATAATTATATGTAGCAACGTCAATGTCAATTAAGTATAGGAAACACTGATAAAAATATAGAAGGATTTTAAATAATAATACATAGGTAAGATTATATATCGTATACTTCTATTTCACTCTTTCGTATTTTGGACATCATGCGTGCCCTGGTGTATTAATAATTTTCTAGCATCAATGAGAGTGGTAGTAGTAGATTGTACGTCATTAGCACCTAATTGTTTTGGCTTTGGTTTTTTTACTTACGATTGGAAGAAAATATTTGAGAGTGTTGTATGTATGCTCATTTAATCTGGATTATTGCAATGAAGGTGATGGTATTTTTGTTTTATTAGATTGAAAAATTAATTTCATGATATTATCAAAATATTGGAAATATTTTACATCACGCAAGAGGGAATTCATTTAAGTGAGAATTGCTTAGAATTATATCTACTGAATCTATTCGTTCCGCTCTAGGGAATTTGTAATTATGCTTTTCACCGTATGTTTAAATTGGGGACTCGCAATATAAATTGAAATGTCTTTAATTTCTGTGAAGTTCAAGGAAATTCAAATGGAAAACTACTCAAGCAATTCAGATATTCCGGAAATTTGGAATACCTTTGGCGATGGGAACGAGAAGGACATGATTAGCTGCGACAATGAACCAAAGAGAGAACAAAGCCTTTTTGATAGACGTTACTTGAAGGCTTCTCTGATTGCAACTAACGATTTCCTGATTTTTCTCGTATGAACTGATTTGAATTTAGATGCATCAAGATAAAACTTTATATTTATTCTTCTCCAAATAAGTCTGGCAGAAAACTATATCTGAGAAAGAGTTTAATTTCTAAGCAAGTTTGCTTCCAGCGGAGAGATAAGGAAGATGGTATGAGATCAATTTGAGGCGCAAAACTTGTTTATTTTGTCTAGTTCAATTTAAAGTTGCAGAAGAAAACTCGATCAGTAGCTCTCTTATGGCGACTGTCGTATTGTACAAAGTCTCTCAGTATCAGCCCCCCTAAGAGAAAAAGGTGAGAAGAGAAAATTGGGAAAAGTAACTTGTTTTTGTTTCGGTTCCCGTTGGGCTTCGCTGCAATGGCTAAAATGGGCTCCCTTCCCTCGAGAATCAATCTATGTAAAAATGCTAATGCATCCTTTCAATATTGATTTAACTTCTGTTGCAATCCTTATAATTTACATCCTGCCACCCCCACCCCCCAACCGAATTCGCTACTACCCCTCACAAATTCATGTTTTCTAACTGCCTTTCTTCCGTTTCTCACATCGGTAAGTTACATATGCTACTAATTTTATACCTGACCACAATTCTCATTTATTCAGTGTTTCTTCTTTGAATGACATTTTGATTTACATAAAAGAACTTGTAACCATCTTTAATTTTGTTAGGTTTAAATATATAAAACTTAAACTATAAAATTCTTTGTTGTAAAATTTAATTGCGCTTGCCTGAAGATGGGCAGGTAGCCTGCAACTCATTTTAAGCTTAAATTTTCCCTAATCAAATGAACTACTTCCAGTATGTCTCCGCCAAGTATAGTCATAATCTCAAAATTTCATGAAATTTCTCACACTTATGGTATTTCTTAATTTCAAACTTAAATCCACTGTATTTTCATGTATTTCTTCAAGATTCATTACAATATCGAAACAAAAATGAAATTCGTTTCAAGGTGTCTGAGGCGGAGCGTTAAATTTCATGCAACGAACGAACCAACTAAAACTTCCCTTACTTTTCCCATTTTCTCGGTAATTTCTGTACAATTGTTAAAGTGCAACAAGAAGTATCCAAAATATTGCATAACTGATTGATGTGTTTCGTAGGATCTGGACGGAAGGTATCCTCTCTATCCCGGCCGGTTTCATCCCAATTTCTCTAAACCACATTGTGAAAATTGCTGAAGAAATTAGTAAATGTATATTCGCCTTTTCCTAAGGAGCGCAAGCCACCTATCTTCTTACATTGCTGCTTCCGAATGTTCAACTCCACGTCTTGTGCTCTGCCTCGACTGTTGAATGCTCTCTGAGATGCCTTCTTTCATAGACATCACTACGACATGGTGAATTTCAATCTGGATACGATTTTAAGAAGACTTCACACTTTAGAGGCGAGGAGACACCTCTCATTCTTTAGTATGGAATTTCTGCGAGATCTTCGTTTTTGCGAACGAAGGGGGAAGCACCCACCTCTACTTCTTTTTCTCCTCCTCCTCCTTTTCCTTATTCTCCTCATTCTCCTTCTCCTCTTCTACTTCTCTGCTTTTTCTTCTTCCGTCACATCTTCTTCTCCTACTATTCATATTCTTCTTCTTCTTCTGATCCTCGTCTTTTTCTTAAGCTTCTCATTCTACCACTCTTCTTCTTTTTTTCACCTCGTTGTTCTCTTTTCCGTCTTTTTCCTCTCCTCATCCTATCCTTCCTTCTCTTCTTATTCTCTTACTCTTTTTCTTCTTTTCCTCCTGTATTTCGTATATTTAACCCAACCCAAATTTCCTATTCTTAAAATATATTGCTAACGACAAAAGTAGCGGCTTCTTCCCTCCTCATTTAGCTCTACTCGTTTTTAGGATCCAGTAGCTATTTCCTTCTGATAAAGATTAAAATTTGAAATCTATTTTAGGAATAACTTTGATAAAAATTTCGACTAAAAAAATGCTGAACTTCAATATTTTTAATAATAATAATAATTATAAATATCTAAAAATTCACCTAAAAATACACCCAAAACATTATAGAAGTTTATTTTCTTCAAAATGTTTGATCCTTTATTCTATATTTTTTATCCTTGTTCATTTGAAAGCTTTCATTTTGAAGAATAGTTCTTTACTCTAAATATTAATCAAAACTTTTCTAATAATATTTGTGAAAACGATCAAAATTCTCTCCCTTTACTTTTAATCCAATTTTTAAATTCAATGGTGTTTGAAAAAACAAAATAGTGATGTAGAAAAATAAATATATTATCCAACGTTTTGGAATTTTTAAAAAAACCCAAACAAATCGTGAAGTTTAGATTTGCTTAAAATTTAAACAGGTCTGTTTTTAAAAAATTTTATCGTATATTTGAAAGTTTTATCGAAGTTGAATCTAAAATAGATTTTTAATTTGAATATGACGTCATTCATTAACTGAGACCCACAAAACATTTACTATTTTGTTACTCCTCTCAAAAATTCCCTCTCTTAAAATATAGAGTTAATGATGATGATGAAGATGAAGATGATAATGATGAAAATTATCAGAGGTCATTTGTTTCATATATAAATTTTATTTAAAAAATAGGATAAAATGTATTAAGTAATGAAAATAAAAAAAGTATATTTTACATTAATCACGTAATTAATTACCAAAAATATAACCAATTGCAAAATATAAGGATAATTAATGGTGGCGTAAAGGGAAATAGTGTAGAGAAGAGAAAGCTACGAATCGAAGTAGGAATATTAAAGATTCCTGGAGTCAGTGGAATTCAGCTATTTAGATATTATATTATAGTAATTCTAATATATACATATTTAAGTTGAAATTTTAAAATCTATATTTTAGAATTAAGATTTTTTTAATGATTGTTAAAATATAAAATATTCATTCAAGTTTTGCTATCTATACATTTTTTTTATTATTTAAAGTTTCTGTTTAATTCGAATAATTCAAACTTAGCACTTTTAAAAACTATGGCTGGTTTAGAATACTTTTAATTTAATATTTGAAAGTTATATATTTATCTTATAATTAGTGCAAGAATAATATTCATTTTTATCATTTGTCACTAATATAATTTTAGCTCTTAATATTTTTTTCTTTTGCACTTTATTAATCTTTGAGTATTTCATTTCAATTCGAGTTCTGAAGTTTTCTGTCCAGTTCTTATTTGTTTGAAGGTCTGCTGAATGTTGACCCTGTGGACACATGATGCACGGATGTATACTGCCTCCTCCGATAGCAGAACCTTGATTTGTTTGGGGGATTATGGACCCTCAATGTTCACTTGGACCTCCCTGAATTGATTACTTGGAGCATCTGTTTTGATTCCTCCTTCAGCGGTTTTTTCTGAACGCCCAAACGTCGACATTTGCTCACTCGAATAGATAACCTTTGTTCAAGATTTCTTTCTTCAATGTAACGGGTACTTCTTCGCACTTGTTAATTTCTTCTTCGTCCTCGTCTTTGTACTTAATGGTTCGTTTTATTGGATCTGGTATTTTATTTTTCTGTTCTTTCTTTATATTTTTCGTTTGGGGTTTTGTTTGAGCTTACGATCTTTGAGCCTCCTTAATCAGCGCTTTTTGGTTTAGGAGACACAAAGCCAAAATGGCTGGTGACGTCACCAGCCAAAAAGGTCGCCTGGCCACTGTGACTCCATAATAATATTCTGCGAAGCTGCGTATCTTGGACTTGGTTCAGCAAATTTATAAAAACAAGAAATTTATATCCTTTAAAATAATAAATATTTTTGCTGCTACTTTATTTTTCATTTTCACTAAATCAGGTTCAATCGGTCCATTACATTTAATTTAGGTTATTTAACCACAAAGTAAAAAATCTGGAGTTTTTACTTCATAAGAAAAACACGTTTTTAAACAAATCGTTCACACTCGTGAATCACATGGCTGACTCACAGGAGCCACTTTCGTGGTCACCAGCCATCTTTGGTTTCTTGTCCCCTAAACAAAAAAGCGCCCCTTCATCTTCTTCCGCCGTTTATCCGCGTATAATTTTTGCATTTTTGTCGTCGATGAACTGTATCTTCAGTTAATCTTCCGACGAAGGTTTATCCGAGAGGGACAGTTCTTTCTGAAATCGATTCTCTTGCAAAAAGCAGTTAAATTCCTTTGTGAATGTGCCAGGATATGCCAGGTTTGACATCTATGCAATTATGACCATCGCCATAATCTGCCCGCATTCGCTCCGCATTAATAATTTTAGATTCTCTATCCTTTCTGTCGGGATATTTATGGGTGTGGCCTATGCTTCCAAGTAGATACGTGTCCATGCGTCCTGTGCCTTATTTAATTTTCTTACTTACCCTGAATTGCCACTTTACGAAAGGGAAACCTCATGATTAAGTGTGGAAGAATGAGAAATAGAAGGAATCCCCCACCCATATGACTTCTCCAGTTCGTCGAAGACCGCTCTAAATTCGTCTGCCCTATATACTGTGAAAATTAGAATAATGGAAAGGCCATTAAGTCAGCATGGCTACTTCCCGCTATATAACCATATTTGCAACGCAAGGCAATTAAGAACGTCTGTTGGCGATGAATCCCTCTGCCCATTTAGATGAGGCCGGGGATATATTCGAGAGTTCAGAATGCACAGGAAACTGTGTCTGAAGCCTCTGTCCAGTACGGTAGTCGTAACGTCTTCGTAGTCGAAAGGAATTCGACTACATTCTATTCCAGAGAAGAAATGAGTGATTGTCGAAGAAACAAGGAAGAGCTAGTCGTCATCAGTCTTGCTAGTGCAGATAGTTAGGCTCACTTCATTCCTTCTCAGCTCGTCTTCGGATTATAAGGATAGGAAAAGCCATCCCCGAAGCACCGTTCGTTTGCCTTTTAAGGATCCCGAAGTTGTATTGAGTATCCCGTGAGACGCTCACAAGTTCAAGGTCGAACTTACCTACCTGTTCCTTCTCGCCGCACATTAAGGTAAAAATTATTTAACCACCGCTTCGTCAAGCTCTTCCCACCTCTATCGCCTCAAACATCAAAGATCCTTTTTGCTCTTGAACTTGCATAATTTTAAAACCATTACTTAATTAATTATCCCTGGGTTCAAACTTAATTGATAGTGTCAATCATCTTATCAGTGAACCGACAATATTTAATTTTATTGCCATTTAACTTGCCCTATATGTATATCTAATCTTGAGTCCTATTAAAGTCTATTTTTGTAGTAACCGTGTTTAATTATTCCTTGGCCTAGCAACTGTCTATTTAAAGCACTCTTGAAACAGTGGTCAATAGGCCAGTGTTCGTATAACGGCGTACACGCGGTCATACCACGACATAAAACTGGCGTCAGGTGTGGAGTATTATATATATATATATATATATATATATATATATATATATATATATATAACTGGCGTCAGATCTTTGGGATTGTAAAAGATTCCACCCTACAATTTTGGGGGTTAATAGTCATTTATATTTTTTTTTAGTTGAGCCTATTTACGTAAGTCAAGATACCACTACTTAAACGGCAAGAATAGCAGCCAAATTTTCTTTTTGCTTAATAATGTTACCATAAGACTCAGTTCTGAGTCAGGTTCCATCGTTAGTTATTTTATTTTTCTGGTATGCATATTTAATTGGAACCTTTGGTAAGTTTTTGTGGGGGTAATTATTAATTACAAGTAGGTTAGATTTGTTAGGAAGAGCCTCACTTGTTCTGGTAAGCTTTCTCGTGTGCCGAAAGACGAACGCAGCATATTCAAGATGTCGTTGTTCGATCGATTTCATAAGCAGGAGCAGATACTGGGACTATCAGGAAAGGATTTAATCGCTTTTGTTCAAAAGGAAGAACGAAACGAACATGCAAAAAGGAAATAAAAGAGAAGAAAGGAAATAACAAGCACAGAAAGAAGCAGAATAAAGGAAAGAACAAACACATAGAGAAGCGCAAAGAGAAGCAGAAGAGAAAGAAAAATACGACAGCACGAGAGAGAATTTAGCCGTGATCATGTCTTAATGAATTATGTGGCAGCACGTAACACTCAGCCACAACTACCCTCATTAAAACTCTCCGCGTATAAAGATGGAGAAGATTTTTGTTATTATCTGAACCACTTTGAAAAAATATTTGAATTCAACAATTGGGATTTAGAGTTGCCTGCAAACTCCCCATCTTAAACACTCGTCTACGTGAAAAATCTTCATTTCTCTTTCCTCGGAAGCAACCCGGGATTATTTAAACCTAAGTGTATAGCTCCTCTCTGCTATTAATATGAATTTGGATTTATATAGGGTTAGATTTCGCTCGGCTAGGATACAGCTGGTAGAAACCTGTAAGCAATTTGGGTTCGCTCTTCGCCGCAATTTCCAGTTTTTGGCTGGACTCCTAACAAGTGACTAACGACTATGAGTCATTAGTCGTCTTTATTTTACAGGATTAACTCATGGCTCCCTTTCCCCGAGAATTAAGGGCCTTCGTAACAGATAGAAGAGCTTCTTCCTTTGAAGAGTGTGTAGACGAAGTCGACCTTCGCGCTTCCAGCCACGAACTATATCCCAAAGAGATCAAGAAGAGTCACACCCCGTCACTGAAACCTAAGTTTTGGCCTAATAAGTTCCATGCTAAGAATAATGGTAGCTCGTGAAGATTCAAGCGCACCATAGGCCAAAGCCTTATCCTCAGCCGGAACTAAAAGACGTAAAGCCTCCAACATTCCCCTCTGCTCCGTCTAACTATTCGCGTAAACCCATCGTAGGTGTTACGTGGGAAACCCCTGGTCACCTTTATTATAACCACTACTCTTCCCCCTAATTCATCTGCCTCGTCATCCAGTCGCCACCTGCTCCTTCTCCCTCGCAACAACAGGTAAATTTCCTGTTAAATAAGAGCTCCCCCGATGTACTTAATTTGAGAACGGCATGATAAATGGGTGCCGAGTGTCAACCCTTTTAAGAGACACGGGTTTCACATGCATAGTATCCTCGGACAATCTGTTTTCTCCAGTAAGTTCCCAGCATAACAAATTTGCGATCGTTCACGACATTTTAGGTAGTGTTACTTAGTTCCCTAGGGTAAATTGCTACATACAGTGTCAGTATTTCAAAGGATTGGCCGATGGAGTCGCCGTTCTGATAAAGTTTTGCTCTGACCTTATCAGACAGAGCACACAGCTCTGCCCAAAACCTATCACGCAACCAGTGATGACCATGGCCCAAGTTGCAAAAGATACCGTTACCCCGTTACCTTTAACGTCCTCGTCAACCGCGGACGTCGAGTTATCCAACAATGATCAGTTTGCTGAAGCTCAAAAAAATTGCCCTTCTTTGCAGCCTCTGTAGGAGAAGGCCAGAAAAAATAAGCACAAAACTGTTCGAGGAAACGGAAGAATAGACTACATAGAAAAAGTTTCTTTGCTACATCGATCTTTTTTACGACCAGATAACGCCCCGTTTACTACTCTGTGTGTACCCAGGATGTATGTAAGTGAAGTTCTGCAGATGACTCTAGACGCATTAATGGCTGGGAATTTGAGTCATAATAAAACGGCCCCGCGCGTCTTCAAATATTTCTTTTGGCCAGGCGCTACCAAAGAATTATCCGACATTTGTAAGTCATGTGACATCTTTCAAAAGCTCACCGCCAAAGGTCGTGTTGACCCCGCTTCCCTTCAGAAGACCCCAATCGTGACTGAACCCTTCTTCAGAGTCGCGATTAATTTGATAGGTCCTCACCATCCCCCGTCTACTGAGGGACATTCCTATAGTTTTACCCTCGTAGACTGTGCCATTTATTTTCTGGATACGGTCCCCTTGAAGAACATTAATAGTATTTCGTGTGCAGATGCGTTGATTTCTATTTTTTCCAGAGTAGGAATCCCGAAGAAAATCCTATAGGACAGAGGCCGTCAAATCACTTCAGAATTAATGGAGTATGTAGAAAAGCTCCTGCTGGTCAAACCTGTTTTCTTAACCCCTTATCACCCCGCCTCAAAGGGAATGTGCGAGAAATTTGGAGTTATATCGGGTTAGATTCCGCTCGGCTAGGATACAGCTAGGAGAAACCTGTAAGCAATTTTGGTTCGCTCTTTGCTGCGATTTCCAGTTTTTGGCTGGACTCCTCACAAGGGACTAACGACTATGAGTCATTAGTCGTTGATTTCTATTTTTTCCTGAGTAGAAATCGCGAAGGAAATCACATCGGACAGAGCCCGTTTGAGCTAGTGTACGGACGAAAGGTCCGTGGACCGATGAGCATCCTAAAAGAATTATGGTTAAACACCAAGCTTGATGAAGAGGTTAAGTCATCCTACGCTTATGGGTTCTATTTGTGTATTCGCCTAGAAAACTGTGCAGACCTCGCGTTCAAGAGTTTCGAAGTCAATTGGGACCTTTTTCAGTAATAGATCCAAGAGGTCCCGTCGGCTAGTGAATTTAGACCCCCTCAGGTAATAAAGTGTACTACGCCAATCTGTTTAAATGGTACCACTGACGCGCGTGAAGTAATAATGTGGTCGCCTTAAACGAAAAACTCGTCTTATAGGCAACTTACTCGGTCGAAACGCTTTACCTCGTTCAAACGGTCTGCATGGAAGCAGACGACCAATACACTTTGCTGTCTCTCCCTTTCCCCAATCAGACTCAGCATCAGAGCTCGATTTTAACCCCCATCTCTGACCCACGAGAAGGCTCAATTGGCGAGACCACTAAGTGAATTCTCGGACGTAGTCTCCCAAACCCCAGGTTGCTCAACCCAATTCACTCATGAGATTATTTTAAACCCGCAAGAACCAGCAAGAACTAAGACTTACCCTATTCCTGTTCATTTACGCCCTGCCTTTAACGTCAAAGTAACCTTTTATTGGGATAACGTGTACGTTGTCAGCCGTAACTTGGACCAGCACCTACAGTTATTCGCGCTTTGTTAATCCGATTGGTCGCACACAGACTCAGGATAGGCCCTTCGAAGTGTCATTTCGCATATGATACGAATAAATATCCCAAGTTTAAGAACGGAAAGAATCGGATTGTCCTCCAAGAAGGCAAAGTTAAAGCCTTAGCTGAAATGCCGCCTACTTGGACGAAGAAGCAGGTGCGGTCATCTCTGGGTTCTGCTTCATTTTACAGGCACTTCGTTCCCAATTTTGCCACTATAGCGTGAATCTTGAATAGTACTTAAAAGAAAATCGGACCCGATCCTCTCAGCTGGACTCCTCCACGTGGAGTCTAGCTTCACCAGCTGAAGGAGAACCTGATCTCTGCTCCTATATTGAGATTCTCGATTCCGAACAAATATTTTATGATTCGTACTGATGCCTCTCATGATGGTATAGGTGGTGCCCTGCTGATGTAAGTCGATATCCTGTTCGTATGCGAGAAGGAAGCGGTCTGCCCGCGAGAAGGCTTACGCCACAATTAAAATTGAGGCTATAGCTATTGTATGGGCAATTCGACATTTAAGAATGTACCTAATAGGAACAGAATTTGTAATTGAGAGTGACCATAAGTCATTGTCATACCTTGGTAATTTCAAGAGCCAAAATGGACGACTAATGCGTTGGATTCTGTTGTTCATGGAATATCAATTCCGTATTGTGTATATCAAGGGTACTCAAAATTGTTTAGCAGATAGTTTAAGTAGAAATCCTCAAGAAGGCCCTACTGCCATGATTTAAAGATACCATTAGCGTTTCTCCTTGTAAATATGTTTGCTGATTTGTTTTATATATAGGTTAATTATTTGAAGTGTTGTATAATTATCCTCGGTTGTAGCGTGTCTTTAATAAGGTTCAAGTTTATTTTTTTATTTTGATACTCAATAGGTTGTAAGGCTTAATTTTATTTTTGGTTGTTTTTTTTACCTGTGCGTATAGTCTGAAGTAATTATTATTATTTTCTAACCCCACTCATGTCCGAAGTTTGTTTGTATGTCGTTGCACTAATTCAATTCTCATAGCATCTCCCCCTTGAATAAAAATTAGTTAGAGACATTTTTTTCGCACCCGACTTGTGGAAAAAAATGTCATCCTAAAAAGGGATGAGTGTATAAGTATGAGAGAGAGAAGGAATTCATCCACACCCCCCTCACTTCCCCAGTTCGTCGTTGACAGCTGTACATTCGTCTGCCCTATATACTGCGAAAATTAGAACAATGAAAAGACCTTTACGTGAGCATCGTGACTTTGCGCTATGGAACCTTATTGCGACCCAAGGCAATTAAGGAAGTCTGTTGGCGATGAATTTCTCTCGCCATCTAGATAATTTCGGGGTATATATTCGACAGTTTAAAATTCACAGGAAGATCATGTCTGAAGTCTCAGTTAAGGACATTAATCGTAACGTATTCTTAGCCGAGAGGGAATCGACTACATTCTCATCAAGAGAAGCATTAAGTGATTGCTGAAGAGACAAGGAACAGCTAGTCGTCACTCATTGTTGTTCGTGGAGATAGTTTTAGGCGCGCTTCAACCCTTCTCATCACGTCTTCGGATTTTAAGGATCGAAAAAGCCATCCCCGAAGCACACTCCGTTTGCCTCTTAAGGATAAGGGGCTCCCTCACTTCAGTATCCCTAAGTTGGATTCAGTGTTCCGTGAGACAACCACAAGTTCAAGGTCGTACTTACCTACCTGGTCCTAATCGCCGCACGTCAAGGTAAAAAGGAATTAAACTCCGCTTCGTAACGTTTTTCCCACCTTTACCGCTCCGAATCTGAAGGATCCCCTTTGCTCTAGAACTTGCATAATTGTAAAATCACTACATAATTAATTATCCCTTGGTTCAAACCAAAATGATAGTGTCAATCATCTTATCAGTGAACCGTCAAAATTTAATTGCTTTGCCATTTAACTTTCCCTATATGTATATGTAATCTATACTCCCATTAAAGTATATTTTTTCGCTGTGTTTGAATCTTCCTTTTTTGTAGCAACTATGTATTTAATGTACTCTTAAAACCATCCTTAATTTCGGTCAGCCAGTTGACCAGTGTGCGTATAACGGCATACACCCGGTCATACCACGAAACCAAGTCTTTGTAGTCCCTGCCGCAGTTTACGCATTTGGACTTCTGTGATGAACACTCCTTCCATCCACGTCTTGGTTAGGAGCAGTTGGAACACGTCGCATACTTTGCCTGACAGGCATTGTGCGATGAGTTTCGACAGCGAAACATTTAAAGCAGCATTCGTGTGTGATATTCTCCTCTTTCTCGATTTGTTCCGGCGACACCTGTAGATAAAAATACAGAAGCCTTTATTCTTTGCTCTCTGGGCCAAATCGATGTTAGCAAAGACGATTTTCACGATGCTCTGTCCTTTCTTGTGTCCTTCTACTTTAGCAATCTTAAACTTTGGAATCATTATTTATTCAAATTCTTAATCCAGAATTATATTTGAGTCATTCTCCACACCACTTTACATCTATCAATTCAAATATCTTAATTTTAGTTTGTTTCATAATTCATTTTTACTTAAAAATGTAATAATTGCCCTTCAATGACCCGATAATTATCATGTTCTATTAGTTGATTAACCATATTTCAGTTATATTAATCAACTACCATGTTTAGCTCAGTTTAAATTTTCCTGTCCTTCTCTCAAGTTGGAAAGTGTGGAGAAATAGATTATAATAAGATTTGGAGGTCCACCTTAAACCCTTAGAA